>JAIPUX010001880.1:10122931-10137499 GCA_020142125.1 Phrynosoma platyrhinos | reverse complement strand
ATATATATATATATATATATATATATATATATATATATATAAGCTGATTAAGTAATGAAGTCTTCCCTTATGATGATCTTTTCCCCCTAATTCAGCTCTTAAAGCCAGACAATTGATTATTCACTGTCCTCTCACCATTGCCATACATACATTCAATTGATTTAGAGATAAACACTAACCCAGACTATCTTGCCAATACCAACTCTTTTCTTCTTACGGCCCCTTCTACTTTCTCTTTTTCTTCTTAGAATCCTGTTTCTTCCCAGGGTCCCTTCACTCTTACAATCTCCCCAGACCCTTAATTTCTATTTTCTGGCTTGCTTTCCCTTTTAACCCTCACCCTCACCACATCTCTACCTTAATTTGCTTTCCAGTCTCAATTATGGAGTCCTTCCAGGTCCTCCTAACCTGTCCTCCCCTTTCTGACTGCTTCTCCTTTCTCCTCTTTCACCTTTCCACTCGTCTCACCATTTCCACTTCTGGGTTCCTCCAATGTGTTGCTGGAGAATTAAAGAAGAAGCAGCCTCCTGATGTTTATCTTACTCCATGCCCCTTTTGATCAATCCTCCACAGTTCTGTGAGTGTCCTCAGTCTTCAGTCTGTTGTTTCACTCTTTTCTTCACTTCTTTTTTTCTCCTTTTCCCCCACCTCCTTTTTCTCCTCCTAGCTCAGAGTTTCCCTTATGCTTCTGCTTTCCCTTAATGCTTACTTTTTTGTTATTATTATTATTATTATTCTGCCACCGCCCTTCTCAGTGAAGACAAACTTCTTCTTTACAAAAAGGGTGGTTGAGATTGCATCAATATGAGTGTCTCTTCTGACACTTTATACCACAAAATAAGCTTAAAAATAAATTGGCAGTCCCATTTGCTTCAAGGGCTTCACAAATATGGCCAGGTTTGCTTTCCTTAACCTTGCTGGCTCTTCTGAGTTTGAGATTCCTCTCTTCCCTCTCCATCTTGTTCCCCAAACACCCAGGGCCAGTTTGGAATTATTTAAAGCTTCCTCCGCATTCCCTTTGCCAAGGGAGTGTTATGTTTGCTATCTTGTTTTGTTGTTGTTAGCTAGTTCAAACAACCAACCCCCACCCCCCACCCCCCGCATTTAGCGAAAGTGGAGCACAGCAGCTAACTAAACTCCCTCCCTTTCAGGAACCTTAGCCAACTGGAAGTCCTACAAATATAAAATTTGAAACAGAGTTAATAATAATAATCTGAAACTAACCCCCCCATGAATCCAAGCCTGCAGGATTTTCAAAAGATTGCGTAAATAAAAATGTGTTCACCTGTCAGCAAAAGGCCAGCAGTGAAGGGGCCAGCCTAGCCTCCTGTGGAAGGGAGTTCTACAGGGTGGGAGCAGCCATTGAGAAGGCTCTCTCTCATGTTCTCACCAAGAGAGCCTGGGATGGTGGTGGGACCAAGAGAAAGCCTTCTCCTGAGGATCTTAGGGCTCTTGGTGGTTCATATGGGGAGATACGGTCTCTCAAATAGTCTGGACCTAAGTTGTGTAGGGCTTTATAGGTCATGACCAGCACTTTTAATTGTACTCAGAAATGAACCAGTAGCCAGTGAAGCAGTTTCAATACAGAAGCTATACACTTCCTATAACTGGCTCTGGTCAGCGTTCTAGCTGCAGCATTTTGGACCCACTGAAATTTCTGAACAGTTTCCAAAGGATGCCCCATGTACAGTGTGTTACACTAGCCCAAATGGGATGTAACCAAACCACGTGTCACTGTAGCCAGGTCTGACATCTCAAGGCATGGGCCCAGCTGGCACACAAGTTTTAATTGTGCAAATGCACTCCTGGCCACTGCTGAAACTTGGGCATCCAGGCTCAGAGTTGAGTCCAGGAGCACACTCAAGCTATGAGACTTCCCTCTGGGAATCAAGGCAGATTACAATAGCATGAATTCAGGTAGCCCTTTTCCAGGTAGCATCTCCATCTCAACATCTTGCTGCATTTTTCAGTGCCAGCTGAATCACAGATCAATCATTTCCTCCTTTACCAATGACAGGTCTGGTATAGACCTTTAGCAAGTGACAAATTAGGCACATTAGAAGCCAGTTCTATTATCCTGGCTAATAAATTGCTCATTCTTTTGATTTGCTGTGCAGGTAAGCAACACATAATTTCTTTCTTTAGATGGAAGCAAAAAGTACAGGTTTATTTTTAACATTTGTGTGCCCTCTGCAATTCAGATTAATAGTTTTGGTTTTTTTTTCAAGGCCTGGATTAAACTTCTCTTCTCTTCCTATGCATAGTGAACAACTAGAGGTACACTTGTCCTACCTTTGGGTGCTGTTTTCTTTATGTTTTCTCTAGGCACAGATGTTGGCCTTTTATATTTACTTTAATAACATCCTGTGACTGACATCACTAGTGCTGAATACTACTAGCTGGGTATTTCAGCTTATGTGGACCAGCATTTGCAGACTTCAGCTTAAAACCCTGTAAAACATATATAGTGTTTGTGACTAATATTTATTGATAGCCTTATCCTCTAGAGTGAAGGAAAGTTCCCCTTTCTATTGAATTTTTATGCCTATGTCTTTCAACAACATCTCCAGATGCCTTGATACCTTTGTTACAGAGATTTTTTTCAATATGAACAATTGAATCATTATTCATTGCCAAAGGATAATGAATAGGAAGATGTTATGGGAAGTGAGAAAGCATATTGTAAATATTCAGCCTTCAGTTTCTGAACAATTTTTATAGTCTAACAGACTGAGCCCAACACAACAGGGGTACATTACTCTGATAGCACTTTAATTCCTTTGGCTTCATCCTATCCTATCCTATGCCCTCTGATGTTGCAATCAGAATTAGGATTCCTGTCACAATTCCTCACTGCACTGGACAATGCTGGAGTGAAGGGATGGAAACATCAGTTTACTGTATCCTGATCAGCAGGAAAATGGACCTCCATCACTTGCAGCAGCTGCTGCCCAATAAAGTAGGACTGGGTGAATTTTATGATCAAAACTCTAGGTCATACATTCCAAATTGCAAATTCCAGTCCCAATTAGTTCATTTTCTTTTCCTAGAATTCACTACCCAAAATGGTATTCTCATATCTGATAAAATCTCCATAATCAAACTGGCTTGAAAGACAAAGCCTCTTCTATATCTGGTTCTTTCATACTGAAATATCTTGAGAAGAGATTTTCATCCACTACTGCTTACTAGTCTGAGGATTGTGAGAGGAATTCATCCTGCTGGTCTGTCAATACTCTTTAAATTCACTTTAAAAGATGAAAGATGTCATATTTATATAGGTGATTTTCTGATGTGGATGAAGCAACAATGAATATTTGAAGCTTTAAAAAACACTCTACACACAGAGAAAGACAAGTCAATACAACATTCCATTATAGTTCCATCATGGTCTGAATGCAGAACAGATAATAATCTTCACCAAGAGTGAAAGGTTATTCATACTCTTCTTTTTAGTGGTTGCTTTCTGTCTCTCTGTCTAGTTCACTCTCTTTTCTCAAGCACTTATGATCCTTGTATAATTCAGAAAGGGAGGGCTGTGAGCAATGTTTGTTGCTTCTCATACAGCTAATAATGATGGCTTGAAGCTTGTTCACAGACTAGGAAGCAAGAAGTAAATAGATATAATCCTTGATGGTGTGTTTCTTGTGCTTTATGTTTTATTGAACCTAACAGGGATTACATCCAGTACAAGATGCATTATGAATGAATTCAGCTTCAGTGCACTGATATGACTCCATCTTGTGAAACTTAATACAGAGTAAGAATGGAAAGAAAAACAAGGTTCAGTTGAGAAAGTCTGTCAGGAAGAATAATAGACCAGTGAGAATCTTCCACATTTTTCTCCCCTTATATGAATGTCCCAAAGTGTTCCAGAAGAATTCTTTCTTTAGAGAAGTACAATGGTTTTTTTTATTACAGAAATCTGTTGTCTGTGCAAGCCTCCACTGTTTTCTGCACAGGAAATATTTGTCTATGCAAAAAAAAAAAAAAAAAAAAAAAAAAAAAAAAAAAAAAAAAACAGAGCTGTGTCCACATGGGCAAGAATACTCAGGAAGCAGCCAGGAGTGTTAGGACCGCATAGTTAGGGTAGTTTGTGTGCCAGGTGGCTGTTTACATGAGTGTCTTGATGTTCTGTCTGGTGTTGCCAACCCTGGCATCTATTACCCTGGCATCAACCCTGTTAGATGGCTGGGCAACCTCAGATCAAGTGACACGCAGCAGCAGCAGCAGCAGTGGTAGCACCAGGTGACACAGTGGGATACATTGCAAACTGCTGCTCAGTGCCACAACTGAGGCTTCTGAATCTTCAGGGATTTTGATATGGATACAATATGAATGCTGTTCGGGGAAGATCCAGAGGAAATGGTGAGGTTTTTAAAACCATTTTAAGGGGAGTATATGGTGAGTTCAGTGCTGAACTGACCACACATCATCTAGACAATGTGCACTTGAATGAGCGATTGGGACTTGCATCAGGACTATTTGCCATGGGAAGAGGAGGAGCATATTTTGTTTGACCTCTTCAGACAGGGCCCAGGTTTTGACTCAAAACCATTTGTTTTTCTATGAAGAATAATTCCTCTGCAACATTTTTGGATATCTGAATACAGTAAGAATACTGCAGAGGAATGTTTATTTTCTTCCACACCAGGGAGGAAACTATCCAAAGTCTTCATCCCCACATGCAAGGATCCTCACATGAAAGGATGAATTAGTTAGTTTACATCCCCAATGGAAAGTCATTTCTCCCATGTGATTCAATGAATGGATCCATCTACTAGTGGATTCTCTGACAGATGTGGTCTCAGTACTATTGTGGATAGAGGGAAGCTATTGCAGAAGGGAAACAAGCCAAAGACCATATATAGTCATTGAAGTAAGTCTTTTCACTGCTTGGTTAATAAAGCTGATTCAGAATTTTTTTAAGGAGCAGTGCAGAGATGACCTGGGACCTGCCTAATCCTGTATCTTTGTAGCAGATATGGGCTAGTATCCTGCTAGGCCAATGCATAGCCTAAATTCCCACTCACTACCCTTTGGGTAATAACTTAAGACTTAGTTCTGGACACTGCTTAAACTAGATCTATTTCTCACTCTGCCCAGCATGGCATAGTAGTTTGAGCACTGGGCTACGACTCTGGAGACCAGAGTCTAATGACCACTTGGCCTTGGAAACCCACTGGGTGGACTTTGGCAAGTCACACACTCTCAGCTTTGGAAAACCCTCTTGTTTTCCTTAGGGTTTTCATAAAACAGAAATGACTTGAAGGCACACAACAGCAACAACAACCAGCCACATTTAACTTTTTAAAAATCGTATTAATTTTGTCAGTGGTATTTTTTTTAAATCCTTTATTGCAAGTGTTGGAAACATCCTCCCATAGGCTGCATGTAGCCTTCAAGACTATTTTTGTGGGCACCAATTTTTTGTGGATGACCAATTTATCAGGCTTCTGTAGTTTCTTCCTGCCTGCCTTGCATATCCTGAAAGAGATCAGACTGAAAGGCTTCCAATACTAGGCTGCCAAGCTTTTGGCCATTTAATAGGAAAGGCAACTGCTTTAAGAATCTGAATGGGATGTCTTCAGTGACTAGTGAACTGCCCTGTTTTTCTTACTGGATGACAAGATGAGAAAACTTGCAATATTATCCATACCTAGTTCTCATATTTCTCATTTGTTCTAGTTATCCATCATCATCATCATCATCATCATCATCATCATCATCGTCGTCGTCGTCATCATCATCATCATCATCATCAATTTTAATAATTTATATCTCACTTTCCTCACAACATAGGGACTCAAGGTGGCTAACAACAAATTTAGTTATAGTAGTATCAGTAGTAGCTGATGATTTCCATGCCACTGAACTTATTTTTGATCTATTTAGTGGATATTATGGGATAGGGTTCATTATACTGAATAGCTCTTTGAAGTTTAGACTAAAACCTGGAGTGGATTCAGGAGACCACTGATATAAAAGCCACCAGACACAATTGAGCAGTGTCCAGCCCAAAAACCTTGGTAAGCAAATTCTTAGCTACCAGAGGAATTTCTGGGAATATGGACTGTTTTAGGGTCCACTGTGGTTATATGTTTTGATTTATAGAGGACATTACTATATTTGGAGAATCATTAGAGGACAGTATTTCAGGTGAAGGACTATCTGGTCCAGGTCAGTTTAATGACAAATAAACCTAAGTAGGGAGAGTTAGCACCTTAATTGGAGTCTGAGCAGCAGGAATTCAGGCCATCCATTCACAATCTGTCCTAGTCCCACTATACTGAGATGATTTTTTTATGTAAACCATATTAACATTTCCACATTTGCATTCATACAGTTAATGCAAGTCTATGTCCTTTTATGTCCTCTTTCCTTGTAAAACATTTTCATTTCTTTGGGAATATATCTGTGCAGCTCTTGCTTCTGGGCCCCTTCCTCTGACCCCTGTTGCTGAAACTTTGATGTCATAGGAAGTTTTGGTTCTTTTTTTTCTTTGCAAACAGCAAATTCCACCATGACATGTCACAATGTGCTTCTGAAACTCACCTCTGTTTCAAAATACAAGTGCTGTGTCTGTGTGTGGGGAGGGGAGTGCAGGGAGAGAAGGTCAGATTAACACACACACACACACAGTTCTCTTGACTGAAAAGAATAAATTATGGAATGAATGAATTATGTATTTCTTT
Organism: Phrynosoma platyrhinos; assembly: GCA_020142125.1. Taxonomy (NCBI): domain Eukaryota; kingdom Metazoa; phylum Chordata; class Lepidosauria; order Squamata; family Phrynosomatidae; genus Phrynosoma; species Phrynosoma platyrhinos. Next base: position 10,130,804 of record JAIPUX010001880.1, on the reverse strand, counting down.
GGATCTAGACCAGAGTCTAGAGAGAGAGCAGGAGGAGACAGACATTTTCACTATAAAGTGTGAATATGGGATATTTAGAACAGCACTGCTGATGATCAAACAAGAGAAGTCACCATTTCAAGGGAAGCAGAATCCCATCTAATTACATTGAAGGCCAAGCAGTGAAAAGGATGAACATGACTACCACCTCTATATCCCATGGGCAAGGAAACCAGTGCTGCATTTGAAAGGAGAGAATGCCAGAGCTCTTTTTTCCTCAATGTGGACTCTTCAGATAAATCAGAATGCTTTATAAGCGTATATTCTGTGCTGCCTGTGAAGTGACATGTGAGACTATCACATCTTCTCCAGCTCTCTTGCTTGGTGAGAAGTTCACAGGACAAAAGGTAGCCCCAAACAGCATGGATTTGCCCAGACTAAGTTGGAATGCTGAGCACGAAAACAGAAAGTACCTGTTTCCTGGAATGGTAATGATGAGATGGGGCAGAAAGAGAGAAGTGGATCTATGCTCCTGTTATATGATCTCTAACAGTAGAGACCTTGACCACCTAGCCTGTTGCCTTCTTGTTGTTAAATTGTCATCAGAACATATAGGAGATTTCAGATAGGCTTAGGGCCTTTGCAGACTTCCAGAAATAGTGCACATTAAATTGAGGTACTGCCCTGGCTCAGTGCTAGGGAATCATGGGAACTGTAATTTATTGTGGCACCAGAGCTCTCTGACAGAGAAGGTTCAATATCTCAGGAAAAAAAAAATACAATTCCCATGACTCCTTAGCACTGAGCCAGGGCAGTGCCTCAATTTAATGTGCACTATTTCTGGCAGTCTGCTTAGGCCTAAAGCCACAATAGAAAGGAAAAGATGGATTTGTTCACAGTGAGAATGCTGTTCTCTTTGTGTCAGTAATTTCCAAACAGTAACCTAGGAGCCCACATTAATGGAATAGTGAATGTTAAAATGATTGAAGCTTTAACCGGTAAACTTCTCAGGGTGGGAGTTACCTGCTTTGCTTATGTGTATGTGTATCTGCCTTCAAGGTGCCTGTTGACTTATGGAGACCTGATGAGTTTCATAGGGCTTTCTTAGGCAAGGAATACTGGTGGTTTTGCCAGTTCCTTGTGTTACTCTATAAAAAATACACAGGAAAGTTGTGAGAAGACTGGAAGAGGAGAATCACAGTAATAGAGAAAGACAGTGTTTTTTCTTATAAGCAAGGATTTCTGCATATATCCCATCAGAAAAATACAAATTTTTACCACACTCATCTGCCTGGTAAATCTCTCCCCCCTCCCAGCTTTTCCATCTATGAAGTGTTCAACATGAATTATATATGTTTAGCCCAGATCCAATGTGAGCAAAAAATATGGATAAAACATTCCTCTGACTGAAAGTTCATAAAGTAGAAGAGGGAAACATGCAACCCATGGACTACAAGCAGCCCTTCCTGCCTATCTGTGTGCCTGCCCTGAGTTGATGCACTGTTGGGAGTGAGATTTGTCTGGCAGGCAGTGCACTTCCTCTCCACATGCTTGGATTCTCACCAAAATCTCATGTTTTCTTGGTACATTCATGGTGGTGACAATATTGGCAGGGAAGGATACACTCGTGAACAATTCTGGGTCTGTGAAGTCTATCAAAACAAAAAGTCCCTACTTCTCCCATAATCATTTGCTGGAAAACCAGTGTATAGTGTTAGGAAGGATCTAATTAGGGAAATTTATAATTAGCTCAGATATGCAAGAGTGGGACCCTAACAACACCCCATGAGACCGGGTACTGATATATATACCAGAGGACTAAGGAATCCCACAATGGATGATGCTGAGACAGGCTTCTTCAATTAAAGTGTAAATATTTATTAAAGGGGAAAATCTGCGCGCACACACACACACACACATATGGCATACACATGCACTGCACTCTTTGGAATAAAGAAGTGAAAGTGGGAATAGCTTGATAAGTCAAACTAAGGGAGGTACTCACTTCCAAAGGCTTCTCTTGGATCTGCTGTGGATATTGATGATAATGCTGCTGATGCTGCTGATGCACAGCTGCCGAAATGGGGGGGGGAGTTATGGCCAAGGGAGCTATGATCAGAGGACAGATTGATGCCAAGCTGCATTCCAAAAATAGTATGTGGAGCCTAAAAATCTCAAGGCTTATATAAGGAATATCTTGCTTCTAGCTATAGATTTAATGGCTTGGCTGAACCTGGACAAAGGCGTTGATTGTCTTAGCTTTGTTAAGCCTAGGTGTGAGACCAGTCTAAATAATGCATTTGGTTTTGATTCAATCAAGGAAGGAATACTGGAGAAAGAGGGTGCAGTGAAATATGATCACTGCGCCATCAAGAGTGAGACTCTGGAAAATGTGTCCTTTTCCTGGTATAATGGTTTTTCCCTTTTAGCAACTCCCAAACATGTCTGGTAGGGAATTTTCCAGTTGTTTGGGCAGGCTCTCCTGATGCCTACCTGAATTGCCATCTAGAGGATTATGGCTGGCATCCCACAGAGGTCAGTTTGGAGTCATAGAGGGAACTCCACATGTGTCCCAAAATTTTATTAATTTCATATCTGCTAACAATAGTATGATCTACAGATTCTCAGTACTTTAAACAGCAAAAACACAAATAAAACTGCCTGCTGTTATCTCCTTATTTGATATAATAGAAAATTATATATGCTTCTCATCTTCAAATCTCAATTGTTTAATCATTGACAAAAGTATCCCTTTAAAGGCAGCCTTGAACTTTATGTTGTTCATAGAATGGGAGAGCCAGATACTGTTATGGAAAAAGCCATGGTACAAGATTTTCCCTGTGTACTAGCCTTGAATTCAGATGATTTCAGGTTAAGTAGCACTCATATCCACTAGTTATATTCTCATTGTTACATTATCTCTCTAAAAACAACTTGTTGCTCCATTCTCCCTCCCTCCCAATCATTTTTGTCTCTTTCGCTCTGTCTGTCTGCTTCCCTCCTCCCTTTCTCTTTCTTGAGAAAAATTGTCGCAGGGTAAGAGAAGGTCATGGAAGGTAGGTAGGAAGGAAGGAATTTCTTCATGAGTGCAGCTAGTCATTCTTGCTACAATAATCTGGAGGCTTGTGAACATCTGACTCGGATCTATAGGCTGCAATGTGAGTCAAACCTTTAAGTAAAACCCTTTTCCAAACCCTGTCCTCCTCTGATTTCCTCCTTACATTCCCTCTAGAATTTCTGCATCCTGATGCTCAGAGACTGACATGCACAAGAAGCAGACTGAAGGATCACTGTACATCTGTCAATAGAATTATGCAAAGTCCAATATGAGCCCAGACATAGCCACACAAACAACAAAATTTAGCAAACATGACTTGGGGAAATTTATGCATCTCCAATGATTCTAATCTGGCTGTCTCATGGGCTATTTTTATTCTCCCACTCCATCCTTCCCTCTCACTCCCTTGTCATAATGTCAGAAACAATTTTGCATTCTCATCATCATCATGGCTTTGGGCTCTCAAGTTAGGAATCAACACACCCTTCTCCACTCTCACCAAACAAATCTAGTTTTACTTTGCTTTCTCCATCCTAGAAAGTGGCAGTGGTGGCCTGGATGATTCTCCAAGACATGAAAGCACCAACGCCCACTGCTGTCAATGGGAACTGCAAGTACATGGCCAAGAGGGAGAATGTGGGCAGTTGAACAAGGAAAGGCAACATCAACTAGACAACCAGCTTGATTAAAATATTGTGGTACAATTAATCTGTTGCATTTTTCCTGACCTATAAACCTCAAGGTGCAGACTTAGCCTTGGATGGGTCACTCAGTCCTAAAGGCACTGAAATCTCAGAAGCATATTTCAAATTGCCCACCACATCTTTTGCCCTTTTCCTGATTGTACAAGACTAACTCAGAATTTCTATTAGTTACTGGGAGGGGATAACTTTCAAAAGTAAAGCAGTGTGACAAAACAAGAGTCCAGAAATGCATCAACTTTCTTCACCCAGAGGAATGAGGCCAGTTTGTTGATTTATGGTTAGAGTGTGCAGAGTGTGTGCAGGACTGCCATTCACCAGCTCCATAGCTCTCTGGATCTGTAGCTCCCTGCAGCTCTGAAGCATTTCATGAAACCAGACCAGAGATCAAATTTTCTTCAAAAGAAGGTTCTTTATTCTTCAGTTGCAGAATTAACATGATAACTATTTACATTGTAGATCATCCATCAGACAGGCAGAAAAGAAACTCCATGCCAAGCCCAGCAATCCATTCAAGGCATTAATTCTCAAGGCAAAAAGCAAAAACTCCACCCCCAGGCTGATACCTTTATAGACATTTGCTAAACATCTTCTAAACCCAGCCTTCTTCCTGTGTCTTGGGTCATGTGACCATTGGTTCTCACACACTCTGATGACCTAATTCGTTTTTCTCTTGCATCCTGTGTTCCCAGACACACACACTGACCTTGGCTATGTTTCTGTGTTGTTTTCATGTAATCCACCTGCAGGCTAAAACTTTCACAGCTAAAATTTTCCCACATCTGTACATTTCCACTTCGACTACAAATCCCAACACAGGTTTGTCAACTACACTGAAATTGCCCTCATGTTCTGCTTCAGGGGAAATGTGGTAGCAGTTCCAGGTAAGCCTCATTAAATAAAGATACTGCCAACGAAAAAAAGATTTAAAAGGGCTGGCCCACCCCCCTAAAGAAAATCTATTTAAAAAATTGTTTGCCAATGATTTCCTCTTAAGCTGAGAGAGTGTGACCTGCCATTGGTCACCCAGTCACTTTCCATTCTGTTTTAATAGCTAGTCTTGTTTGGACTTCAATTCTTCTTTTTATTACATATTACTATAAGTTGCCATCAGTCAATTTTTCTTTTTTTGGTAGAATGGCAAGATGTGCACCCAGTAAGTAAATAAATAATCCTGTAACCACCTATTTCAGCGTAAGCCTCATGAGAGGTCAGTGGGAGTTACTTAGCAAGTCATTTATTAACAACAGACCAAATGGATTACCTTAAGCATGCAACTCAGAATACAACGAACAAGGTAAATCAATGGGAAGAGAATGAGAAGAGGACTAGAGAGGTCATGGAAACTTGGTAGCTGTATAGGTATTGTTGGACTGCAATGTCCAGCACACCTAGTTAGCATAATCAATGGTAAGTAATGCTGGAAGCTGTGGCCCAACAGCAACTGGAAGACTACACTATTCCCATCTGGTGAGATTGGTGTAAAGAAGTGAGTATGGTTATAATTCTTCATTACGTTGCTTCTCAAAGGAAATAATGAGAAATTTTAGCAATTTTCTTTCTTCTGCAAGGAAGCATTTGAAAACCACACAGCTTTTGAAGCCCAGCTGCAATTTGGGACTTATTTCTTTCAAAATTCATGCATGTTTGTTTTGAACAGAAAATGATCTTTCTGTGCATGAAATAGGATTTGCTGTGCAAATGTATGCGTGCGTGGTGTGTGTGTGTGTGTGTATATGTATATATATATATATATATATATATATATATATATATATATATATATATATATATATATATATATATATATATATATATATATATATATAGACAGAGATATTATTTTCAATAAATGCTATTTTTTTGTGCAGAAAATGTTTTTTTCCCTATGCAAACTAACCACATGTGAATTCTGGAATAAGTCCTGAACTGTGAAGATTTTTTTTATCAGTCCAGGATTCTTCTTCTCAGGGTTTTTTGGCTTTTTTGATGCTCAAAACTCAAAACTTAAGGCATTGTGTGAAAATATTTCCTCTGATTGTGCAAAAATAATGGTACCAAAACTCTTCCCTAATGCTTTTTACCCTGTGTGATAATCTTCTGACTTACTGGAATGAGATGTTAGTGCACATATGGTGAGGGAGAAGTGGTGGCAGAAAGAAGCTTTCAAATTAGAGACCCTGCTTAAGCTTTGTGAGCTTTGCTAGGACATGGCTAGCAAGTTAGAGCTGCACTGCTGTTTCTGCTTTCTTTTGTCAGACAGTCCAAGAAAAAAGGTAGCAGAAGTAACAATGTGTGTGGGTGCATGAGGTGTGAACATTTGAAGCTGTGTGGGTAAGGGATGTCTCAGGGGAAGGAGAGGGAGGAATATCTGGGGTTAATTAAATAATAATAATAATAATAATAATAATAATAATAATAATAATAATAATGAAAACCAATCCAGGCTGCTTACAAATTAAAATCAAATACAAACCCCACAACAATCCCTCCCCCCTTAAAACGGTATTAAATCACAACAGCTTAAAAACAATATAACAATTAAAACCTAAAATTATACAATACAATAGACACTCCACTATGGCCCATAGCAGTGTTCCTGTCCATCGAAGATGGGCCACGTAAGGAACAGTGCAAGTTAAGGCCGGGAAGAATTAATCTGAAAAGGCCTTCTGGAAGAGATTTGTCTTGACAGCTTTTTTAAAGCTGTCTAGTGATGTTAACTGACGGATCTCATCTGGCAGGCCATTCCAGAGTTTGGGGGCGACAACAGAGAAAGCCCTCTGAGAGGTTGCTGCAAGCCTCAATTTTGGGGGCTGCAGCAGGTTCCTCCCAGAGGACCAGAGAGCGCGGGGAGGATTGTATGGAAGGAGGCGGTCCCTGAGATAACTTGGACCCAAGCCATTTAGGGCTTTAAAGGTGATAACCAACATCTTGTACTGGGCCCAGAAGCTGATTGGCAGCCAGTGGAGGGACCTCAGAACCGGAGTAATGTGGTCCCTTCTAGATGTTCCCGACACTAACCTGGCAGCCATATTTTGTACCAGCTGTAATTTCCGAGCCAAGCACGGGGTAGCCCAATGTAGAGTGTGTTATAGAAGTCAAGGTGTGAGCGTGTGCACAACAGTCTCGAGATCCCTTACTTCCAGAAAAGGGTGCAGCTGACGTATCAGCTGAAGCTGATAACAGGCGCTCCTGACCGTTGCATTTACCTGATTTGTCATCAGGGGCGATGAGTCAAGGAGCACCCCCAGACTATGAACACAGTCACTGGAGGAGAGCGTGACCCCATCCAGGACAGGAGGTTGCAACCCAATTCTTGGTTTCGGGGCCGCTACCATGAGCACCTCCATCTTGTCCGGATCTTGTACTGGATCAATCTGTTTTTCCTCATCCAACCCATTACCACTCACAGACATTCATTGAGAGAAGAGATGCCATTAGAATTTGAGGCCGATGAAAGAGACACGGAGAAATAGATTTGGGTGTCATCAGCATACTGATAACACCCAGCACCATATTGGAGTCTTTGTCTTGGAGCAGCTCCAATAGTTTAAATCTCTCCCTTTCCCCATCCATGCCAGTCTCCAGTCCATGTGGCATCTGTAAACCCCAAAGCACACACTGGCTACATGCCTGTTCACTCCGACATCCTTTCTCATTGGGGAGAAGCTTCTCCCTTTGCACCTTGGGAGTTGCAACTGAGCAGCTGGCTCAGAAGTAACCAAGAGGCCTCTTGCCCACATTGGCCTTTGCCATAAGACAGTGGTCTCACTGGTATTAGTATCGCCTGGTGTGATAACCCATGGTATCACCCCCATTAACTTTTGCCCCTACCAGACTATATTACTGAATGTAATGGCAATAATTGTGACATAAATAACTCCTAAACAACTTCTTCATCCTCCTATCTCCTGAAGCTGGAGTCTACTGTCTCCCATTCACACAAGAGAGTAGTGGGGTGCAGGAGGAATCCAGAGGTTCTTCTTCCTCTTATCTCCCCATGCAGAAGGTTGTTAGAATGGGAGGCAGCAGTCTCCAGCTTCAAGAGTGGAGTGCAGAAAGAAGCCAATGATTTTTTTTTATTATTAAATTTTTATTTAAAAAATAGCAAAAAGAACATATAACATAATAC
>JAIPUX010001880.1:10108499-10121715 GCA_020142125.1 Phrynosoma platyrhinos | reverse complement strand
AAATATTTTTTATCTTTTTCTTTGATACGTATTTCCTGGAGGCAAATATCATCTAATCTTTTTTTTCTAAGATAATGGAAGATTTTCTTGTTGAAATTAATGTTGATGGAGTGTTGAAAACAGTCCTTTAGAACCAAACATCCAAACCTGGAATTTTCAGCAAGCTTCTTTTATTGTAAAAGAGCAAAAGAAAAAAAAACAAATAATAATAATAATAAGAAGAAGAAGAATAGCTTCACTTTAGCCAGAAGGCTAAACAGGAACACAGTCTATTTGCTACATGATTCCAGATTTGTGAGTTGCATCCTCAGAAGAATGTTTTAATTAGTTCATTACAGCTCAAAAGTTAAAATGCAAGTGAATGGCTTTCTGATTCCCAGCTCTCACCCCCCAATTCTCCACCCTTCTGGGTGTAGCCTTTACAAGCTGATTGGGTGATAATACATGACATGCTTTTAGCCCAACCCTTAATTACCATAACAAATCATGTGACTACATTTCCCATAACAATATTATGTTGACAAAAACCTCAATATAAACAAAATCTCTTTCTCACAGAACTGAAGCTTGTTAGCTCCTTGTTTTGGCTAAATCACACACCTGGGCTGATAACTGTGAATCTAGCTTTCAGAAAAATAACTTTTCACAGCATGGAAAAATACAGACACACATCTTTTACATTTCAACATTTTAACATTGACTCTATATCCCATTTAAACCTAACATTTCTTTCTCTTCTGAGCCGAGTTTAATCCTTTTACGTTCCATGTCAAAAAATTAATTTGGTTGAACATTTTAATTTACTTGTTTTCCTTATCTTTATTTCTACTAGTTTTCATAATATACTTCCCCTAACCTTCTAGATTTCCTCTCAATTTATATCTCTCTGGATCCCATTCTAGGTCTTCTTTTTCCTCTTCCGGATAATCGTCATCTCTTTCCTTTTCATCTTCCTCCTCTTCACTTTCCTCTTCTTTTCCATCCTTTGCTTCTCTTTCTATTGATTTCATTCTTGCTTGTCGCAATAGACCTTTTCCTAGGTCTTCTTCTTGGTAATCTTGATCTTCTTCTAATTGGGCTAGATCCTCTGGGATCTTGCCATCCTTTTCTTTTTTACCTCTCTCTGATCTTTTTAGTTTTCTTGATTGTGCTTGTTCTTGTCTTTCTACTTCTCTCCTTTCAATCCTTCCTGTATGTGGAACATCTACCTTCTCTTCTCTCCTCTCTCTTCTTTCTCTTTCTCTTTTTTTTTCTCCTTTCCATATATTCTCCAAAGCTTTTAGCTTCTTCCACTGATCGGAAGTTTGTCCTAACTTCTGAAGCAGAATCCTTGATTCTTCCTGAATCCCATTCCTGAAGCTGGAGGCTGCTCTCTCCAATTCTAACAGCACCCATCTAACTTTGGGAATTAAAAGGAAGAAAAATCCCTGTATTCCTCCTGCATCGCACTCCTAAAGCTGGAGGCTCTTGTGTCAGCGGCAGACAGCAACCTTCCTCACACTCACTCACACCCTGATTCTCCTGCCTGCTTCTCTCTCTCACACAGATGGGGCCAGGCCATACCAGGAGGACAGAGCAACTCAGAAAGTCCTGTCCTGTTTCCTACTCTTCTCCCAGAGGATGGTTGAAGCTCAGTGGTCAGAGAAAGGAGAGGCCTCATTTTCCCCAACTTCTGGCCACACCTACTCTTCTGTTGAGCTCCTCGTGTCTTTCAAGATATGTTAATACTACACCCTGTTTCTTCCAAAAGACAGATATTTAGGAAGCAACAGTGGCATTACTAGCATGGTGGCTATGATATTATTCCACTTATGGTGTCACCTAGTATGGTCTGCCCCCTAGTGGTCTCTCTGTTGCAAGGTTGGCATGGGCAAGAGGTTTCTCAGCTACTGTGCAGCCAGCTACTTGGTTGCTGCCCCGAGCATGACCAAGTGGCAAAGGGAGCAGCAACTGAGATTGTTCTGAATGTGCAGTAGAATAGTTGACTCAATGTCAAGAAATTTGTATGGGGGAGGTGCTAGGGTTGTCATCAAAAAGGAAAGGGGCCATAGCCCCCAAAGGCTTAGGGACCACTGCATTAGAATGAGAGGGGGAAAGAGGCAAAAGTATCATGACTTTGTATCTGTACAGTGGACCCTTGGCATCTGCTGGGTTTTGGTTCCAGGATCCTCCGTAGATACCAAAATCCATGGATGCTCAAGTCCCATTAAATACAATGACATTGTAAAATGGTGAAAATGGTAAAAAGAAATCAATAGATATGGAGAGCTGATTGTATAACTATTGTCTGTATGTTATGAGATTTGCTGAACCAAATCAGAATCAATATTGGGGTGATGCTCACATTTTGAATGGTGAGTGATTTTTCTCAGGCTGTTCTCCTGAAGACAGAGAGTATGATCCAGCCTTTAAATTAAGACTTGTAATTTGAGTGAGAGAACTTTTCTTCACTCTGTTATACATTTTCTCAAGAACCACCACTCCCGGCATTCTTTTTTCATAGACAGGAGGAAAGGGCAGCTGATTAGAGAAATAAATCTTCATAAATTTTGTTCCTGCATGCAATACATAAGTTTGTATTTTTCTCCTTGCTGAGGAGAAGTAATTGAGAACTGTGCAGTCCTTATATGCTACATAGGGTTGTTCTTCATAGAAAAAAAGCATTTTCCACACAGAAAAAAGTGCTGCTTTCAACACACACACACACACACACACACACACACACACACGCTGTGTGGTGTTGCACATGAAGATGTATCCCAAACTGCAAAGATTCTTGAATCAGAGGAATCCCCCTGTTTGTTGGAGGAAGAAATATTTTTGAATCTGTTTTCTATCCCAACAGCTGGTGGAAGTTTGTGATGATTATCATGAACATTGATCTCAAGGATAGGGAGTCAGTTTACAAACATGCAACTGCACACAACCGCAAATATCATGCTGCTATCAATATACAAGTAACAAAAGAACAGCAATCAGTCCTCAAGGCTTTTTTTTTTTTTTTTTAAAAACAATCAAGGGCTTTTTGCCTTCATAATTGAAGAGTAATCTAACCAGGGAGGCAGATTAATATAATCAAGATAAAAACTGTTTCAGTACAAGGATTGTGTCTGTGTTAACTGATGATGAAGAGAAGCTGCTAAAAAAATCAAGCAATTCCTGTCTAACTCTTTAATAAGGTGAGTAATATGATATCAGCATCTGTGTCACCATATTTAGATAATCAAAATTATCTGGAGATAGTGGTGCAACAATACCTGTCTCATTTCTTTTTCCTGCGAAGAGCCAAACAATACCCTAAAAATGCATCAGATTTTATCTGCAACAAAATAACAAAACAGGAGTGCGTTCATGCCTGCCAAGAGCAGTTTTAAACCACAATAATAATAATAATAATAATAATAATAATAACAATAAACAAAAATTCACACACACTGTCCCTACCAAGGTTTGACTAACTGAGGGGGGTTGCAGACTGCCAGAAATAGTGCAAATTGAGTCCACTTTTAGGGTTAGGGTTAGGGAATCATGGGAACTGTATTTTATTGTGGCACCAGAGCTCTCTGACAGAGAAGGCTCAATGTCTAAGAAAAAAACCAATTCCCATGATTCCCTAGCACTAACCCTAACCCTAAAAGTGGACTCAATTTGCACTATTTTGGGCAGTCTGCAACCCCCTTGAGACTGCCAGAAATAGTGCACATTAAATTGAGGCACTGCCCTGGCTCAGTGCTAGGGAGTCATGGGAATTGTATTTTTTTCTGAGCCATTGAGCCTTCTCTGTCAGAGAGCTCTGATGCCACAATAAAATACAGTTCCCATGATTCCCTAGCACTGAGCCAGGGCAGTGCCTCAATTGAATGTGCACTATTTCTGGCAGTCTGCAAAGGCCCTAAAACTCTTTATCTAGAAAGAACATATTCACATTCATGGCAAATGTTGAAAAGCCATTATTCAGAAGTGTGTACACACTGAAAATATGTGTGTGTGTGTGTGTGTGTGTTCAAAATTACGTGAGAGTATAATTATATTCTGTTCTTTATAATTAGTCATGCTTTGGTTGATCAGAGTCTATGTTAGTCAATAACTAACAGAATATTGTATGTCATTATTATTTTCTTTGAAATTCATCCATTTTGCAATGGCTGTAAACACAACAGGCAAATCATAATGCTTCCAAGAAAGAGAAAAATATTCTGGGCGTCAGTAATTTGTACTGGTTCCTCCTTCCACTAATGAGCCCTGACAGTGGTTGAGATTTTTTTTTAAAAAAAAAGCCCTACTGGGGGCACCAGAGTAATTTCATAAATGTGGAAAATGTAATTTCATATTTTAAATACAACATTTTTAAAGGCTCATGAGTTTGTGTGTATAGAATGGAATTATGCTATGCATATTGGAAGAAGCCCTGTTACAAGTTGGATTGACCCCTCTCTGATGTATACCCCTTAAGGCAGTACTTCTCAAATTATCTAGTGTGGTAGACCAGCAAGTGCCCCACATGTGTCAGGGACTGGCATCATATTTTTCCCATATTAATACTGTGCTTGCTTTGTCTCCTGGACACTCACCATGGACCAACATCCAATGGCATAGAGACTACCACTAGTCCATGGACCACTACTTTTGAGTAGCATTACCCTAAGCTGTTAACAAAGTTTCCTGTTTCCTTCTACAGCATCAACCACTCTCCTCCAATCCCTCTTGTGCCTGCCATACCTCTGCAGAATTCCTTGTAATGTTTCCTCTGCTTTGAAATCCCTCCTTAAGTTGTGCCTTTTCCATGAGGTCTTGGGATAAACCCATCATTTTTTCTTTAAAAAAAGAGAATAGTTTGATATAGCTGCATATGCTTACAGATCCATTTTATGTTACATTGTCTCTTCCATCACTGTCTTGTCTCCATAGTTGAGATTATGCTCCTTACACAAAATTACATGATAGAAGTATCTGTTCAATGGATACACAGCCAGGACATAACAACATGAGCCAAATGAAGCAGTACCCCTGTATTCATGGCGATCTGTCTACACAGTGCAGGACCAAATCCTTGATTCAAGTGTCATCTATCTCCAGGATGAAAGGGCAGTTCTGTATGAAGCATCTCCTGAAAACCTCATATAGAAGCTACCAGAGCAGTTGCCCTGAGATCTATTGGGGCAATCCTTAAATTATACAACATTGCAGGAGGTCACCTGATTGTTCCAGCCCTGAAAATATTCCAGAGTAAAACCATTGCCCAGATTCTCGATGGTGTCCCTGTTTGGGGAATGGGATGACTCTCAGATGGCTAAATTGGAGTCCCTTCAGAATATCTTTCTTAAGAAACTGTTAATACCTTCACAGGGCACCTGTCCAACTCTTGTTGAAGCATAGGTTGGGTTTCCTTCCATTAGATCTTGCACACATATTTTTTTTAACTACTGGAGAATTGTAACAGACTCCTCAGGGCTTTATCACACCAGACTCTTTCTTGCTGAAATCATGGCAAAAATAAAATTATATATATATATATATATATATATATATATATATATATATATGGCAACATACTACTTTTATAGCTGCCATCACTGCACCCATTTTGTGTGACTGGGAGCTGCTGCTGCCTTGGTGCTCCCTTCCCATCCTCTCCCTTAACTCCACCCTCCCTACCCATGTTCCTCATACAGTTTTGGAGCTCTGCAGCTTTGATTTAATGTTTTAACTGTTTCAAAATAACATTGAGGCTGCAGAGCTCTGGAATTGCACAAAAAACAAAAGGGAAAAAATAAAAATAGTGAGGGGAGAGGCAAAGGGGGAAAGAGGAGGCAGTGACACCATGTAACTGCCAATGGTATGAATTTGCTGGGAATATATTTTTGCATCAGGGCATTGCACAATTGACAGCTCATTTATGTGATTCCCCCATGAATGAAAAGAGATGGCTGGGGGGTGAGGCAGCTACAGAAGGGAATTAGTGTTGTGTGATCAGCATGTCAGTGCCACTTCCTTCCCAATGAAATCACAGTTTAAAAACTGTGTGTGATAAAACCCTTAGAGTTTTCCCCAAGATATATTTTAAACAGCTACCCAGCTGCAAAGTTTGGAGTTCAAGATATCACAAGTTGCTTGAATTGTTTCCTATTCCACTTGACAATTTTTCTATCTTGAATTCAAAAGAGAAGCTTTGTGAATGCATTTTTGACCATGTTGCCCAACTGGACAGATAGGATATTTAACAACTGTAAATTTTCAGAATGGTATAGATTCTATAAATTTGACCTTCAAGGGCTGCTACTTAACAAAGCTCACCTTCCTAAAACTCAGGGGCCGTACAGACGGCCCCTTAGAGGAGGCTCTGTGCTGCCCCTGGGAGTGCTGGATTAGGGCTGTGGCAGCCACACACCATGACCCCAATCTGGCTTTTTGCTGCTCCAAAAAGAGCTGGCAAATGCTGCTCCTTTTTGGGGTGACAAAAAGCCACTCTTAGTGCTGCTGTCATGGCTGTTTTGCACTCCTTTGGCATAGCATGTCTACACACTGCATCAACGGGGCACCCTGATGCCACACACCATGTGGTCGGGCATGCAACATGATGGTAGCAGCAGGGTGGAGTCAGGGTGGCTGGCGTGCAGTCACCCTACCTGAACTCCACCTCCAGGCTGGCCCTTTTGGCCGGTCTGCATAGGCCCTCAGGTAAGCTTTTACAGCCCTTCATTTATAAATCATGCCTACAGCCATGACTGATGATAGATATTCTCATACCACTTTGGCCTTGGTGGCACAGTGGTTAAATGCCTGTACTGCAGCCACTCACTCATAGACCACGAGTTCAATACTGGCCAGGGCTCAGGCTAGACTCAGGCCTGCATCCTTCCAAGGTCGCTAAAATGAGTACCCAACTGTTTGGGGGCAATGAGCTTATAGTTGCAAACAGCTTAGACATCCCATAGCATGATATGAAGCGGTACATAAATGAAGCTGCTTTGCTTTGCTTTGCTTTTGCCTTCTGCCTTCTGCCTGTATATATGTAGGGCCCCAGAAATTGAGGATTTGTCTCATTACTTGTTTTCAGTTAATTGTTGTTTTTATTTAATTAATTGTTTTTGTTTAATTACTTGTTTTCCTCTTCATTATATTCTGAACCTAGAACCAAATTTCTGGGATTTAGTCTGCCTTATTTAGATTCTAATACTGTATCATAAAAGATTTTATATTTCCTGTGTGATAGTGACTCTATGGTAACTTGCATGGTTTCTCTTTTTGTTCTGGCAGCAATAAAAATTTGGACAAAATATATTGCTGATATTGCTATTTATTGCTCTGGGGATGCTCTTATTTAATTATATTATCAATGTTTATATTTTGTTTATACACTGTTTTAACTATATTGAATTTAATTTTTTATATGCAAGATTTGTATGCTATTTATTTCATGTAAAAAGGTAAAGGTAATCCCTTGCTATGAATGTCTAGTCATAAATGATTGTAGGGGCCGGTGCTCATCTCCGTTACTAAGCCGAAGAGCCAGCATTGTCCAATGACAACACTGGTGATCATATGGCCAACATGACTGCACTGAACTCTGTTACATTCCCACCAAAGTGATACCTATTTATCTACTTGCATTTGCATGCTTTTGAACTGCTAGGTTATCAGAAGCTGGGGACGTTTTCACACGAAAACGTCCAAAGCCACCTGGAGCCATTCCGGAACGGATCCTTCCACTCATTCCGGAATGGCTCCGGCGGCGGCAACCTAATTCCTTTTTTAAAAAGGAATTACAACTCCGGCGCTGATGCCGGAGTTAAAGCTAAAAGGGGCGGGGCTTGCTGCGATGTCATGTGAACACGCGCAGCAAGACCCGGACTGACGCCGGCTAGCTCCGGGGATGGTGCTGGATGAGGTGGGGCTTGCTTCGACGTCGTGTGAAAAATTTGTCAATGGAGCCAGAGTGGGGCTAGATGGAGGTAGGCTAGCGTCCGCCTAAAGCCCCGTGTGAAAACGCCCTGGGACTAGTACAGGAGCTCACCCCATCATGTGGCAGTCAGGCCTTGATCTACCAACCTTCCAAACTTCCAATTGACAGAATTGGTATCTTAACCACTAAGCCACCACATCCTATTTATTTATTTATTTATTTATTTATTGTTTTTATTATTTTATTTTATTTTATTTTATGTAGTACTTTTATATTGTGGCTCTTTCATGTAGCATTGTATTTTATGACTTTGTATGTGAGTGGCTTATGGTCTAAGCATTAAGAAATGAATGAATGAATGAATGAATGAATGAATGATGATGCATGAATCAGCCCTATCCCTCTCTTAAACTGGTGTAAACAAACTTACCTTTTGCTCTGAATTTTTTAGGAAAGCTTGGAGCATTCTGGAAGGCTGCTGACTACACACACATCCTACTGTGCTGCCTGGTACCACTGCTGCTGCTGTGAGTGATTCCCTCTGAGGTCACAGTGGGTCATGTAATTGATGCTAGGTTCCATGTTTCTGACTTCAGAGGGAGCAATTCACGCCAGTATAACAACAGAATCAATAGACGAGGTGTCCAGCAGCTCCGTTGATGTAATTTTACTGGGCCATTTTCAATCTGTGAGTACTGAGGACGTGGACAAGCTACTTGGTAGATTGAGGAAGACAACCTGTCCTCTCAATCCTTGCCTTTCATGGCTGGCCGTCCGGGGGGGGGGGGGGGGATGCCTTGATGGTATTCCTTAAGAGCAGGGATAGGCAACCTTTTCCCTTTAAGGCCCGAGGGACTTCAGTTCCAAGAAGCCTCAGCCATTTTGGCCAATAGCTCCTGGGATTCTGAGAGCTGAAGTCCCTCGGCCCTTAAAGGGGAAAGGTTGCCTACCCCTGCTTAAGAGCATCATCAATGCATCCTTCAAGGAAGGATGGGTTCCATCTTGTTTAAAAAGTGGCTGTTAGGCCACTTCTGAGAAAACCTTCACTGGACCCCTTGGAGATGAATATCTATAGGCCAATGTCTATATTACCATTCTTGAGCAAAGTGATCGAGAGGGCGGCTGCTCTTCAGCTCCAGACGGTCTTGGATGAAACTGATTATCTAAACCCATTTCAAACTGGCTTTAGGACAGGATTTGGAGTTGAGACTGCCATGGTTGCCTTGACCGACGACCTGTGTCTAAGTATCAACAGGGGTAGTGTGACCCCACTGGTACTCTTAGACCTCTCAGTGGCTTTTGATATGATTGATCATAACTTCCTCTTGGACTGACTAAGTGGGTTATGAATTGGAGGCACTGCTCTGCAGTGGTTCCGTTCCTTCCTCTTGGGTAGGTCCTGGAGGGTGCTGCTCGGAGACATTTGTTTGGCCAAAAAGGACCTCACGTGTGGCATCCCTCAGGGTGCCATCCTGTCTCCGATGCCATTTAACATCTATATGAAGCCTCTGGGTGAGATCATTTGGAATTATGGTGACAACACCCAGATCTATTTCTCCATGTCTCGATCGTCGGCCTTGAATTCCAATGGCATCTCTCCTCTCAATGACTGTCTTAAGGTAGTAATGGGCTGGATAAGGAAAAACAGACTGAGATTAAATCCAGACAAAATGGAGGTGCTCACAGTAGCGGCCCTGAAACCGGGAATTTGGTTGCAACTGCCAGTCCTGGACAGGGTCACATTCTTCATGAAGGACTGTGTTCACAGTCTGAGGGTGTTCTTGGATTCGTCACACCTGATGACAAACTGTAATGCGCCCTACATGGGGCTACCCTTGTGCTTGGTCCGGAAACTGCAATTAGTACAAAACATGGCAGCCAGAGTGGTCTCAGGAACATCTAGGAGAGACCACATAACATCGGTACTAAAGTCTCTCCACTGGCTGCCTGTTATTTTCTGGGCCTAGTATAAGGTGTCGGTTATGACCTTTAAAGTCCTAAATGGCTTGGGTCCAACCTAACTTTCGGACCGCCTCCTCCCATATAATCCTCTTTGCGCTCTCCAATCCTCTGGGAGGAGCTTGCTTCAGCCACTAAAATCTAGGCTGTCCACAACCTCCCAGAGGGCATTTTTGGTAATCACCCCCAGATTGTGGAATGGTGTGCCAGATAAAATCCATCAAATTAAGACCTTGAGCAGCTTTAAAAAAGCCATTAAGGGGGGTTGCAGACTGCCAGAAATAGTGCAAATTGAGTCCACTTTTAGGGTTAGGGTTAGTGCTAGGGAGTCATGGGAACTGTTTTTTTTTCTGAGACATTGAGCCTTCTCTGTCAGAGAGCTCTGGTGCCACAATAAAATACAGTTCCCATGATTCCCTAGCACTGAGCCAGGCCAGTGCCTCAATTTAATGTGCACTATTTCTGGCAGTCTGCTTAGGCCCTAAGATGGATGTCTTCCGGCAGGCCTTTCCTGACTGACTTCTCGGCCCCAGAAATTCTCCCATTCTGCCTCCTTTCTCCTTGGATGTAGCTGCTTCTCTGCTTGATGAATTCATATTTGTCTAGAATTCTGTTAGTAGAATCATCATTTATTTATATTGTTTGATTAAGATGTTTTAAGATATGCTTAGTTTAATTACTTTTTAAGGGGAGGAGGGGACTAGGATTGTGTTTTACATACTGTATGGAATTTTAACTGTTGTTAGCCACCCTGATTGTTGACAGAGGGGTGGGGTATAAATCATTATTATTATTATTATTATTATTATTATTGAAGCAGTATTGCAAGGCAACACAGTGGGATGTGTGTGTAGACATCCCCTGAGCAGTGCTAAAGAGTACGGAGGTAATGGGGGGAATCCAGCTCTGTGGTCAAAGTATACTGGGAGCAGCATGGGATATTCTGGCTGGTATAGATGAATCCCTAGTCTGTAAGATTTTGTATGCTAATGTCATGGTATTAATTTATTAATAAAGAAGAGTCCAGCTTTCTGCAGTTTCACAACTAGAGACATTGGATTTTATCCACATTTTGAATGTAAGCTTCTGCTGGTTGCATATAAGTTATATCCATGTCAGATTCTATTATTAAGCTTCCTCTTACCTTTTTCCATTCCTGCTTTGACATCACCCCAGACTGACATCTGCATCTATTTGCTGTGTATTAAATTGAATTCTGAGAAAGCCACTCTTCTAAACCAAGTAAAGATAGGCTGATTGAGGATAATTTCAATAGTGCCTCCTCACTGAAACCTAAGCTGACATGACTCAGAAATCAATGCTAAAGGCAATTATGTTGATAACAGTTCAAGCTTGCAGCTATTGATGCTGTCAGTGCTTCAAATATATCCATACTGAAGGCCAGAGAAACATAATGGCTTGTATGCCTTGATGTATTGGTAGTATGACTGCAGGTTTCTGTCCATTTGGAATGTAGAGAAGAATAGTAACCAAATAAATACATCACTGAGATGGAATCTAATTAAGCCCTCCCTCTGAGGAAATTATTCCCTTCAATAGAATTCTCTGTGTGTGTGTGGGGGGGGAAGTGTCTCACACTTGCATCCCCTTCCATCCATTCTCAAAATGTGATCCAGAGGTTTGGGAAATTCTTCAGAGTATTTTTTTCCAGAGCACACAACTGGGGAATCAGTAGAATCAGTAGGGGGATGTGAGGTGTATGGGCCATGCTGGATGACAACTCAGAAGCAGGGGTCACACACAGTCTATCCCACCTCCTGCTGCAGAGTGAGAAGGGGCAAGCACATCCTTCCCAGTTTCACCACAGTGGCAGCTCTCCTCAGGAGGCAGCCACCACAGCCACAAAGGAGATGGCAAGCATGCCCCTTTAGCAGCCTCCTACACCAGATAACACCAGATGTGTAGACACCACTGTCGGGGAGAAGAAGAAGAAAGTTTTCACATGGACAAGCAGGCATTCTCTTGCATGGCATTGGATTCTCCCCCAAATAGTGATGCTACATGCTAAGCATTTACATGGCACACTTTTGATTTTGAAAGTACTTTGGGTTATTAGCTCATTAATCACTATCACAGTCTTGCATGGTAAGCCTGTAATCATCTTCCCATTGCAGAAGGGGGAGCTGAAGCACAGTAACTGATCTAAGATTAAGTTTCTGCTCACACTTGTAGAAACTACAATACAGCTACTCCAAGAGATAATTCAGATGGTCTTTCCTTCTCATTAAAATAATTCACAGCAATGGGTGGGACTGGAACTGTAGGGTCCAAAGCAAAACCAAAAGACTCTGATTGAAAGGAAGCAATGCAAAGATGGGCCATGACATCCTGTGCAAGGCTTGTTTCACTGCTTAATAAAATTTGAGTGGCTGAAAAAAATATGAAAATAGGAGAGGAAACAGCCAGCAAATAAAGCCCAGGAATAGAAACATCTGAGAACTATGTAGGGCCAGTCTTATTGTTCAGCAGACTGAGGCAGTTGCCTTAGGAGGCAGATGTTGGGGGTAGAGATTGGTTGCACAGACTGTGGAGTACAATTGTGACATGGTTACCTTGCACCTTCTGGTGCAATGTAAGACAGCGACCCACACTGACAGTGCTAAAGTAAAATTGTTTGGTTTTCTGTACATTTTTTTTTTCTCGTCAGGAAGCAAGTACCTTGACCTGGCTGCAGGTGGTGCTCTGTATTGAGAAAAGGATTCAGGAGGGAAGGAAGTGAATGGCTTTATGGCAGTGTCAATCATTGGCTACATGTAAATATTGCATGTGTGTGTCTGTGGACATGGATATATTATGTGTAAGCAGTGTGCATGCATGTGTGTCTGAATATGTGAGTGAAATGAATGGATACTTGCAAAAAGGAGGCACAAGCAGAGCAAAGAATTAAGACAAAATACAAAAGCACATCAGAAAATACATGTAGTTCCACTGTTGACTTCTCCTGTTCTCTCCTACCCCTGATGTTTCTGTTTCCTCTGCAAAATGACAGCAAGAGCTGCCTGTACATGAATCTATGGTATATTTGTCTCTGTCCAGATATTAAGCTTACATTATGGGAGTATCCTTCTAGAATCTTCAAGTGCATTGTGGAACCACAGAGTGCATGAATTATCTCCTCCTCCTCCTCCTCAATAAGAGACAACGGACAAGCAACATCTTGCAAAATTGTTACAAATGATGAGAAAATGCCACTCATCACACTCATACAGGACAAAACCTTAGATGCCAAGGAAACTGTCTCTAACTAAAGTTGATTATTATTTAATATTAAAAACATTATCTAACAATATACTAATAATTTGTATTGGAGCATTTATGGGTGGGGAGGGGTTT
>JAIPUX010001880.1:10085870-10108399 GCA_020142125.1 Phrynosoma platyrhinos | reverse complement strand
GTGATGGATAAAGAGAGAAGCTTAAACACCATAGCCTAGAAACATCAGGGTCCTCCCCAACAAGAAGACCAGAAGGCCACTGATGCCACTGACAGGGACAAAACAGGAGGTGGGGAAGAGGAGGGGAGGGTGTGGGAAACATCTAGGAGTATAAAAAGGAAAGGGAAAAGAGAACTGAGGGAGGGAAGAAGGGAATAAAAGGCATAAAATATAGGAACAGCTCCTGGGCTGCAGAAGCAGTGGTGGGTGACACTGAAGTCAACTGTCACAGAGAGAACAGGAGTGTCACCATAGCTGACACTTGTCAGCACTGTGAGAAAGGAGGCAAAAGTTTTTTCCCCTTGTGAGACCATTTCACCAGGAAAACCCTTTAGGCAAGACAGTTCAAAAACCAACAAGAAAGGGGGATCCCAGACAGAAAAGATGTCCAGTAAAACAAGCATAGTTCGAAGCAACACAACACATGTAATTGGAACATGGAGTGTGAGAAACACAAGCCAGGGAGAACTAGATATAGTAAAGAAGGAAATGGAACACATGAATATGGCAATACTAGGAGTGAGTGAGTTAAAATGGACAGGAATGGTTCACTTTGACTCAGACAACTATATAGTAATCTATTTTGGAAATGAAAAAAACAAGAAATGGGACAGCTTTCATACTAGGGAAAGATATAGCTAGAGCACTCAAAGGGTACAACTCAAAGTGAGATCATATATTATCAATAAGGCTTCAGGGTAAACCTATAAACATCATAATAATCCAGGTATATGCACCAATCACAGATGCAGATTAAGAGGAAATTGAGAGATTCTATGATGCAGTCCAGGAAGAAATTGACAACATACCATCAAACTAATCATTAGAGACTTAGAATCGAAAACAGTAGGAAGATTTGGATTAGGAACAAGAAATAAAGCTGGAGAGCATCTGATAGAATTCTATGAGGCCAATAATCTATTCATTGCAAAACCCTGCTTCATACAACCAAATAGGAGCCTAACTCCTGGACATCGCCAGATGGTAGACACAAAAACCAGATAGACTACGGAAGTAAAAGATGGAGAAACTCTATCCTTGTGGCCAAAACTAGACCAGGAGCTGATTATGGCACAGACCACGAACTGCTCATAACAAACATCTGAGTTAAGCTGGAGAAGAAAGCAAAAACCACCATTATACCAAAATATGACCTGAATAACATTTCAGATGAATTCAAGGACAATGTAAGAAACAGAACTGAACTATTGAGTATAATTGACTGGGAACCTGAAGAACTGTGGACAGAAGACAAAGACATAATTAAGGATAAATGCAAGAAAACACTAACAGTGGCCAAAAAGAAAGATAAGAAACAATGGATGACATATTAAACACTTCATACAATAAAAGAGAGAAGAAAAGCAAAAGCAAAGAGAGATAGGAGCAAAGCCAGAAGTATGAACACAACTGTCCAATGTCTGACATGCAGGGACAAGGAGAAATACTACAATGACCAATGCAGAGAAATAGAAGACAACAACAAAAAAGGAAGGACAAGAGATCAAAAGATCCTAGAAATTAAAGCCAAGTTCACACCGAGGGCAGGGATTCTTTATGGAGAAAATAGAACATAATATAGGAACAAGAAGAAATAAAAAAGATGCTGGAGGCAATACACAGAAGAGTTATACAAAAGAGATGAGGGAATGAATGACATTTGGAATGAGGAGCCAGATGAAGATGAACCCCAGATTCTAAGAAGTGAAGTGGAATCTGCAATAAAGGAAATGGGAAAAATAAATCACTGGGAGCAGATGATATCCCAATCAAACTGTTACAGTGCCTACAGACAGATGCAACTTAGTGCTAACAGAAATATGCCATACAAATATGGAAAACAAAATGGTGGTCAACAGACTAGAAGTGCTCGATATACATAACGATTCACAAGAAAGAAGATACAAAAGACTGCAGCAACTATAGGACAATAGCATTAATAGCAGTGGAAGATAGGGATTCTTGGAGATGTCTCATCCATAGGGTCGCCATGAGTTGGAACTGACTTGAGGGCAGCTAACAACAATAAATCCCTTACCATTGGTGATGCAGGAAGAGTTTCTGGGAGCTGGCATTCAAGACATCTGGAAGGCCAAAGATTTCCCAACCCTATTACCCACTCTGATATATGAGCTGTATAATACAAATGTATACTGATAATTTATATATGTATTAATTTGTTCATTCAATCAATTTATATCTTTTTTTCCTCTAATGAATTCATTGAGCTCTTCCTTTCCATTGTATCTTCTCAACAACCCTGCGTGGAAGGTAAGGCTGAAAGAGAGTAAGTGTCCTCAAATCATCCAATGAGTGAGGACTTCAATCTGAATCTCCTAAGTCTCGTTCTGACATTCCAACTGCTACTCAACAAACCAGGAGAATCGAAGGTGGTGGTAAGCAGAACACGCATATACATACATATGTGTGTTAAATATGCATTATAGATTAAAAAGATGCATTAAAATGATTAATGATAAATAGATGATTCGTACAGTTTTGTAATTACACTAAAGGCAAAATACTATAATACAAAAGTCAGTTTGGCATAAATCTTTGCAGAAGTAGAAGAATGATGGACATTAGTGTAACAAAGCCAATACTTGGGCCAAGGCCAGATGCATTTTAAAACAATTGTCTTCCTCAGGGTCTGGTACTGCAAACTTTTATTTCCTGAAATCTTCCAATTCCTCCCAGCAGTCAAAGCCTGAAGTATTAGGTAAAAAGAGGACCACAATTATGCTAACATATATATGGCAGATAAAACTACTTTGCCACATGTCTACACCATACTGACATTATGTTATTAACTTCTTGTTAAGAAGCATTAGTTGTTTGCTTTAAAGAAGAAAGAAATGCAACAATACTCCATGCTGCATGTTTCCCAATAAGTCTAGTAATGATGGTTCAAGAACTTTTTCATTTTAACCTTGGCAAATAATTGGAAAAGAAGAAGACAGGCAGTCTTTATGTAGTGGTGTTGGGATAGGTATACATAGATTGCATGGATTACCTTATATCTGTTCTGAGTAGTAATCTGTTATGAGGGGAGTCACAGCCATGCCATTCAACCTGTACTAGATGTTATACACAAGGATTTTCATTCATTTTAACGTAGGAGGCATCCAGACTGATCAAATAGATCAGAAACTCTCAGATTGTGTTCCTCCTATTCTTTCCAATTTTATTTTGGAGGTCCATACATATTTTGTTCATTCCAGAATATTTTCTTGTAGCTCCCAGTATGATCAGAGACATTTTATATCAGCTCCCCAAATTGATTTATTTTAACTCAGTATAAATCAGAAAAAAACAGTAATAAAATTGGGATTTCTTAGTCGGTCTGATGCACCTAGAAACAATACATGTACAACTTGTACCTAGATGTTGTTGCCGTGTGCAATCAAGTTGTTTCTGACTTATGGTGACCCCAAGGTGAAACTATCACAGGGTTTTCTTGGCAGGTTTCTCTGAGGTGTGGGGGGGTTGCCATTAGAAAAGCTTATTCCTTCCAATGCTGATGTGATGTTGGCAGCTACTGACTAGGGAAGTACTTTTGGGCTTCTCGTAGATAGTTCAGTGGAAATGACCCATTATGCAATTGGTCTTTAAAAAACAAATTTCATGTTGGAAAGGAATAAAAAATAAAATTAACAATACAACAGTGTCTTTAGATAATTCTGCTAGGTATGTCCTTAAAATAATATATTGCTTGACCTTACATCCTAATTTAGTCCACATCACAAAACAAAATGGAGAATTTTTTTGAGGGACTCAATGTGCTTTGGGATATTCAAAATGTAAGTAAGATGAGTCTACTGATAACAATTTATCAACAGAGAATATAAGCCTTCCTTCAGCAATACACTACAGTGGGGAAGGTGTGCACATAATTTCTGAATTTGGATGGTTACTTTTAAAAAGGAATGTGTTATAGACCTGACACTACCAAAATAGTTATTATTACAATTACATTTAAAAAAGTAACTTGCTGCTTTCTTGTTTCTTGATAGTGAGTGAAGTTCTTTGTCAACTTAATTTTTAAAAACTCAATGTGAAGAAGATTGTAATGGAATTGTAACTTCTTTGGTTAAAAAAATGTTAATAACTACTTATTGTTACTTCTAAGTTCTGCTTTTTAAATATTCTACTTCTGGTATCCACATTTATGAAGTCTGTAAAAGAAGGTAGTAGATGATTCTGTTTTTCAACCAATTATTCTTTCTCTGTGTGTATTTTGCTGAGTTCATAAGATTTATATGTATATGGCAGGGTGGAAATATCTTTGTTTCCAGAAAGATCATTGCTTCAGTTGTGCATCCCACCTCATCCTACCACCTTGTGTCATCATCCTGGTTGCTATGGAAATGATTAAGCTGTCATAAACACAAATCAGATGGGAAATAAGTGTCAGATGAAACAGAGGAAACAAAAGTTCCACCTCTGATGCGAACAACTGAGGAAATAACAAAGAAAGAATAAGATAGAGGAAGAAACATTACATGAGTTTTGTATACAATCTGAGGACATGTCTTTTTTTTAAAAAAATAACTCCACACTGTTACTTTTCTCTCAGAATGCATTGTGAACCCATGAAAAGGAACAGAGTAGGACAATAACTATAGTGAAGGCTTCATTGTGATAAAGATAATCACAAAACATTTTGCAGAGTGAGACAATGGATAAGATGACATCCTCTCTATACACAAACATTGACTAGAGTGGTAGTTGCATGTGAAAGTAAGAGGGTAAATAAGAAGGCATGGTCCAGACTGCATAGCCCATGCCTCTCTGCTCCAATATTTTGCTGCCAACTTTAACTGTGGCACAGATGATGTGACAGTCAAACTTTTTTCAATGGTAGGGGAGGACTCTTTACACCAGGAGTAGGCAACCTAAGGCCCAGGGGCTGGATGCGGTCCCCTGAGGCCTTTGGACCGGCCCCAGGCCAGTCCTGCCACCGCCACCCACCATGATGATATTTATTATTGTTATTATTACTTGTTCTTGGGGTTTTCTTGGCAAAATATCCACAGGGGTTTTGCCATGGCTTTTCTGGGGCTGAGAGAGTGTGCATACATATTTTTTAATTTTTATTTTTTAATATATATATATATATATATATATATATATATATATATATATATTTGGTGCTTCGGCCCCCCAATTGTCTGAGGGACAGCAACCTGGCCCCCAGGACAAAAAAGTTGCCTACCCCTGCTTTACACCAAGAGTACAAAGATTCTGCTACTTTCACATTTTTAGCAACACAAGAGAGCCACATCTTTATCTCAAGCATTGTAAAACATTTTGGAAACAACATTAAAGGAGCATTTTGTTTTTAGTCTATGGGTGTATCTACAATGGCTGCTTAATCTGGGGCCAGTTCATAGAATTATGCCTCAGACTGGCCCTGGACTGACCACAATGGTGACTACATACATTAGCAGACCGAATCCAGTGTGACACTGCATCATTGTACACATGGGTCAACCAGGCCAACTCATGTTGACTCCACTGGCACCATCCCTCTTGGTGCCACCATCTTTGCTGCCACCACTGCTTTGCAGATCCCTGAAAGAGCTTGGCTGTCACCATCACTTGTGCTGGGGTCAGAATGGGATGCTCAGATATGGGATGAAATGAACACTCTACCCCACCCCTTGTTGACTGCATGAGTGATCTGATCTGTTCTGACTTCAGCAAAAATGATGGCTATGGTCGGGCTCTTGCAGGAAACTGCTTGGCCAGTGAGGCAGTAGCAACAGTGGATTTAAAAAGGATCTAACCCCTTCCCTGCACTGCTTGGTGTAGGGTAAAGGCACCATGTTTGCTCTCTGGACAACTGGATCAGGCCAAATAGGATCCAATACAGTTGTCTGTTAGCCAAGAGAACTGGAGGCACTCTGGAGTTTTCAGGAAAATCCAAAGTAAACTGTGGGTTTTCTTAAATCAGATTAACATCTTAAAATACTGTTTTTGCTGTGGATGTGACCTTATGTTCTCTGGGCATATTGCCACCTTGGGACTAGAGTGACTCTGGTGTATATCCTTAATATAGACAAGCTTATGTCTCTTTGTTAATTAATTTTTATTCTTCCTTGTTCTGTCTCTCCACCACCACTGGTTTGGACTCACTTTTATTCCTATTTCCTATTAACAAGTCTTTCCACACCTCTGTTTTTCATTTACCCATTCTTTCTAAACAGAATTTACCTTGTGTCATCATAAGTTTCCATCCCTGTATCTTTTCCTGGAGAAGAATTTTCCATGGAGAAAACATATGGCAGGCAACGTCCAACTGAAAGTC
Organism: Phrynosoma platyrhinos; assembly: GCA_020142125.1. NCBI lineage: Eukaryota > Metazoa > Chordata > Lepidosauria > Squamata > Phrynosomatidae > Phrynosoma > Phrynosoma platyrhinos. The sequence goes on along the minus strand of JAIPUX010001880.1, from coordinate 10,102,050 downwards.
GTCCCAGTTCAAAGGCTGTAGCATTCACAGGTGAAAAGAGGTGATTCCCAAAAGAGCTAAGCACAGCTTACTCCCATTCTTTGTTTGCTTCAAGTGCATCTGTATTTCCATCATCTCACAGGATTGGGACAACATTTCTGAAATATTAGGTTGCCCTAAGTGGGTATCATGGAGATGTTTTGGCCTATAACTCCCAGTATCAGTGATTACTGGTTGTGTCAACTGGAGCTGATGAGCGTTAGAGTACAAAATGTCTATCTGTTTAGAGAATGACCAATCAATTTCTTATGGAAAGTCCACAAGCAGGATATAAGCATTTGAGAATTCTCCTATTTCTGTTATTCATAGTTGATACAGATAGACATATACAGACTGGAATCCTGTATTGAGAGGTTTCCATGTAGCATATAATTACATTTCTATAGCTACATCTCCATGTGTTACCCCCATCCCATCTTTCAAGTGATGTAGTTCCTGCAACATGGGCATATCATTGGTGAACAGAGAGAGCAGCAGAGACACATCCAATTATTCTCTTGTAGCTGGATATGCTACAACAGGCATCTTCAGGGACTTCCAGGGATACTTGGGAGGTTCCTGCAGTTGATGTCCTTTCACTACATACTGCTACAGGAAAATAGCGGATATGTTTTTGTCAATCCACTCCACTCCACTCCACTCCACTCCAATGATATAGAAATGAATGTGCTGACAGATCTGGATTACTTAAAACAGTGGTTCCCAAATTTGGTCCTCCAGATGTTTTGGACATCAGCTCCCTTAAGTCTTGACTGTTGGCCAAGCTGGCTGAGGCTTTTGGGAGTTGAAGTCCAAAACATTTGGAGGATTAAAGTCTGGGAATCACTGACTTAAAAGGTGAGTTTGGAAGGATTTTGTTGTGCAGTCAGTAAAGAATTCTGGCCTCTATACTGATTAAAAAAACCTGAGTGAAAATACTATATGTCTGATTTACACCATCACAGTTCACCAACCCAATTCTATATATAGCACAATTCAATAGAAGGTATATCTACACTGAAGAATTAAAGCAGTTTAACACCACTTTAACTAGCAGCATGTATTCTACAGAATCCTGAATTTGTAGTTTGGTTAGTTGTAGCACCAGAACTCTCTGGCAGACCAGGGTGAATACCTCACCAAACTACAGATCCCAGGATTCTGAAGGATCATGTCATGACAATAAAGTGATGTCAAACTGCTTTAATTCTGCAGTGTGGATACACACTTAGTCTTGTTTCAGAGGGAAAAAACATGATTAGAATTAACCCATAACTTTATTCTAATCTAAAGTCCATTTAGCTTAAATATATAAGGAAGTTCTTTTTTTTTCCTTTCAAGAGTCTCTGGGGGAATGCAGACAGGTGGCCTTGGGCCACCCCGGGAAATGGAGGATTGAGGCTGAGGCTGCCAGTCGCTCGGCCCCGATCCTCCCTTTTGCCACCTGGGAAAGTAGTGCCAAAACCCCAGTCCTTTCACAAGCAGCAAATAGGCTGCTCCAAGAGCCACTGTGCAGCTCTTTGGTGCCTCTTCTGGTGCAGCGCATCAAAACACTGTGCCGGAAGGATGTCCTGACACCACGCGCCATGCATAATGGCACATGGTATCAAGACGTCTTCGGGGAGGGGTTGGGGCACCCGGTGTATGGCTGTTCCTCCCCTTCCCTGCCTCCAAGACAGCGTAAAGCCCTGTCTGTAGAAGCTCTCTGAATATTTGGTTCCTACAGAGAGAACAGATTATTTAAAGTTGCCTGACTGAAGTAGATATTAGCAAAAAACTCAAAAACCAAAGAACCCAACCCAAAATGTTTTCACATTTAATTTCTACTAACAAACTACATGGAATATGGCTGCAGTGGGAATAAGTCATCCAGTATTTCTGTTTTAATCACTGGTATGAAGTCTTCATAATAAGTTAAAAAGCAGTTGTGTGATTGCTTCTCAGATGTCTCAGCAGCATTAATCTTTCCAACTTGCTCTATATTTGGAAAGGGTATAAGGAGGGAGGCTCAAGTGGATACAAATTAGATTTGTTTTCATATCTCACCTCTCTCCTAAATATATGATTTTTGCAGGCTCTTGATACTTCTGATTTAAGTACCTGCAGGTAAAATTACAACTGTATCCACAGTAATGAGCAACAGACACAGGAATGGCCTGCCATTCAATTCAAGTGGTAGTGGAGTGTTGCTATATTTTACATGATATTAAGAGCAAAAGAAATTAAAATAAAATAATATCTATGTCAAAGATTTCAATTTCATATTTCTGCCCTGTACTATTTTCTTCTTGTAGATGGTTTAAGTGAATTAAACCCTGAGTTTCAAAATGTTTAGGCTAGCAATTGGTTTGCATGTTGAAACAGACACAAAGCTAAAAACTCTGTACATATTAAGCATGTGAACATTTGTCACTTCCATTTTCTTTGCATTTCTCAGAAACCCACCAGTATTCTTGTCCTATTGAAATTTACTGTTGAACCATGACACTTCCCCCCTCCCCTCATGGAATGTTTTGTATATTTTAGTATGTCTTCTTCCTAATTTACACAATTTTTACACATTTTTTAAAAATGCATGTTTGCATATGAGTATGTAATGAGTCTTGAAGTGTCCCCTGGGCTATTTTCTTCATTTTCCTTCTCTCCTGAAAATGAGTGGGTTTTTTTTTGTTACTTTCCTATTTATTTACTAATTTCATTCTTGAAGGAAGCAATGAATCTCAGAATAAGGATTCAGCCTGTGTTGGATGAGGCTACACTCCCCCTGAAATCTCAGGTTCACAGTTTGTGTGTGCTTCTTAATTCAGATCAGAGCCTGGATGCCCAGGTTTTGGCTGTGGCCAGGAGTGCATTTGTACAGTTAAAACAACTGCACTAGCTGTGCCTATTCTTTGAGAAGCCAGATCTGGCTAGAGTAACACATGTCTTGATTACATCCCATTTGGACTACTGTAATGTGCTCTACGTGGGGCTGCCTTTGGAAACTGTTTGGAAATTTCAGTGGGTGCAAATTGATGTGGCCAGTGGCTGGCTACAGGGATCATGTAACTGCTCTGCTAAAACAGTTGTACTGGCTACTTAGTCTGTTTCTGGGTAGCATTCAAGGCGACCTTTAAAATCCTAAACAGCTTATGTCCAGACTATTTAAAATAATGTATCTCCCTATACAAGCCAGACCGAAGGCTTTCGTTCAGTCCCACCACCTTTGCAGGCATGGTTAATGTGAACACAAGAGAGAGCTGACTCCCAGACTATGGAACTCCCTTGCACTGGAGGTCAGGTCAGCTGCCTTCCTGGTCTCTGTTCACTGGCAGCTGAAGACATTTTTATTTAGGCAGGCTTTTGGTGGATTAATTTTACTTGTGTAGTGTGGTGTGCTGTCTTAATGTTTAAATGTTTTTTTTTTACTGATTTTAACTATGCTGTTTTTAGCCTATGTTTTAATATTTATAATATTTAATTATTTTTTAAAAAAATTTGTAATAAATTTTTTAGTTCTATATTTTTAAAATTATTGTAAGCTGTCTTGAATCCCATTTTGGGAGAAAGGCAAGATATAAATTGCTTAAACAAACAAACAAATGAATGAATGAATGATTTTAACAATTTTCTTCCCATTGTGAGAAAACCTTTGAAAAGTGTGCATTTTTTGAAGACTATTCACAGTTTGGGATTATTTCTGCATAACATTTGCAGTCTTTTGTACACAAAGCAGCATTTTCAGTCCAAGGAATAGCATTTTTTGTACAGAAAACAATGGGGGAAATGCTGTAGTTATGCACTTATTCTGTGCAAAATTCACATGTGGCTTTTTCAGCACAGAAAAATACTTTCTACAGAGAAACTTTAATTCTGTGCCAAAAACTGTGTCTCTTGCACCAAAACTGCTGTTTTCTGAACAATAAAAACACATGCTAATTTTACACAGAATAAATAATGAAGTGCAAAGATTCTCCTCATCAGGGTTTCCTAAAACTCAAGAAATATGTTACTTAACCATTACTTTTTCAAATATTTTAAACTATTCCTTTCATCTCTATGGTCACTGTGAGAAGGATGAGGTTTGATGTACAAAAGGCCTTCCTTTGCTTTACTGTGATGTTGATGGCTTTTTCTGTTTTCAACTTTAATGTATTGCCTGTTCCCTATAAACTGTCAACAGTGAAGAAATACTAGATTTCATCATCTTGTAGTTTCAAATATAACACAACATCAATATGTTGTTTCATATAGCCTGGGTCCAGACTGAAAGGCAGTGTCCCTCTTATGCTTCTATATGAATTTTGATTGTTTTGGGGAGGTTTTTTTCTCCATCATAATATCCCTGCTGGCATGTTTGGTAATAAGATAGCCTTTTCAGTGGTTTCTCCTAGGCTATAGAATTCCTTTCCATAAGAAGTTAGTCTGGTCCCTTCTCTGGTCTCCTTCCACCAGGAGGCAAAGACCTTTTCATTTCAATGTGCTTGTGGCTACTAACTGACTTCTACAGAAGGGTATTCTCTGGAAGGGTATTGAATTCTCCACTTTCTAAATAAACACTGGTTGACATCCTGTTCAGCATTTACTATGTTGTAACCTAGATTCTGTTATAAACATATTCAACTTGTATGCAGAACATATTGTAAGGAAAGGAGGCTTGGACATGAAAGAGGAAGGAATGAAAATAGGTGCAAGAAATATCAACAATCTGAGATATGCTGATGACACCATAATACTAGCAGAAAACCTCACAGATCTGGAACAACTACTGAGGAAGATCAAAGAAGAAAGTGCAAAGGCAGGCTTACTATTGAACATAAAGAAAACAAAAATAATGACCACAGAGAACTTACACACATTCAAACTATACAATGAGGAAATAGAAATAGTAAAAGAGTTCTTATATCTGTGATCAAACATTGATTGGAACAGGGACTGCAGCCAGGAAATCAGAAGAAGATTAAGAATGGAGAAGGTGGCTATGAAAGAACTAGAAGAGATCCTAAAATGCAAAGACATACAACTCAGCACAAAAGTCAGAATCATACAAGCCATTGTATTCCCTATTACCATGTATGGATGTGAGAGCTGGACATTAAAGAAAGAAGATAGGAGGAAAATCAACTCATTTGAGATGTGGTGCTGGAGAAGAGTGCTGAGGGCCCCATGGATAGTCAAAAGGACAAACAAATGGGTCCTAAAGCAGATCAAGCCAGAGATATCCCTAGAAGCCAAGATGACAAGACTTAGGGGGGAAGCAGATGAGGGCGTCCAGGACGCCCTGGGCCAGTGCGCCGTGGGGCCGCAGCCTCCGCACCTTGGCGCACCGGCGGCGTCCCTGGAAGGAGTGCTAAATCAGCGCTCCTTCCTCAAGACAGCGAAAGTGCACCCCAAACGCGTAGGGCGCACTTTCGCTGTCTTTTCTGCCGCAGCACATGTGGTCACTGCAGTGGGAGGTTGCCCTGGGAGCGCTGGCCGTGTGGAGGGCCGGCAGCTCCCAGGGCGACCTCAGGAAGAGGAAGGAGCGCTGCGCGTGCAGCTGCTCCTCCTCTTCCTGGGCTCGGAGACGACTCTATTAGTCGTCTGCCGAGGCCCTTAGACTGTCATACTTTGGACACATGAATTGCTGGAAAAGACAATAATGTTAGGAAAGTGGATGCTAGATGGATAGACTTTATTAAATAGCCCATGAATAAGAGTTTGCAGAAGCTGGGCAGAGCAGTAGAGGACAGGGGGGCCTGGAAATATCTCATCCATAGTGTCACCATGGGTTGAGACTGACACAAAGGCAGTTAACAACAACAAAAACTAGACTTAGAGTCAGTGTGCATAGTGGTTTGAGCTCTGGACTATGGCTCTGGAGATGAGGGTTTGAATCTCCACTTGAGCAGAAAAACTAACTGGGTGACCTTGGGCAAGTCACACTCTCTCAGCTTCAGAAGATGGCAATGACAAAAGCAAAACCCCTTTGAAGAAACCTGCCAAGAAACCCTATGATAGGGTCACCTTAGGGTTGCCATAAGTCAGAAATGACTTGAAGATACACAACAACAGCAAACTAGACCAGTAGTTGGCAGTAGGTAGGGGCCAAAATTAAAATAGGCTAAATGTCTTCGGGCTGCAGATAGGTTTTAATTAAATACAGGGATTGCAGACAGGCAGCTCTGGATCGCCCCGGGAAGTGGCAGATTGGGGCCGCAGCAACTCCATGCCCCGATCCTCTCTTTTGGTGCCTCGAAAAGAATGGCAAAATGCCACTCCTTTCAGGAGTGGCAAAAGGCCGCCCTAAGAGCCAGTGCTCAGCTCTTCAGCACCCTTTTTGTCACAGCGTGTTTAAACAGTGTGCCAGAAGGGCATCCTGATGCCACGCACAGTGCGTAATAGTGTGTGGCATCAGGACGGCATCACCATGGGGTTGGGGCAGTGGCTGTGCAGCTGCCCTGCCCCAACTCTGTCTCCAGGCTGGCCCTTTGGGCCGGTCTGCAGAGGCCCTTTGTTACCTTTCTAGCATAAACATCGTCATTTCTTTAAAAAAAATTAACATTTTTATTAGTTAAAATAACATATATAACACATCATCCATATTTCAATTATACAAAATACAATTATCCATTGTCATAATAGGATAATACAAAAACATCTTTGTGTCTCTTAAATCTCATTGTCATCTTTCATTTTGTTTCAACTCCTACCTTGACATTAAGTTTCCTTTCAAAAACTGTTAATACTATCACTTAACACCATACCATCTTCACTCTTCTCCTTCCAATTCATTCCATTCTTTAAACCACAATTCTTCCTCCTTTCATCTTCCCTTTCCACATACCCACCTTCTAAAACTTTCTACCACCTCTCTCCCTCTCCTGCTTATAACTCTTCCTTCTTATTTGCTCCCTCTTTCTACCTCCTCCCTCTCTTCCCTCATCTCCTTCGAAACTACCTACCTACTCATATCTTCTCACATTCTCTTTCCTTCTGTATCACCTGTTCTCACCTTCTGCACATTCTTCTCTCATTCTCTCCCATTCTACCTTCCTTCCCATTGATTAACAGTTTAGTATTTAATTTTATTGACTTTCTGTAACTTTTTTTATTTGAAACTTGTTCTCTTTCCCTACTATTTTTATCTTTCCATTATTGTCCATTCTAGTTTGTTCTATCCTCAATTTCATAGCTTTCTTTGTCTCTCTCTCTCTCTCTCACACACACACACACGTATGTATATGTATATTTTCCTTTTCTGTATATTCTTGACTTCTTTTGTCCTTTCATTTCCTTTTAAATTTTCTACCTTTTCTATGTTTCCCCTCCTCAAGCCAATCAGCAACGAGCACCCATGTTATTTACATCATATTATTCTATTCAGAAGGACAGATCTATCTTCGCTATTTTCCCCTACCTTTCTTCTAAATAATTAAACACCGGGTTCCATTCTTCCATCATTTTCTCTAAAGTATTACGTTTTATTCTTTGTGTTAGTTTGTCCATTTCTGTAGCATCATATAATTTGATTAACCATTTTTTTTTTTTTACTAGGGATAGTGTCAAGTTTCCATTTCTGAGCATATAATATTCTTGCTATCGTGGTCATGTAGATACAGATTTTTCCATATTTTTTCTCAATTCCTGTATCAAACATGCTTAATAAATAAAATTCAGGCTTTATTTGTAATTTCATGTTTAAGATTTTGCTCATTATTTCATTCATATATTTCCAATATATATTGGAAACAAGCAACCAGTTTTCTTTTTAACAAATTTCAAATACCTAATTAATTTGTACTTTTACTATTATTTTTACTATTGTATCTTTTTAACTTTTAAGTGATTATTGAATTTGTTACCAAACTCTGCACAGCTCAAGGTTCCTCCACAATCAGCAAAGGTACACTTCACAAACAAATTATACAATCTTAAATGAATCAATTATACAACAATCAATTTTAATTCAGCATTCTCAGACCCTCTTTATCATCAATCAATTGTTTCCCTCAAACAAAAATTAATTCACTGTTAGGGAATTATTGGGGAGAGAGGGATAAACAAAAGGAAATGAAATATTTTTTAAATTTAATTTACACAATGTCTAAGAATGGAATGCAATAACTAGGAGTTATATATCTATTTTTCAGAGAGTAAATATCTATATCAGAAAAAAATTAAGTCAATGCAAAATATCTGACACCTCTAAATTTACATATCCATATAAATAATTGAAGTCTTAAATGAAATGGAAAGTACGCTGCCTCTGCTCTGCAGATCTTCTTCAACCTCTATTATTTTCCTTTCTCCTTGTCCTCTAGACCTCATTTCTTTATTTTGTTTTCCCATTCGTCTTCTGTCCTTAGTATACTGTCTTTTGTTTGTCTCTTCTAAGGTAAAATATCTCTTATTTATCTCTGTCCAATATTTCTATTGCGTCTTTATATCCCAGTAATTAAATAGCAATGTGTAGCTGGTAAGGGAAAGTGGGTGGGGAAATGGATTGGCTCTGGTTCATAGAGATAATCCCACCTTGACTAGGATACCTATCTGTAAAATAGACCGCTTCGAATGTATGTACCAAAGCCTGAAAACTAGGGATAGTATAGGAATTCTGTTAGTATACCATCCACATCATTGCTTAACAGACTCCCTATGCAAGCTGACACAGCTGGTCTCGGAGCTGCTGTCAGAGTCACCCAGACTTCTAGTGCTGGGTGACTTCAACATCCCATTCAAGACCAGTTTAACAGGTGCGGCTTGGCAGTTCATGGATTCCATGACAAGCATGGGCCTATCCCAATTGGTTTCCGGGCCAACACACTGTGTGGGTGATACTCTTGATGCAGTCTTTAGTACGGAGCAGGTTTATCCATGGGCAGAGGTAATAAGTACCACCGCACTGTCATGGATGGATCATTTCCTGATCAGAGGTGGACTTAGAGCCACGGTCCACCCCACTGGGGGTGGAGGACCTATTAGAATGGTCTGCCCTCGGAGGCTACTGGAGCCAATGTGACTCCAGAAAGCCTTGGAGGGTTCCTTGGTTGGTAATGATGGTGATTCTGTTGAAGCCCTGTTTAATCAGCCCTGGTGGTGCAGTGGTTAAATGCCTGTACTGCAACCACTCACTCATAAACCACAAGGTTGTGAGTTTAATACCAGCCAGGGCTGAGGCTCGACTCAGGCCTGCATCCTTCCAAGGTTGCTAAATGAATACCCAGCTTGTTGGGGGGCAATCAGCTCACAGTTGTAAACCGCTTAGACATCCCATAGCATGATATGAAGTGGTATATAAATGAAGCTGCTTTGCTTTGCTAATACCTGGAACACCAATCTCGCCAGGGCTATCGATACTATCACTCCCAAGTGTCCTTTCCAACCCGCTCTGAACTGACAACTATATTTCACAGAGGAGCTTAGGAAGATGAAGCGGGTTGGACAATGACTAGAGCACCTGGCGAACAACTCAATTCCTATCTGACAAGACTCGTCATAGGAAATTTCTTTGTTCCTATCAAGAGGCAATACATGCAGTGCAGAAATCCTTCTTCTCTGCACATATTGTGTCTGCAGAATTCCATCCAGCAGAGCTGTTTAAGGTAGTGGGGGAATTGACACAGGTTCTACCTGTGCAGAACCCTCTACTTAACCCAATAACAGCCTGCTGTGATGCTTTTAAAATCTCTCTGATAGCAGCCAACAGTAAACCCATTTCAGAGATTAAACTGGATCAGTTTGAGCCGGTGAGTAGTGATGATGTGGATAGAATCCTTGGAAAAGTGAAGAAGATGATGTGCCCCCTCGATCCCTGCCCATCATGGCTGTTTGTCCAGGGGGGTGATGCCTTGATGACTTTTCTTAAAGAGATCATCAATGCATCCCTTGGGAAGGAGTTGTTCCAACATGTTTAAAGGAAGTGGTTGTTAGACCGCTCCTGAAGAAGCCTTCCCTGGACCTCCTGGATTTGAAAAATTATAGGCCGGCTTCACATCTGCCATTTCTGAACAAGGTGATTTAACAGGCCATCACCTTTCAACTCCAAGTGATCTTGGATGAAACTGATTTTCTAGATCCATTTCAAACCAGCTTGAGACCGGGATTTGGGGTGGAGACTGCCATGGTTGCTTTGGCAGATGACCTTCCCCTAAGCATCAACAGGGGAAGCATGACCCAGTCAGTGCTTTTGGAGATCTCAGTGGCTTTTAATACGATAAATCATGGCATCCTCTTGGAATGCCTGGGAGAGTTAGGAATTGGGGGCACTGTACTTCAGTGGTTCTGTTCCTTCCTCTCAGGCAGATTCCAGAGGGTGATGCTTGGGGACAGTTGCTCTTCAGAAAGAGAGCTTAATTGTGGTGTCCCTCAGATTGCCATCCTGTCCCCAATGCTATTCAATATTTATATGTAGCCTCTGGGGAAATCATCCATAGACATGGGGCAGAGTGTTATCAATATGCGGATGACACCCAAATATATTTCTCCATGTCTTTATTAGCAGCCATGTCGCTCTCCTTTAAGGAATGTGTTTGCAGTCTGGGAGTGCTCCTAGACCAATCGCTTCACATAATAAATCAGGTGAATGTGACAGTCAGGAGTGCCTGTTATCAGGTCTGGCTGATATGCCAGCTGTGCCTTTTCCTGGAAATAAGGGACCTAGAAACTGTAGTGCATGCACTGGTAACCTCACAACTCAATTTCTTCAATGCACTCTACATGGGGCTACCCTTATACCTAGTCTGGAAACTAAAATTGGTACAAAATATGGCAGCCAGGTTGATCACCGGATCATATTACACCTATTCTGAAATCCCTTCACTGGCTTCCTATTGGTTTCTGAGCACAGTATAAGGTGTTGGTGATTACCTTTAAAGCCCTACATGGCTTGGGTCCAACCTATCTAAGGGATCACCTCCTTCCATGCAATCCAACCCGCACCCTGAGATCCTCTGAGAGGAACCTACTGCAACTGAGAAAAAACAGATTAACAGTAACCTCCCAGAGGACTTTCTCTGCCATCGCTCCCAGATTATGGAACACCTTGCTAGAGGAGATCCATCAAATAACTAGCTTGGACAGCTTTTAAAAAAGCCATCAAGACAGATCTCTTCAGCAGGTCTTCCCTGAATACTAATTAATTAGGGCCTGAACAGACTGCCAGAAATAATCCATCTTGAGGCCACTTTAACTGTCTTGGCTCAGTGCTAGGAAATCATGGAACTGTAGTTTATTGTGGCATCAGAGCTCCCTGACAGAGAAGGCTCAATGTCCCAGAAAAAAAACTATGATTCCCATGATTCCCTAGCATTGAGCCAGGACAGTTAAAGTGGCTTCAAGTTGCATTATTTCTGGCAGTCTGTAAAGGCCCTTAGTGGCTCTGTAAAGACCTTTCTAATCTGTGTCTACTTACATAAAAATGGTGACTACCAGAATGAAGAGAGAAGATGCTTGTTCCCATCACTGGTTATTTTTTAAAAGCTCTTACAACAACAGCTCTCAGATGTGCCATCTGAAAACAAAGCAGCAAATTTCAGTAGAGCACTGACTTGAAACTAAACTTGTAAAACACTGCAGGTTTGAAACACTGTCATATATATTGATCTTGGAGCTACTGAAAGTTTTTGAAGATCAGGCTGCAAGAGAGGGTGAAACACAGAAGTCTTGTTGTGTTGATCATTCTTTTTCATTGCCCATTAAATGCCACAAAGCAGCTCTGATTCTACTAATGAGGTGCACATAAATTCTAAGGCCATCTCAGGGATTGCTGTGTCACCCAGTTTGCCAATTACAGCTAATGATAAAAACCTTGATCTTCTGTCAAGGCTACAAAGTGCTTTCATCAACAGCTGTCAAACATGAATGGATTTGCATGGAAATGAATGTGTGAGGTATGAGGATCCGACATATCTGCTACCTCCCTGGAATGGATTCAGTTTCCAGCCTGTATCCCTTCTGTCCTATTCTTCCTCATGAGGATTAATTAACAAAAAGGATGTATGATTTCAGATCACCAGAGCTTCAGAGTGGCCTCATTAAAGTCAAGAGGAATATGCTGAAGGGACTGGGATAAGGATTGTTGCTTGTGTACCTTACAGGAAATTTTCACATGTTTTAATTCATGCATTTGAATGATAACCTCCCCCCCACACCATGTTTTTTTCTAAAGAAGTGAAGAGGGGGTTAACAGTTGCCTGCTGTTTAGGTAAGATTAAAAATTAAAGCAATCTTCATTAAAACCTTAATTAAAATTAATTCCTATTAAAATTAAACAGTTGAAACACACTGCTTTTCCTTGAAGCAGGAACTGGTCTTCCGAGCTTGGTACCCTAGTTACATTGAGCTAATGTCTTAGAAAATTAGCTGAATTATTTACTTTTCATTCCTTCATTTGTACACCTAAGTTCCAGTATGCTTCAGAAAAATGGTGGGCAATTTATTGTGATTGGGAAGCTACAATGACCTTTCTAAATCTTTGAGGAACCACACCAAAGGGGTAGCCCTCCAATAATTTTTTTCTTCAGCCTTCAAATTTCTACTATTGAAAAATGAGACTCTTAGAACTCTTATATTTGCATTGGTCACATTCCCTTGCTTTCTTTTCCTGCTTGAAATTTGGGGGTTGATGGAATTGGGGGGGCAGATAATTTTTTGGGGATGGTAATGCTCTCATTTAGAGCCCCCATAACTGTATACCCATGTCATGCCTTTCCTTTCCCAAAGATGCCACAATGATTCAAGATGTGTGGGGAGCAACAAAATTGCACACTTACCCTCTTTGGCCAACTTCCAGCAGCCTTATTTTTGGAGAGACACATGAAGGGAGTCACTCCCACATGACCTTTCTGAAGCAAAATAACTTTTTAAAAAGCATTAGTGGCATTGGATGGAGGGTTGGACATGAAAGCATATGAAGAAAATGCAACCTATGTCATGAAACCCCATATTCTCATGTCCTAGTCTTTCCATGCTTTCTGAACATCATGATTCTGATTGAACTCAAACCAAGGGCTTGATAGAAGTCAGTCCAAGAGACATCATGTGAGTCATCATTATATTCTTGATTTGTGGACAAAGCTTCATGCATAGGTACTGAAATTCTAATGAACCACCAAACCTGCTGTACAAATATATTAACTTACATGATATTTTGTAAAAAGCAGGGATGGGGAGGGGAAGAACCTGACTTGTCCCCGGACTGCCCTCCCATCCCTGGATAGTTCTGCCAAGTCCCTGACATTATGAGAAATGTGAATGTTTTTGCGTATTAGCCATTCCTTTTGCAGTTTTCAACTCTGTGCCTGTTTTATTTCTTTTGTGGAGCCTTTGTTGGCAGCAGAGGGAATGGACACTGGTGTGTGTGTATATGTGTGTGTTTAAAAAAAACACAGTTAAAAGCCCAGCTTGAAGAGAATGGTCTGAATTTTAAAATAGGGAACCTGTTTTCTGGGTGTGCAGATTTATTTTTGCTGATTGCCTGGCTAGTTAACATCTCTGGAGAACTGACAGTGAATTGATTACCTACTGTCTTAGAAAGACTTTTGAAGTGAAAACCAAAGCAGTGGCAAAAAAGCAGCTTTTCCCAATAAGATTCCCTCACCATTCACACAGTACTGCCCACATTCTTTTTTTTCCCAACTGAGATTTAAAGAGTGAAGAAATGACTGAAATGAAAAGTCAGGCACAAAAGACATTTCTCGGTTTTGAAACATACTGTGAAGCACACCATAGCTTGTGGTTTCTTGGATAAGCCAGGTGTGGGGTAGGTATCAATGGCAGCATACCAATGCTTGTTATTCTCCCACACATTTAGATAGGATCCAAAATAACCTCAAGATAATAAAGCTGTAATTTCAGAGGAAGAATGGAGTTGTAGTCCTTTTCCAAAGGCCTGAAAGTGCTCATAACAACTCCGTCAGTCAAGGGCTAGAGCAGGGGTAGGCAACCTTTTTGAGCTGGGGGCCAGGTTGCTGTCCCACAGACAATTGGGGGGCCCGAAGCACCATAAATAAATAAATAAATGCTTTAAAAAAATACATGCACACTCTCTCAGCCCCAAAAAAGCCATGGCAAACCCCTTGTGGAGATTTTGCCAAGAAAACCCCAAGAACAAGTAATAACAACAATAATCAATATCATCATGGTGGGGGGTGGCAGCAGTGGCAGGACTGGCCTGGGGCCAGTCCAAAGGCCTCAGGGGGCCGCATCCGGCCCCCAGGCCTTAGGTTGCCTACCCCTGTGCTAGATGGTCTTCTGCAGTAGCATCACTGGGGGGAGGGGTGTGGACTGCACTGAGTGATACCCCAGAAGGCAGATGACACCCAAAAAGAGAGGGTGACACCTGGCCAGTCCCCCCCCCCCGGTGGGGCTTCCCTGCAGCTGTGGGCCTGGTTTACAGGGCTCTCCATGGTTACGTGCCTGCTCCCTGGGCCTCCCTGGCCTTTCCCCAGGGCATTTGGGGCTTCTCCAGCCATGCACTCATGCTCCCATGCACATCGGAAGTGTGCCGGAAGTTGCGCACCAGAAGTCCCATCCCCACCCCGGCCAGTAAAGGCATTCAGAATGAAGCTGAAGAAAGCAGAAGGCATTTGAAGTAACTTGAGAATTTATTTCACAATTAATTCTTTTATACTCTCTTTGATGGTAGATGCACAGAATATGAAAGCTGTGATACCATAATCCCCGAGACTTCCATCTACCTATACCCAATGGACTATCAATTATCTTTATGGGTGTGGGGGGGAATCAGGAAAACAAGATGCATTAATTTGACAGGATAGTATCAATCCAATGGCTGGAAGATGAGAATAAGATGGAAAGAACAGTCATAATTATTTATTCCCAAGTTGAAAAACAAATTTCCTGATAGTCAGGGAAGAATAATAAAACATAAAGAAGTTTGAGCAACTTTCTCCTGGCATTTAATGTCCCAAAGTCTTGCACAGGAATCATTCTGCAGAGAACACTTTTTGTACAAAAGCATGTTTTCTGCACAGATTATGGGTCTACTGACCAGAAAACAGAGTGATTATTTTCTCCCCACAAAACCATATGATTTTCTCCAAAGAATTCCTGTAGAGGACATTGGGATGGACAAATACATGGAGAATATGATGGAGGAATATTCATTTTTTCCCATAGTGAGGAGAAAAATACCTCAATTATTTGTCTTCACATGAAAGGATGAAATACTAAGTTATATCACTACTTGAGACCTCTTACTTCCAGGTTGCAAATAGACCCTTCACTGCTATCCAACACCATCTGACTTTATGCTACTTACTAAAATAGTGGTAGTTAACCAGATGTGTACTAACTATACACTCTGGCTCTCTTTCAGGGTCTAATGCCACAAGGATATAATGCCTTCTGTTTAGTAAAAAACATATGTGATCAAAACACAGATGCCACAAAGGAAGACAAGATAAGGCTAAGATAAACTATCCTAACAACAGTGTTGCTTTCTTTGTAGGTCTGTTTAAGTTCTCACAAATAGGAAACAAATAAGACCATGCCTGGGTTTCACCACTTCAAATGCTATGTTCACATGGCTGATCTTTAACAAAGGAAAAATAAAAATCTATATTCAGAAAATCAGTTGTTCAGAAGAAAACCTTAACTTCTACCAGATATATTATGTTATTAGATATTTTTTTCATGTACTAGTCTCCAGCTGAACTCTACATCTCAAGTAATATAGTCCAGAGCAGGGGTCCTCAAACTACGGCCTGCAGGCCAGGCCCAGCCCGCCGATGCCTTTTATCCGGCCTGTGGCCTGGTCCTGCCGTCACCACCGTCGGGCGTTGCTTCGAAGGTGGGCGGTTCGTTCCTGGGCCTCTGCAGATGGCGCTTTGCACCGTCTTTGAGGCAAGGAAGGGGAGGGGCAGCCAGATGCTGGGCGCCCCACCCTCTTCCTGAGGACGTTAGAGTCCTCTCCTCCTCCTCTTATTCCCAGAGAGAAGGCACGGCTGCTGCCTCTGCAGCTGAGGGAGGCCAGGATTAAGGCACTGGCCCCGTTGCTCCTCCAGTGGCCTTCCTTCCTTCCCTACCAGCCGGGAGAACCAGAACCCCTCCTCCAGGTAGGGAGGTAGGGAGGTAGGGAGGCTCCAGAGGGGCCCCTGCCCATTAGGTGACTCAGGCTCCTCCTCCTCCCTGAGCCATAGTTATCCTCTGAGGCTGAGAGAGTGTGACCTGCCCAGGGTAA
>JAIPUX010001880.1:10072773-10085770 GCA_020142125.1 Phrynosoma platyrhinos | reverse complement strand
TTATCCTCTGAGGCTGAGAGAGTGTGACCTGCCCAGGGTAATACAGTGCCTTGGTGTCATTTCTAATTTATGGTGACTCCTATCATGGGGGTTTTCTTGGCAAGTTTCTCTAGGCTCATAGTTCCCATTGAAATACCATTAAGTTTGTTGATTTAGCTTTACTTGTTCTTGTTCTTAATTTTAAATATTGTATTTGTTCCCGTTTTGTTTTGTTTTTGCTTCAAAATATGATATGTGCAGTGTACATAGGAATTTGTCCTTTTTTTTTATTCTGGCCCTCCAATGGTCTGAGGGATGATGAACCGGACCCCGGCTCAAAAAGTTTGAGGACCCTTGGTCCAGACACAGGTTTACATCTTCTTGGAAATATGTTGTTAAAAATAAAAGATTATTCCTAATGTGTTATTTTTTTAAAACAGTTTTATAACATTCTATTTTAATTATTAACAGCCAGTGAAGTTAAATTTTTGAGCCATGATTATCATTTTGAATTAATTTAATTTGATGTTTTTGGGGCAGTAGTTTGGAAAGCTTCACCATTTGGCACTATTTTAAAATAAGTGTGAAAATAATGTCTTAATAACAAATTAATTTGTAAATGTCCATGATCAATTCAGTGCTAATGAATTATTTTTAACAGTTTTAATGTTAATACATTAAGATTGGTGTCAATGTTAACATTTTGAAGCTCTGCTCATTTGTTGTCTTTAAGGATTAATCCTGAGATGCTTAATAGTAATATTTTAGTTTTGGGTCTATTTTATTTGTTAACACTGAAATTTAACAATTTTCCCCTATGTGAGATCAACACTGAAAATCTGTTTAGAATCTTCTTTAAGCCACAAGATGGACTGTTACTATCTTATGCTGTCCTATTTAAAAATATGGTCCCTGGACTAGTGTCTCTTCTTAAATCATTGGCCTGAAAGACCCTCACTATTGTGGCTTGATGTCTGATTGAAGAGGAAAAATGAGCCATTATGGTATTATATTTATGCTGCCACAATAAAGAGAGACACCTCTCACTGTGAACTTGCTTATATCACTAATTACAAATACGTTACCTGGCCATTATGACCTCATGCTGGAGTTTATGCTGAAAGAAAGAGACTAGACCTTGCAATTCATGCTGATTTCTGATAGTGTGTAGTAGAAAGAGAGATTATCCATTGTGTGATTTCTTGCCATAGTGCCAAGCCCTTATAACTAATAATTTTTAAAGTCAGAGTTATGCTCCAGATGGAATTATCTCTCACTAAGTCATAATGTTATGATACCGTAGTCACTGGGGAAAATTTTTAAATATAGGCAGGTTTTTATATGTAGCTACTTGCTTTCTCTATAGAATTTAAAGTCAAACTCCTAAATGTTGTCAGATATCAAACAAGTACCAAACTTGTTTTAAAACTCATAGATCAACAATCTTATTTCAATTATTTGGGTTTAAGATTTCAATCCAACTTGTTTTGGAAAACACATTTCTCTGCAACCAAGTTAAAATCTATTCATTCTATAAATCCCATTTAAAATTTTATAGACTTCAAGGAGGATATTTGGTAGCCCCTACCATTGAAGTTTATCAAAGGAAAATTGTTCCTCAATTATTATATGGTGCAGAGATCTGGGGGTATAACAGTGCTTCCTATTGGAAACATGAGTGATACCAGACTACCAAAAATGTTTTTAGAACAATTACTTTCCTCTTCTCTATGCTTTTGGGCACATACAGTGAACAATACTTCAGAGTTATGAGATTAATGTTGACTCCTTACCAAATTTTGCCACCGGCAGAGTTAAGCAACTGATTAAAGAGAAAATTCATCTTGTCTCTAAATGGCCCGATTTACTTACACTTTCCAACTCTATATTCTCTTTTTGGTAGCTATTATATAAAACATCTTTTGGATTAGAGCATTATTTCACTAATCTCACTCTGGCCCCTATTAGAAAAGCATTTACAGCCTTATGGTTCCAATGTATGTCTTCAGTCTATTTGTTAGGCAGATATAATAATACCCCGGTTCAATTAAGATTGTGTATATGTGAAACAGGGACAGTGGAGGATATTGAACATTATCTTTTACAATGCCCCTTTTATACAGCCCTTAGGCAAAGGTTCCTTGATGATATTTTACATTCCCTTTCTGAACGATCTTGTACCCAGAAAATCTGTACTCTTTTGGCTGGTAATGATGTATATATTACCTCCATGGTAGCAAAATTTGGTTTAACTGCCAGTAAGATTAGGCTTAGTTATCAAGATGAGGGTAAGAATTAGAAGTCACACTTATCATATGTTTTTTATCATTATTATCATATTTTATTCATAGTTCCTTTATACATTTTGTGCCCTGTTTTCATATATTGTTTTTATATTCATTGGTTTAATCTGTACCAAATTGTGATGGCTTTTAGCTATTAATAATAAAGTTATTACTTACTTACTATAGAATTTAAAGTCAAACTCTTAAATATTGTCAGATATCAAAGTACCAAACTTTCTCTCTCTCTCTCTCTCTCTCTCTGACACACACACACAAACACAGAGTTAGCTTTGTGGGGGGGAGGTTTATACCTTTAAAACTTTTTGAAAATGTCAGATGTGTTATCCCCTTCTGAATTTCTTAATTCTGCTGAATTTCTTCTCTCCCTTGCATCCTCATAACCATTTATTATGTTAAACACGACCTGCAAATTAAAGTATAGATATACCACATTTTCCCACTGTGAGTGGAGCAAGGAAGCACTCTAGTACAGCTTTTTTACCCCCTGAAGTATTGTCTTCTGTGTGATTCATGTGAACTTTGCAATTTTTGTTTTACAAAGAATTGAGGCATACTTGCTGTGAAATCCCTCTTACTCTATAATTGTGCAATTCTAAGGCCTTCTTCTTACAAAAAGTTAATGGCATCATATGCCTACTTCTGGACTGGGGAGGGGAGTATCACATGACTTAATGATCCCACATTTTTTAATGGAAGAGAACGAGGAAGAAAGAGAAGATCCAATTTTCTCTGATTTTCCCTCCCCTTTGTACTCACCATAACCATTCTCCTCAGCATTGTTTTGGCAGGGCCCTATTTTAGGGCAGCCTTTCAAGAGTGCACTTAGAAAGGAAAACTGAGGGAAATACCCTCCTCTATTTTCCATCAGGAAGATCTAATTCTATTCTACGAACAGAACTTCTCTGAGTGGACATTCCTTGGACATCAGTGAAAATCTGAGCCATGGTTCCAGTGTAGAGGCAGAAAGGGCTATAGAAAGTATTAAAGGATTGTGTGAGGAAGAAGTCTTCTCTATGTCCTTCCTTCCTTGTATGTATGTATGTGATTGTATGAAAGAGAAGGAAAATGGAGGAAGATATTTTCCACATTACTCCCACCCCATTCAACCCCTTGTACTCTTGAAAACCTGCCCTAAAAAAATTAGGTCCTCCCAAAACAATATTGGGGAGATTATGGTATGTATAGTGGGGCAGAATCACAGAAAATTGGATTCCTCCCTTTTCCCCCAGGGGAAATATCCAAGAGATTAAAGTCCCTTCTTCAGATAGAAAGAACTTTGGAAAATATCATATACAGGTTTGCCACCTCAAATTTAAACCAAATTTCTGTGAATTCTCAGAGAGATTTCTCAACATCGTTGATTACAACTTCCATCAGTCCAGTACTTAGATTAGGTTTGAAAAATAATTTGATAATATTCATTATTTAAAATTGGAAAATTAATTCACTACTACAAACAGGATTTGAAATAGTTGAGTTAGTTAAATTATTATAAATTGATCAAAATATGTATATTTGGTCAGACTGTGGGAATTATAAAAAATTGCATGTGAGTTGTCACTTGCCTCATTGACCATTGAGAAACACATTTTGTTTTAGGCTCCAGTTAAAAAGGATCTTTTTGTCCTTTTTAGTTTGACTTTCTCCAACCTGAATTCCTCCTCCCCATGCACTACAAAGTGCACTATATTATTGTTGTCTGGTAATGGTCCAGTGGTCCAATACCTATGGGAAAAGGTGTCCCAAAGCATGTGATTTTATCTGACAACCTCTTCAATCAAATGTGTCACTTATCTGCAGTGCTTTTCTTCCCACCCCTATCAACATGTACACTCATTCCACTCCCACACCCACATTTCAAATGACTTGATTGTTAAAGGTTAATAAGGAAATACTTATTTAAGTTATCCACCACAAATTCAGCAATAAATGGATAGCTGCAAAGATTGGTCAATAAATCAAGAGTGAAAATTTTGTAATTTGAATTTTTTTAGAGTCTTAAAACGTTTACAGGACAATGTAATCTCTTAATCCTTTCTGACCAGGCTCTCCTTATCAGAAAATGTGGGTTTTAAAGTTCCCTGTTGGAACACAGGTTTTCATTCAGGAGTCCAGTAACACAAATTCAGTCAGTGTTATCTTCTGTTTAAAAGATCAGGTAGTTAAGTAGCCCATTTTTCATTGTTTTCGTCTTACCTGAAATGCATAATTCAAAGAGTATGCTTGTGTAAAAGAAAAATATAGTAATAATAGTAAGGGGTGGGGTAAAAAGTGGAATGGAAGAGGGAGGGAGAAACAAGAGAAGAGAGAAAGAAGTGGGAGATGGATTAGAAGAAAACTTTTCACTTAATTATCCAAGTGCATAGCAGTGTGTGAGAATTATTACAAAGGAGTTCATTGCAGTAAGATTTTATATCTGTCTTGAATCCCATTTTGGGAGAAAGGAAGGATATAAATCCCATACATAAATAATGCAATGAATATAATATACTTTGAACCACAATATAAAATAGAAACCACTTAAGAATATAATAAATTGAAAAATAGAAAGTAATGAAGAGAGTCACAAAACACCCTTACCCCCCGAAAGACTCCACAAACTTTATTTTGTCCAAGCCTGTGGTGGAGGGACACTTGCCTTTCAAACCTATAGGGTCTGACATTTGGAAAGAGCCCTATAAGACTGAGGGCCTTGGTCTTCTGCTAAATAAACAAGTCACGCCCCTCCCCAATTCATTTCCATGACTCACTTCTTTCATTGTTTCCTAAATTCAGCTCTTCTATTGCCTCACAAATCTAGCATGTTTGCTCTGACTTGCAGAATTTATTTTCTCTATCCCTCCTCCAACTTGCTGTCTTCCCAAAGAAATCAGGTAGATTAGTTTGCCTAGTGACAGAGCCATGGGATGCATTGTCCTGACATCACAGTCCTGAGGACTTAGACCCTACCTCAGTTTCTGAGTCCATTTTGACTCTTCATCACATACACAAAGAGGAAAGCACCATAGCCCTAGGATGTTGCACAGTAGCATCTAAAAAGGGTACTCCAAAAAGTGAGCACTTATCCTTGATTCCTCATGAACCTGGTCGGGATGAGCAGGGTGCTGTCACAATTGGCAAACCCTTGCCTTCCACTGCCCTCTTCCACTACCTTTAAACCAGACTTCCTGAATGCAATGTCCTTCAGATGCATTGGATAACTACTCCCATCATCTCCAGACATATAGACACCAAGCATATGGGACTGATGAGGGATATTTTAATGTCTTTATTGTGCACCAGGTTGGACAAGGCCTCTATAAACTTCACTGTGACTGGGGAAAGGAAGTCAGTGGAACAGATGCTCAGAATATCCGTTCCCCCCCCCATGGAACAGAGAGCAAGAAAATAGGCATATAAGAAAAAAGTTCTGTCTAGCTTCCCTGCTAGCCTAACACCCCCATCCTAGTTTATTCTAGGGCCTTTACAGACCACCAGAAATAATACAGTTTGAGGCCACTTTAACAGTCCTGGCTCAGTGCTAAGAAATCATGGAACTGTAGCTTATTGTGGAACCAGAGCTCTCTGACAATGAAGGCTCAATGTCCCAGAAAAAATACAATTCCCATGATTCCCTAGCACTGAGCTAGGACAGTTAATGTGGCCTCAAGCTGCATTATTTCTGGCAGTCTGTAAAGGCCCTTAGTCTTTCATGGTCCCACTCTCTTTGCTTCTATCTGTTACATATGCTGTTGGAATAGGATGAAGGAAGCAGACATGTAAATGCAGATAATGAACATTGCCCTTTGTTTCACCCCCTGATGTCCCCTCCTCCTTTTTTTTCCTATGACCTGCTTGTCATTCTTGAGGATGAAATATTCCTGCAGACAAGTGAGGTCAACTCAAATAAATGAATCATAATTAATATTTGCATTAGCAAAATCCAAAGCCAAATTAAAGTCAAAGGAAGGAAGGTACTGGTAAGATTTCAAGAGCACCTTCTGTTTCTTAGAATAGTAATAAATATAAGGGGTGCAGAAACAACTTCCTCTGGACTAGAAAAAGAAATCTAGAAAAAATATAAGCTATTTTGATCAGAAGCCAAGCATGCTCAGGGGATTGCTTGCTAATGCAATTCTGAAAAATGCTACTTTAAGTCCTTGGAGCCATAAATAGTTGCTTGGATGCATGGTTGTTTTTTTTTTTTTTTTTTTGTAGGGAGGTGTTAGAAGGCTGACTCAGAAAGTGTTAGTTGCAGCTGTTTATGTTCCAAAGTAAAAATAGCTACAGTACATTTTTTTCTTGCTAAAGCTGCATCACCCCATGAAAATGAGGAATGTTGCAGAGGGAGCTTAAGAGAAAAGAACAACAGAAGTGTAGCATTTACTTATTACATTTTTTCCCAATGCTCCCTCTAGCAGTCCAAAGTGGTCTATATGTCTCCCTCCCCCAATTTTATTTGCACAATATCCATGTGAAGTAGATGAGAATGAGAGACAGTAGTTAACCAAGATGATTTTTATAGCTTTACAGTTTTAACTATTTGACAACGAGCTCACAACTCTTTGAAAATAGACCTTTCCATCATTCAGTGCCACCACCAATTCTACAGAATTGGTGTGCTGTTCTGGAAGAAGTACAGCAACTGCATTTGTGTACTGTGATGAACATAATTGGCTGCAAATTTATTCATTAGTTACACTACCCAATAGCAATATAGGGAACTGCCTTATTCTGATTAATCCCACTGACCCATCTAGCTCTATGTTTTTTGTCTGGCGTCTTTCTCAGTCTTGCCTAGGCTAATACCCCTCATTGCCAGTGATGTATTCAACCCTTTTACTCCAAGTCTCAAGCTGAGTATCAAGCACTTTCAAGATACTATCAAGTCAAGTCTAGAATTGAGTCTGAAGTGTGGGAGCTAATTTTAACAAGAAAAAAAGGAAGTGGTGGTGAGGTATGTGTGCAGATGAGTGGAGTTTCAATAACCAGAAAATCAAGAAGATGTGCATGAAGTTATGTAAAAAAACAACAACACCCCACATTAAATTATCATAGGATTTATCAAGATCGGATTTTACATAAATGAGTTCTACTCAGCAGCCTGTCCTCACTGCATATTGGAGGAGCCTTCTAAAGCTTTTCCTAGGAGCAGCAGACAATACTCAACCCCATGGCACAAGGAGCTTTTTTCTGAGGGGAATAGCAAATGTGTTAGGAAGTGGGCCTGAGGCAGGGGTCTACAGGAAATTGGGGCTTCCTATGCAGCAAACGTAAAGTACTGCTTCCATCACATGACTGGCAGGCAAAAGGCAGTAAAATGGAAGCATTGCTTAATGGAGGAAAATTGTTTTCTGTTCTGTAATGCTTCTGGATGAAATTAGGCCAGCAAGGTCCTTGCTAAGAATATACAAGATGTGAATCAAGTAGAATCAATGTGTCATTTATGGCTCAATCAAGTCCAAGTTGAGTCACTGAAGTAACATTTGTTTGACTTGAGTTCAAGTCAATCAACTCAAATTTACAACACTGCTGATTACCCCCAACACTCAACACATTACAAATAACAACTGTAGACAAAGCACAGCTTCTGCTACTGAGTACTGTGCTGTGTTGGCTGCAATAGACTGTTATAGCAGTTTCATCCAACTGTAATGTCATGGCTTTGTTCAAAGGAAATCTGGGCTTTGTA
Organism: Phrynosoma platyrhinos; assembly: GCA_020142125.1. Lineage (NCBI taxonomy): Eukaryota > Metazoa > Chordata > Lepidosauria > Squamata > Phrynosomatidae > Phrynosoma > Phrynosoma platyrhinos. Next base: position 10,077,814 of record JAIPUX010001880.1, on the reverse strand, counting down.
TCTTGGTAAGGTATCTAGAGTCCTCTACCAAAGACTTCTAGTACACTCTTCTAAACTACAAAACTAGGACTGATGTGACTGATGGAGCAGATAGGCTCTAAATAGCTATTTGTGGTATGTTACTTCTGATCTTTTCAGGGAAGAGTGTAGCAGCAATAAAGGCCTGCTTGTCATTTCTTCCCTGGGAATGAGTGAGTCGTGCTAGTTGCAATATTGACAGGGCAGTTCCTTACTAAAGCAAAAGAAGGAGCTGCTGTCTGATGGACCATTCTCCAGTCTCTTCTTATCTCCTGTAGCTAATTTTTTTTAACATTTTGAGAAGAGAAGAGGCAAGAAGACTGGCTACATTCAATCACAGGAAGCTTCTCTCTCTCCCCCCCTCCTTTTGGAGCTTTAGGACATAGATTATGTGATCAGTGTTGTCCATATTGGCTGGCAGTGGCTCTCCAGAGTCTTAGGAGAATGGTTTTCATTCATTATATTGTTCTTTTGACACAAGATACCTGTGGCTGAGCCTCAGAACAACTGTAGGCAAAGCACAACTTCTGCTAGCAAGTGCTTGGCAGGACTGGCTGGTGGCTTCCATGGTAGTAGGGTGGTAGATCTGTTTCATGCTGTAGTCTGAACTTTAACAAAGTCATGCAGTGTACTGAACCCTAGCCCCCAAACAGGTGCAACGTTTTTGATTCCTCTTTTAAAATTTAGACTAAAACCTGGAGTGGATTTGCTGTTCCCTTAACATGGAAGACACTGGCTATGGGCCTTGCCCTAACAAATTAACCAGTGGTGCACATATCTGAGTAATCTGGAGCCAGTGGAGACCACCTACAGTGGAATTTTGTTCTTCTGCACAGTTTGAAAATTGATTGTCCTGCCCAAAACCCATTGGATAGAACCATTTCAGACCTATGACTCTTCAGTGTGGAGTAAATTGTATTGCATTTCTGTTCATGTTGTTAGTACTGTAGTTCTGCCTATGACAATGATTTATATTACTAATGTAAGAAAGACTTGAATTTGGGGAATTACAAAAGTCCAAGTCTTCAATGGGATCTTTTATCCTATATTTACGGAGGTGGCTAGGGAATAGACTGATAGACAAAACTTTCCAATAAACAGTAATTTATTTGGGGATTCAAACATATAAAGACACTCTACCATACACTCATACACATAAGAACTCAGGAATAAAGTAGTTAGCTTGGAGAGGAAACACAAAGCTTTCTAATAGTGATAATTACCTGAAGGAGGCTGCTCCAACAATGAATGAAGATGGATAGACTCAACCGTTAATGAAAAGGGAAAGGACAATGGAAAGAGCTGGGACCCAAGTCAATGTTCACAGTGGCACAGTGGCACCATGAAATCTAACCAAACCCAATGTGCCTGAGGTTTTGGGGATTATTTTATACCCTTAAACCTAGCCCGAGGTGAAGAGTTGCTATTTTATATCAAAAGATTCCAACACTACTCTTTGAAGTAAATAATTTCCAAGGAGAGGAGATGGGATGTTAATGTTATCTCATCTTTAGCCAGACACATCCTGGCTGGTACCCATAAATCTTCTAGGTGTGAATGTTCTGTATTGCAGCTCCTAGGCTTAGCCCTTTTGATCTGCAAATTGTAGTAAGTGCAGATTTGACCTTTCAGGTGCCTACGTGATGCTTGCCATTGCGATTGGGCTTGTCCCAGTCTACAGCCATGGCAGGGACCCAAAAGGGGCATTTATATCAAATCAGTCATTGTAATGCTATTTAATCTGTAGAGATTGTACACTGGCTTACTCATTGGTTGAAGAAAAACTATAGCATTACTACAGGATCCCAGCAATTTGAAGAATGTTGTAGGGCCAGTTCTAGGCTAAGATTGGAATAAGTCATTGCAAAAAAACAAAACAAAACAAAACAAAAAACAAACAAAATGTTAGCCTGCAAAGAAAAATAATAACTGAAAAAATAATAACTGAAAAAATAACTGAAGAAATACAGTGGTCCTTCCACATTTGCTAGTGTTAGGGGCACAAGGCAATTCTGTGCCAACATCTGCCAGACACTGACCATAGAATTGCAGTGGAGGAGCTACAAATGCCTAGCAAAGTGTTCTCTCTAGGAATCTCTAGGTTCTTAGGTGCAACTTTTGGTTAAAGTGGACCATAGAGTTATACTGGAGGACCTAGATATTGCTAGAGAGAACATACTAATACAATCCGTGAATAATCAAATCTGCAAAAGTCAAATACGCAAATGTGGAGGGATGATTGTACTGTTGTGTGACACCATTTTAACTGGCATGGTTCTACCCTACAGAATCCTGAGACCTGTAGTTTTGTGTCATACCAGCATTCTATGGCAGAGAAGGCTAAAAGACCTTGTAAAACTACAAATCCCAAGATTCCATAGGATGCAGCTGCAGCACTTAAAGTGGTGTCAAATTGCATTTTTTTACAGTATAGATGCACCCTTATTTACAATTATTATTTTTCTTTACAACTAAGGATTGACTAAATAATGAAGAATAATTCCACTCCTTTTGCAATTTTGCAGTAACATTTTTGTTACTTTATAATTTCAGTGTTGTACAGTGAAATTACAGTGGCTTACTGCTTGGATATACTTTGTTTATAAGAGGCCATTCATGTGTAGCACTCTGATTTTTAAATAGCTGTTTGAGGAGTGAAGCACACTGGTGGCTTGGAATGGCCTCTGACTTGTTTCTGTCTTAGGTGGTCTCAGAGCAGCTTCTGGCACGCCCCACCCCCAGATCATCCAGAAGCTGCTTTATTTGGCCCATCTGCTTCAGACCTAGGTTACCCAAGTAAATACAAAGACATAGCTATGTTAGTCTGGAAGATCAATATGCAAAGGGATCTTGCAGCACCTTTGATACTAACTGAAAACTGACGTTGGTAGCATGAGATTTTATAGCGCTTACTTCCTCAGATGTGTCTAAGTAACTACAATAGCACTTTTGAAAATAAAAATGGCAGCCATAGCGTGCATCGCCAGATGGAGGCGAAAACATGCCGCGACAGCGGCGCGCGGTGGCGACAGGGGTCTGCCTGGGCTAATAAGTCCAGCGACCTGGGCCAAAACCGGCCTGGGGGCTGTAGGTTGCTGGCCCCTGCTCTACTGATATTCAGGAGGCAGCATCTAGTATGTATACCTACTGAGGACCCCCTAGTTTGCTAAGACTTTTAAAAATGCTATTTGCTGCTTCATTTTTGTAATGCACAATATTATTTTCTTTGCTGTATGCTGCTTAGGGATGATTTTTGAAAGAAACAGTCTAGATAAATTGCCAACCTGCTAAATGAAATAAATAAATTACAACTCTTTTCCAATATAAACTTCAAGGAGGCACCAAGAATACACCTTAGGAACCTCAGAAGTTTGTGGTTGTTAACAGCAGAAACTGTGCATTACCTCCATCCACATGACCTCAACAAAAGTTCAAAGTCACAGATACATTTCTGTCTGAATATATATAAGAGAACATAGGTTTCCTTATCCTGTTGAGACCCATGTGCCAGTGGGCAGCTGCCAGCAACACTCTAGTACCCTGTGGGCAAGCTCTGGTTGCTTGAGCTTAAATATTTTAAAAAAACACTGTGAGCATTTGGACTGAGCAGAATTTGGCACACGTGTCCCCCAGCAATCCTCTCCTGAAAGGGATAACTTCAGGCACAGCTTTGATGTACCACTCACAATCTCTTCTTCACAGTTAGTTGATGCAATTATGCATCAGATACTGCTTCACAGTCACCAACCTATTCCTATCAGCTTCTTAACCTAGTAGCCAATTAAAAAAAGGGAAATTAATTCTTAGTTTTGAACAAGTTTCCCTCCCCTCAATTTCCTCCAAGCTCTGGAGTTGCTTTTGTCCTAAGTGACTTCCCTGCTTCACTATCTCCTTTTTGTGTTGTCACCAAAGGCTGTAATTATATTCTTTCATCTCCTTCCTGTCTCTTTCACAAAGATTCAGGAGGAACAACCTCCAAGCCATTTTCTTTCTTTCTTTCTTTGATTCATTCCTCACCCCAGTTTTTCATCCAGGTGTGCTTTAAGTTATGATGATCCTTCTTTACAAGTTGGTGGTCCTTTGAGCTGGTGGCTTTTAATGTGTTCTCATCAAAATGGGTGGTTTGTGATCAAGTGAGTAGGAAGCATCTTCCTTCCTGCCTTCCTATAAAAACAAGGCTGTCTACTACCTCCCAGAGGGCCTTTTTGGCAACCACTCCCAGATTATGGAATGGCCTGCTGAATGAGATCCATCAGATTACAACCTTAAGCAGCTTTAAGAAAGCTGTCACGACAGATCTCTTCTGGCAGGCCTTTCCTGACTAGATTTCCCAGCCTTAAGAGTCAGTCATCCTCTCTTTCCCTATTTTCTGTTGCAGCTAGGATTTGTCTTTTTAATGAAATGTATTTTAAGTATGTTTTAAACTGTGGAATTGTTTAATAGTTTTTTAAGGGTGTGTGGGTTCTGGGGTTCTTCTGGGTGGGTCGGGGATTGTATTTTATGATAATTTTAATGTTGTAAGCCACCCCGATTGCTCTGCAGATGGGCGGGATATAAATAAATGTATTATTATTATTATTACCTTCCTTCCTTCCTTCCTTCCTTCCTTCCTTCCTTCCTTCCGTCCGTCCGTCCGTCTTTCAGTCTACATATACATATGATTAATCTGATAACAATAAAACAATCTTGTTAGAAATAAAAGTCAAATATAACAAAGTGGCTTCCTGTGATGCCATATTGGTGAAAAGAATTCATTTTGTCTGTCTCATTAACTTCCAAACAATTCTTCCTGGCTTATATAGTAATAGTACCATTGTATTCTGCTTTGGTCAGGCTTCAGCTAGAATACTGCATCAAAATCTGGGTACCACAATTTAAAAAGGATGTTAACATGCTGGACCATGTCTCGAGGAGGGATATGTTTAGCCTGGAGAAGAGAAAATTAAGAGGTGGTATGATAGTCCTGCTTAAATACTTAAAGGGATGTCATATTGAGGATGGAGCAAGCTTGTTTTCTGCTGCT
>JAIPUX010001880.1:10042772-10060799 GCA_020142125.1 Phrynosoma platyrhinos | reverse complement strand
TATATATGCTTGCAATTGTACATATATTTACATATTTATATGTTTATATGTATGTGTGTGTGTGCACATATATATGTATCTCCACACATGAAAACAGTTCTTCCACAATCATATTGAAGACTTTTTGTGTCATGCAGAACTACTGCTTCCACATCTCATCAGACCACACAATTGTGGCAAAAATGTCCCAAAATTCCTTTGTTTTGGGGTACACCTACCACCTCTTGGGCATAGGTTCATAAAAGCACTGCATAGCATTCCAAGAATGAGTTCCCTCACCCACATAGAAAAATGCAATCATGTCATCATCATTTCGCTTCCTCTGTCAGTCAACACTCTCATCACTCGCTGCCATGTCCTCATCCTTATCTACATCCACATCCGCATCCAAGACTGATTCCAAGAAAAAATTCTGCGCTGCCAGGTATTCCTCATCCAGAGACAGTGGTTTGCAAGTATTTTAACACTGCTTGCAAAATGGCTATGAAGACAGGATCTATGATTCTTGCCAGCAGACCACAAGGATAAGTGACCAGAGATAGTGAAAGCAGATGTGCAGAGGCACACCTATGAGTGCTTGTGTCATTGGAATGATGAGTACCCACATCACCAATGACATGGAGATGTGAATCGTATGATTGACATTTTTTTTTTTAAAAAAACAAGATGGATAGATCATAATCGATTGTGAGACTGCATTATGTGGTGGCACAAATACTAGTGGGAATGACAATCATGTCCAAAAAAAAAAAAAAAAAAAAAAAAAGTGAATGCATGGAATAATGAAAAAATCCACTTCCATAGTGAGAACTATGCATTGGATTCAATCGATTCAGCAACCCAGTGTCAAAGCGAGTCACAAACCGATTTAAATGTAAGTGGGAATGGGCCCTAGGTTGGTGAAGGATGATACAGATCATTTACTGACCTCCAGGTGACAAAAACATCAAGGTAAGTCACCAGCCAAATGTCTATCTGTATTAATCCCATTTCTGATCAAGTGCACAATTCTCATAAAATTTACTTCAGCATCCGAGAGCTCAGTGCAGATGGCCAGTTTCACAAGTAGTTCTTAAGAAGAGGCCTAAGAAAGCTGACAAAGGGCCAGCCTGGAGGCAGAGATGGGGTAGGGCATCCACATGCCGGCATCCCCAACCCCATGTCAATGCCATCCTGACGCCCTTCCGGTGCAGAGTTTTGACACACTATGCCAGAAAGTGCACTAAAGAGCCGTGCGCTGGCTCTTAGGGTGGCCTTTTGCCACCCCTGAAAGGAGCGGCAAAAGGTAGGATTGGGGCCATGGCATGCAGTTGCCATGGCCCCGATCCGCAGCTAGCAGGGGCAGCTCAGAGCTGCCCATCTGCATAGCCCCAAACTAATGTTAATCATCCTGAAAAAGATATCCAGCAGTTGTTCCTGTGTGCCTTCAAGTTGTTTCTGACTTATGACAACCCTATGGGGAAACTATCACTGAGTTTTCTCTGCAAGATCAGAGTGGGTTTGCCAAACATATTTAGAAAATAATAAAAATCAACAGCATCATTTCTGCTCTTAGTTGTTGACCTTCCAGATCTCTTCATACCAGAGCCTCATAATCACTTCCCACTTATTTAATTAAATACTTTAGATAGCATTTTTCAAGTGTTCTTTGGTTTCAAGTACATTATTTCAATAATTCAGTTCAATTCCTTACATAGGCAATATACTTGCCATCTTACTAATGCAGAACTAAGATAAAAGAGAAAATTGCACAAACCTGTTTGCATGGTGGACACAACTGCATAGAGAACCATGTGCATTAGAAGAAATGCACAAAGTGCATATAAATGTTCATGTGAGCTCTGAAATATAGTAATGTTCAAATTTTAGGTTAAACCAATTATTAGACTGAGGGGGGGAGAGAGAGATTGAGGGCCTCTACAGACGGCTCTTTGCGCCATCTTGGAGGCAGGGAAGGGGAGGGGTAGCCATATGCCAGCCGCTCCAACCCCTCCCTGAGGATGTTCTGATGGCGTGCGCCATCATTCACGGAGCACACCATCAGAACATCCTCCCGACACAGTGTCTTGATGTGCTGCACTGGAAGGGATGCAGAAGAACTGCATGACGGCTCTTGAGGCGCCCTATTTACAGGCTCTGAAAGGAGCGGCATTTTGCCGCTCTTTTCTGGCTGGCAAATAGGAGAATCGGGGCTGCTGCGTGTGGTAGCAGCAGCCCCGATCCTCTGCTTCCTGGGCCCACCCAGGGCCACTCATCTGCACCCCTCCTTTGAGAGAGATTGAACCTGAGAGAAAATGAAGTTGTCAGGCTTGCTTCTCACTATTCTCAAGATTCCAGTAAATAGAGGGAAATATTTTCTCTGGTATTATGTACATGCATTCAGAATTCATACAAACAAACGTGGATACATGATTCTAATGACTTTTTAACAGGACTTGCTATAACAGTTTCATTGACAATGTTCTGATTATGAAATTATGATTTGATGGATGCTGGTTTTCGAAGACACTTTTTAAAATGTAATGCAGTATAGAAGATAAACCCAAGACTCTCTAAGAGCCAGTACAATATGTTTGTTTAGCCCAATTCTGTTTTTAGAGTTCTCAAAAATAAGCAGTTTGTGCAGCCAATATATTAGTATGCTGGGGGGGGGGGAACCCAAGAATAATGAGGATAAAGATAATCTAAAGGCATGCTGGGTAGGGCTTAGGGCAGGGGGTAGGTGGGGCTAATCAGGAGTGTGGAAGAGAACAAAAGAGAAGGTTGATGTCAGAAAAACCTCCAGTCACACTTTTGGAGGGATGTGTAATAAGGAAAAACCCCAAACTGATGTTTATCCATTTACTTTTACTAACATGATCATGTCAAGAATGGGGGTTATGTGATAATGTGCATAGAGCTGGAAGAAACCACAAGAGTGATCTTGTCCAACTTCTTGCCATGCAAAAAATATAAAAGTAAGGTACTCCTGAAAGATAGCTATTTGACCTCCAATGAAGGATAGCTATTTGACCTCCAATGAAGGAGGCAGAATGTAGGTAGAATCTTTTTTTTCACCCATTCCATTGTCAAACAGCTCTCACAGGAAGTACATGTGAATCTTCCCAAGGAATCTCTTTCCTTGTAATTTGAATCCATTGTTTTTGTGTTTTAGACACTATAACAGCAGAAAAAGGTCACTCTTTCTTCTATATGGTATCCTTTCAGATATCTAAGGATGGCAATCTCTTCCATGCAAAGCATATCCAGCTCCCTAAGGGGGGATGCAGACCAGGGCGTCCAGGATGCCCTGGTCTGGAGTGCCGCGGGGCCATGGCAGCTGCACCGCGACACTCCTGCGGCGTCCCTGGAAGGAGCGCTAAATCAGCGCTCCTTCCTCAAGGCAGGAAAAGTGCACCCTAAACGCGTTGGGCGCACTTTCTCTGTCTTTTCCACCGCAGCACGTCCAGTCGCTGCGGCGGGAGGTTGTCCCCGGAACGCCGGCCATGCGGAGGGCCGGCGGCTCTGAGGACGAACTCAGGGAGAGGAAGGAGCACCACGCGTGCGGCTGCTCCTCCTCTTCCTGGCCTCGGAGATGGCTCAATAAGCTGTCTGCTGAGGCCCTGAGTCATTCCTCATAAAGCTTAGTTTCCAGAACTTTTATTCTCTTGTTCTTTCTCCTCTGGACACACTGCAGCATCTTAATATCCTTTAACTTTGGTGCTCAGAACATGATACACTGTTCCAGAGATTTGTCCAAACCAGAGTAGTGTAGTGCTCTTATTTCCTTAATTTGGTAACTAAACCCTTGTTTATACAGCCTAGAAATGCATTATAGATTTTTTCCCCAGTCACATGTTGACTCGTGTTTAGTTTGTGGTCTACTATAACCCCTAGACCATTTTCACATGTACTGCTGTCCTAATTAGATGTGAACTTCTTTAAAATTAATTTTTTTCATAATGAAAAAAAAGGGAAGCATTTGAGGAGAGAAAAAGTGGGCTTATTTAATAATAAAGTGCAGTGACTGATTTTCTTTCATCTCTGGTTAATTACTATATTAAATCAATCCCTACTGTGTTACTTTGGGAGATGGGAACAGAAATGTTTAACACGGTTAGAACTATCTCTGTTGTGTATGGGTGTGGGTTGAGTTTTTTTATTTTGGCTAATTATCTTGCTTAATGCAGAACAACCAAATGACAGAAATCACCATTTCTGGGTTAAAGATATCATTCACTGTACAGTGCTTATATCTCCTATTTCATTACACTGGGTATTAAATCCACTTAAAGGTCTTATTTACTGCTTCATATACTTCACTCAGCTGCTTGAAGTGGGAAAACCTGTAATTAATCTGCTAATAAGGAAATACTTGCCAACAGACTTTTTAAGAGTTTTGCTTATCAACTCGGGAAAAGCACTTCCACATATCCTCACTTCAGAAAAGTTTTCCTTCAGATATTTTAATGAACCTGTTTTCCTTTTTTAAAAGATGCATCTGCTCATTTAATTTTTCATCCCCCAGGAATACTTATTCTAAAAATAAACTTCTCTGAATATCTTATATTTATCTTACAATTCATTAATTAGTCATTCTTAGGGGCTTTGCAGATGGTGCAAAGCACCATCTTGGAGTCAGGGAAGGGGAGGGGCAGTCTGACGCCGGACACCCCAACCCCTTCTCAAGGACATCATCAGAGTACCCACCATTGCACATGGCGAGTGCTCTGATGACGTCCTTTTGGCACACATTTTCACACGCTGTTCCGGAAGAGGCGCAAAAGAGCCGTGTGGTAGCTCTTGCAGCACCCTTTCCATGGCTTGGGAAAGGAGCGCTATTTTGATGCTCCTTTCCCAGTTGCCGAAAGGGTGGATTGGGGCTGAGGCATGGGGCAGCCTCGACCCCAATCTTCTGCTTTTCAGGGCGGCCCATGCCCACCCATCTTCATCTCTCCTTACTTTTCTGTGGGCTTTGCATGGAACCAGGAGGGGCAATAGAAGAAGAGCAGTTCAATATGGCCCTCAGCAACAACTTGCGCAGAGAGCCTAGGTCAAAATCAGCAAATTTATAGGCTCAACTAGCATCTTATTAGACCCTTGTCTCACCTGATCATTGCTGAGCTGGAAACAACAGCAAATCATAGCTTTACAGCAATGCAGAAGAGAACAAGTCAGTAGTTCCTTCTTTGTGCAGAGACAAAGAGCTGGAACAGATCCGCAAGAAGCCACCCCTTCTGAAGATGGATTGGGTCCATGACAACCACACACTGTGGCCCCAATCCACCTTGAAGCCAATGCAAAAAGGCGCTACAAGACTATCTGGCAGTTAGTGCCATATAAATGCCGCACCTCTGGAGCATCTTGAAGCTACCCATGTGGCCATGTCCAGCTTCAGGGCAGCTTCAGAATGTGCGGTGTCTAAACACGATGCTCCAAAGTCACCTGGACAGTGGCTTTAAAGGGCTGTCTGGTCTGGCCCTAAGATACACAACTGACTGTATGGCATTTTGTTGTTTGAAGAAGGGCAGCAAATGTGTTTGAACTGCCAAATCAATATGCATTTCACTGTATTCCCATCACTGAAATTATTTAGGGCATTCCAAACTATTTTTCAGCCAGAGTTGGGAAAATGTTCAGGAATGGGGGCTTGGGCCATATACCACCTCAACCCTATTGCTGATCACAGACAAACACACAAACACACAAACACACACACCAGTGTGCCAAAATACCTTATTTTCCCAGCTTTTCCTCTGGCAGGGGTCAGAGGGATCTTGGGGAAAGAATTTTTAAAAAAAACTTTTCCATACGTGCAATTTTGAAATGATTTTCACTTGAAACTCATGTTGAAAAATGTTTAAATAGGATCAAGGGATTCAGGGGTATATGGAGTGTTTCAGGGCCTGCTAAATTTGTATCCAAGAGCTGCCTAAGGCCCACAGGCTGCACTTTCCCCACCATTTTTAACTCAAAAGCATTGTGTAAAAGTGAATGTGTTTAGCCCAATACTCTTTGAAAAAAAAAAATTCCAAGATCCAAACATAGCTAGGAAAATTATCATTAATACTGCAAATTGAGTGAAGTTATGTAATGTGGTTACAACTTTATTTTTCTTTTCTTTTCTTTTTTAATAAAATAGATGAATTAAAACTTAATTAATATAAGCTAGCTATTGGTAACCAAGCATGTCAAGGCTCTTAGTCTATAGGGGAAATGCAGACGGGCATGTTGATTTATTTATGGTTGTGTTGTATTAGCAAAGATCTTGTGCTGAAAATGCCAGGCATCTATTCATCAGCCACCTCCGTCAGGTGCTTTTAGTTGAACTGACCTTCTCACTCTGGTATGCAGCTCCTTGTAGTTTCAAGAAGTTTGCCATTAATCCAGCCCAGAACAGAGAGTTCCTCATAAGGAGGTTTTTATTCATGATTACATAGAAAAGAGAAAACATCCATCTTCATGTTGGTAGTAAAATAAGAACAATAGATCCAACACACACAACACAGTGCAATGATTTGTAAGAACAAAGGAGGCTCTTGGCCAAACTCCAAACTCCTCCCATGGGTGGATACCTCCATAGACAATTTGCTGAATAGCCTCTAACCCAGCCTCTTGCTGTGAGTCATGTGTCATGTGATCCTGGTTCCCAGACAACAAAGATGAGCTCATTGTTAATGTGTTATTTGTCTGTTCCCAGACACTGACCTTGTGTGAAATTGTTTACACATTTGCCACCTGCAGGCACAAACTCTTTTCAGCAGAAATTTTCCCACATCTGTACATTTCAACTTTTGACTACACATCCCAACACTCCTAACAGGGCGGCTGTGTGCGGAGGATTGGGGCTGAGGCTGCCCCACACCTCGGTCCCAATCCTCCCTTCTGCCAGCCCTGAAAGAAGTGCTAAAATGCCAATCCTTCCAGAGCTGGCAGAAGGGATGCATCAAGAGCCGCCGCGCAGCTCTTCTGCATCTCTTCCGGTACAGCATGTGAAGATGCTGCGCTGGGAAAACGTATCCAGGGTGTGCACCATATGTAATGGCATGTGCCCTGATGATGTCCTCGGGAAGGGGTTGAGGTGGCTGCCGTCTGCACAGGCCCTATAGTTAATATTGACATTCATTGTTGCTGCATGGCTAGGTAATCCAGAGATGGACAGGCTTTATAGTTGTCTTATCTATTTTGTTTTTCTACTCTAACCCAGATAAAAGTTAGCCAGATTTTGGCACAACAGGAATCCCCGTTAAATGAGAGAGACATGAGCACAAGAATTTGTTTCAAGTACAAGAAATGAAAGGAACACAGAATAATTCTGCATACTTTCTTTATGTCAGTAATATAATTTGTGTGTATGTGATTTTCCTGATATTGTTAAAAATGTGAATTTTATTTTAAAAAATCCTTGATGATCTATTTCAAATAGATCCATTAGGCAATCCAAAGCCAATTTCTGACAGCCTCATGTCTAAATTATACTCTGCAACTTTTCACAGATGAAGATGGAGGCATACACACTAGGGGTAGGAAACCTGCATTCCTCCAGATGATGTTGGACTACAAATTCCAACCTTCCCAACTATGGGCCATGCTGAGGAGCTGATGGGAGCTGGAGGCCAACATCTTAAGAACCACATCTATTTCATTTGCAATATAGCATTTTTAACCCCATTGATCCTAATTTAAAAGGCATTTGCACTCTTCCCAATGTGGCATATATGTATGCATGTATTTATAAGAGAGACACCATGGTCTAGTAGCCTGAAAGCTTCACTAGGACTCTGGGATAAAAGATATAAAGAACAAAGAACCCCCCACCCCTGCCGCCTTTAGATCTCACCACTTAAGGCTTTTTAAGGGAAAGAAAGAAGACTATACAACAATTGGCCTATATATGAGGAATTATTGGAAAAAAAAAAACAAGAAAAAATAATACTAAAATAACAATCAGAATTAGAGGAAGAAGATACAGTATTAAATTGGTTTGTGTATAGGAAAGTATATGAAAGATATAAAATAGATATAAAAATTAGGGGATTCCAAGTAGAAAAACTGGAATTAGAAAGAATTATATGTGGTGATTTGCGGAAAATCAATGCAAAATTATATAAAGCTTTATTGCAATTGAACATGGAGGAAGAAGTTGTAAAGGACCAGATGATTAGATGGGCTAGAAATGTAGGTCACCCAATTTATTTGGAGCAATGGGAAAAAGTATGGAAAAAATATGCATGTTGTTTTAATTTATAACTAGTTTAATACTGTTTTAAGGGGTGGGAGGGTTGGATGTGGAATAGAATATTTTAACTTGTGTATTTTAAATGTTGTAACCTGGCCTCGATTGCTCCGCAGAAGGGTGGGCTATAAATAAAATTTATTATTATTATTATTAAAAATGTCTCAAATATTTGGCCTCACAAAATCTAAAAGAAAAATTTTATAAGATGTTTTACTGCTGATAAATGACACCAGAAAAAATCTAAAATATACATAAATAGCAGATAATAATAATAATAATAATAATAATAATAATAATAATAATAATAATAATAATAATAATAATAATAGATGTTGGAAGTGTGGGTGGCTCCTGTAACTTTTTTCCATGTTGATGGACTTGTAAAATGGCAAACAGATATGTGAAAAGAATAAATGATGTGATAAACTCTATATTAAATATTAAGTTACAAATGATGCCAGAATGTTTCCTACTAGGAATATTAGATAAGTAATTAGAGAATAAACATGGGAAAATTTTATTTAATAATAGCCAGAGTGACTTATGATCAGATAGATAGAAACAGATAAATTAACTCAATTATTAAGGAATAAACCAGTAGATATAGGACCTTATCACACGGGGGTCTCAAAGCAGAAGAAAAGCAAAAGAAGAAGCAATCCAGAAGCATTGGGGAATAGACCGCACAATACGGAAATGGTGATCACACGCTATATGAGTAATTGCGCAATTGCCAAATTCGCGAAGAAAGCGCATCCTGGATACGGATTTGCTGTTCACACACAAGTGAGAAGATCCCATCCAGAATTGATGGGGAAATGCTCCAGGATACGTATTTGATGATCAGACGTATTGCGAAAGAGGAGTTAATGCGCAATTAATCCAATCACGCAAATGCAATACCTGGTAAACCCGAAAGCCAAAAGAACGGGGTTTCCTCTGCATTGGCACTGGGTTGTCTCTGGGTTGCCTGCGACGTTGTGTGAACAGACGGACAAATAATGCGCAATAGGTCTGGGTTTCCTTTGGATTATCTCTGGTAGACCCTGTGTGATAAGGTCCATAGTCTATGACAAATGGAAACTAGTTATAATTTTTTTTGAAAGTTTATGGGGCCTGATAGCAACAATACGTTTTTCTGAAGTAGAAAATAACAGATTTAAAATAACTAGACACATTTTAGAAATGAAATTCCTGCTCTGAATGAACTAGATGGAAAGTAGAGCAAAGTTGTCTAAGGGTTTGTTAGGAAGTGAAGAGATAGTAAAGAAGATACTAGAGAAGACAAGGGAGGAAGTCAGTGTAAGAATGTGAGAAGTATGAGGGGTAAGGTTGGGAAATGATGGAAGGTATGAGCAAGTCATTAAAGGTAAGGGGAAAGTGTGAGAGAAGGAGAGGGGGAGAGAGCAGGAGAGGGATAAATAGAATAGTGAAGGAGTGGCAGGTGGATGTGAGAATGAGAAGAAAATAGAATAGAATATGGAGAGGACATGAGAAATAGAAAAGAAGGAAGGAGAAAAGGGGAGAAGGAAGATGAAGTTTAGTATAGAGAAGGAAGGAAGAAGGTGTTCAAGGAATTTTTGATGGTAGCATGGAGAGAAACAGATGGAGTAGATGAAGGTGAAGGTGAGGAAGGTGTGTCTTTATTTTGTGAATATTATTTTTATGATTGATCGTTATTGTGTGTGATAGTTTTATGTATTGTATATTTCCTTTGTTGAATAAAGATATACATTTTTAAAAAGTAAATGTTTTCCCTTGACATGAATGTCTAGTCATAACCAACTGTAGGGACTCTAGGACCCTGGGATACTGGAGCCAAATCCCAGCTCAGCCATGGAAATGTACTGAGTGACCTTGGGCAAGTTACACTCTCCCAGCCTCAGAGGAAGGGAATGGCAAACTTCCTCTGGACAAATCTTGTCAAGAAAAACCAATGATAGGTTCACCTTGAGGTTACTATAACCTGGAACTGACCTGAAAGCATTTAGCAGCAACAATGTATTTATAATGTATTCCAGGCCTCCCCAGGCCTTCCCGGAATAACTTGTCTGGTGCGAGATGAGTTTTTAATTTGTTATTTCTGATTCCTTGTGCTACCAAGGATATTTTAATTTATTGTTATATGTTTAATTGCTTTCTAGTTTAATTCTGTTTTAAGGGTTTGGGAGGGTGGGATTATGGGATGAGGGAATGTTTTTAACTTTGTTTGTTTTAAAAATTATTGTACCTCGCTCCGATTGCCGTGCAGAGGGGCGGGCTATAAATAAAAAAATATTATTATTATTATTTATTATAATCTGCTTTTCTGTCTATTGGTGCTCCCAAAGTGATAGGGCAATCATGGTATTAAAAGATAAGAAAATTTTATTTAAAAATAGATTTAAAATGTTTTAAAGCCAAAAGCCTGAAACAATAATACAATTTTAATGCCTTGCCACATATTTGTTAAGACTGAAGTCAGTCTGATTTTGGTTGGAAGGAACTTCCACAACTGAGGGGCTGCCATAGAGAGAGTACTCCAGCTTAGCCTCTTGGGGGGAGGGACATGATAGAGGGCTTTTGGTGAAGATCTCAAATTCCAGGTATTTTCATATAGGAGAAGATGATATTTCAGATATCCTGGCTCCAGGCTTTACAACTTAGCCCCAGCTCATTGTTCAGGGTCATAGGGATGCTCATGTTGAAACCCTCATAACTTACTGAGTGACCATTTGTTATCTCTTCACCCCATCATACTCAGATTTATTATGAAGATAAGCCTATGGTAGTCAAACAGACTACCCTTAACTCCTAGAGAAAGAGTGGAATACATTAAATCATATTAATTTTATTATGTTGTAATTTTGAGACAAGAGGCCAACAGAGTACTCTTACTATGAGACACAGTAACGAGTTTAACTGATTTATTATGAGATCAACATGGATTGTGTAGGCACAGTGAATCCCCTCACGAGGAAACAGTTATAAAGATGAATTTATATTAAACAGTGTAAATTCTGAATATGAGTTTTACTGATGATTCAGTAATGAGAGAGGCCCAAATTCTTCAGCTGAGAGGATGGTGGATGCTACTGGGTCCTTTCATTGTTCATAAGGATTTAGAGCATCTCTATTTCTAAATTAAGCAACAGAAAAAGAAATAAAACACAAAATCATACATTTTACCCCCTACCTCTAATTGCATGATAACTGATTTTCTGGTAATTAAAGTGGGGCTATTAATCTATCTGTGTGGAGCAGCCCACTATCCGTACGTTGGGGTAGTGACAGCAGATGTTGGGCTGTTAGACCTAAGAAATTAAAATGGAAGTGGTTGCAGGTGCCTTTCTGGTTTCATAAATCTCCTAACAATGTGGGCACCCTGTACCTTTTTTTAAAGAAGGAGAATTTATTAGAGACTCCAAAGAATAGCAATTCTCATTTTTTGCTGAATACCTCTGTACGGTCATCTAGGCATTTGGAAGGAACCAGGGGACTACTAAAATTGCCCTTGGATGCAGATGGTACATGAGCCATGTTATTTGTACACTGTCAGAGACTGGGTGCTCTTTGACACAACACAAGTAATGTGCTGTTATTTCGTTTTGACCATTCTGACATCCTATGGAATCATGGGATTTGCAGTTTAGAGGAGGACATTTAGAATTCTCTGCCAGAGAATCTTATTGCCTCACCAGCTACAAACACAAGATCCCTTATGATGCAGCCATGACAATTAAATCAGAGTGTTATAATCTGTGTAGAGAGAAAGGGTCCCAGCAGACAACCTCATCTTTTTATCAAACCAGCAGAGTCTAGCAGCAGCTAGGAATTGAAACCTAACATGCTTAATGAAGCATAAGGTTTTGTAGGTTTGTGTCTACTTCATCTGGTGTACAGAGTAGGTATATAAGTGGGAAAGAACAAATAAAATACATTTATTTGTTAAATTTATTTCTTGCCTTTTCTTCAGTGAGTTTTCCTTCTAGCTGGTTCACATTCACAGTATGTCTGTGACTTGATGAGGCAGAATGCAAGTGACTTGCCCAAGCTCCTATAGTGATATTCCTGACTGTGTGAAGACTGGAACCTGGATCTCTTAAGTGGCAGGCTAACACTCCACATTGCCTTAAGCATTAGTAACATGATTTAAGAATAAGGCTAAGGTCTAGGTTTTCTTAAATCTTTTATTGCAAACCTATTGCTATTTTTATATTTGAAAGATATGTGAGAAAAATATTGCTATCCAATGTCCTTTTCTTTCAAAGGGGAAACTTATCCCTTCTCAAAAGTTGGTGTTCATGATCAATACTTGGCATTGGACGTGTTCAAACATTGCTGTAATGAACATCCCACCTTGTGATTCATAATAAGTGACTATTCCAGTTATAATCTCTCTTGCAGAGGAGCCAGGAAACTATTTCTTATAAGGAAAAGGCTTAAAAGAAAAGTAGCATACTTGGCTTTACTCTTTTCCTCTCAACCAAACACCAACAAAACTGTATCTGTTTTCTTTGGCATCTGCTGAGAATTCATGAAAATGGGATTCTTTTGATGGCATAAGACTTGTTTACTATAAAACTGTGTTGGATTTGCTGCCAAAATCCCATTAGAACTTCCAGTCATTAATTCAGTCTAACAAATTCCTGCCAGCCTGTGACTCTCTAGGAAGGAAGAATAGATGAAGGTCGATGCAGATGACCCATTTGGGGTGGCAGAGGGCTGTCCTGGGGGGTGGCGGATCGGGGCTGTGGCAATCCCATGCCATGGCCCTGATCCTTCCTTTTGCTGCCCCTAAAAGAGTGCCACTAAAAGACTGTGGCTCTTCTACACCCTTTCAGCGCAGCGTGTCTGCATGCTGCACTGGAAGGGTGTCTTGATGCTGCCGTCTGTGTGTATGGCTGTGCGGAGTCAGGATGGTGTTGGAGTGAGGCCAGCCCTTTGGGCTGGTCTGCAACAGCCCTAAGTTCTGCACCTAGTCAATCAAGGAGCTTGTAGGGCAAGAAAGATGAAGGCAGCAAAACTCCCAGGAAAGACAATGGTTGCTCTGTATGTTCTGTGACTGATTGAACCATCTGCAGAGCAAAGCAGACCTGCTGAACTTTCAAAGTCCATCTGTACATGAGAACCTATAGGTGAACAGAACCAAGATTTGAAGAAAAACAATCTGGTGTTATTTGTCTTCGGTTGCAATCTCCATTTTCTCTTCCAAGAGCTTGGGGTGGGAGTGGTCTTGGGATGGTTGATTAGTTGGAGGAAGCAGAAATTCTGGCTGCAGACATCATGAACCTAAACCTCCAATCATTCAAAATGAAATCCAGCTGCATCCCCCACACCATAACTGTGACTATATTATGATCTTGGAGTCACTGGAGATAACATGGGACCTCTTTGATCCTCCATTGGCTCATCAAGCAAGTTTTTTTTTTAATCCCCTCTCTGAGCATTTTTCAGGTCCCAATTTTGCCAACAAAATTCTGTTTTGCCTTTACGTGGCACACCCATTTCATGCACACTCCCTGTAACTGTCTTAACCATGAATTATACAGAGTGCTTTGTTTGGCTATGCTACAGCAATTATTATTAATTAAATATTGATATCTCTCCAATGGAGTTCAGTGAGCTTCTGTGGGCATAATAAAACTTGGATATATGCTTGGCATGGCTTTATCTCAAAAATTACAGAAACAATGAGCACACAATTACTGCCTTATTAGAGCAATAAAGTTGAAAGGACTGTTTAGATGTTTAATAGCTGTCAAGCAATGCCACTGTTGTGTGTTAACTAGATCTCAATTAGCGTAAAATGTTGACTGACATTTCAGAAGTACAGGAACAGATTGCTAATTTGAAGATATCATTCAATAAAATGACATAGTATCTCCCCAAAAATCTTTATTTCCCCCTGTCAAATAAACAATTCTATCTCACTGCCTGCAAGTGATCTGTGATTCCAGCAAGCATGATGAATAGCCATACTGGATAAGGTATTGTGGGAGCTATAATTCGTAATGAAGCCATGCCATATTGAATCACACCAGTGATATGCTGAGCTCATCCCTGTCTGCTCTGACTGACACCTGTCTATTCAGGTGGAGTCCTAGTCCAGCTGTTGTTGTTGTTGTGTACCTTCAAATAGTTTCTGACTTATGGTGACCTTAAGAAGAACCTATAATGGGGTTTTCTTGGTCAGATTTGTTCAGAGGAGGTTTGCCATTGCTTCCTCCGAAATCATATGACCTACTCAAGGTCACCCTGTTGGATTCATGGCCAAGTGAGGAATTGAACCTTAGTCTGTAGTGTAGAGTCATAGTCCAACACTCAAACCACTACGCTACACTGACTCTACTACCAACTTTACTACCTAGAAATTGAGAGGCTACTATATACAATACACACACTCTACAACTGAGCTATTCTGCCTTCTCCTTAGAAATAATCATATGAATGTACAGAAGATGAGACAAATTTATAAGACTTTCAGTGGTTAGTATTCATAATAATTATATTCTACATATAGGATCAGAGGCAGCAAGACTCTGAATATATCTTGTATTGAGAAACAGGAGCAAGAGAGGGCTATTTCCTTCATAAATTCCTGATAGGTGTTCCAGTGGTATCTGGTCAGCCACTGTAGGAGAGAATGGTAACTTGATAGACCACCAAACCTTTTAAAAAAGAAGGAACAAAACAATGGGGTAGACTAAGGGGCTTTGCAGACTGGCCCAAAGGCCAGGCCTGGGGATGAAGTTGGGGTGGGGCAGCTGCACGCCAGCCACCCTGACTCCATCTTAATGCTGTTCTGATGCCCTCCTGGCACAGCGTGTAGACACGCTGCACCAAAAGGGTGCAGAAGAGCTGCAGCACTGGCTCTTAGGGCAGCCTTTTGCTGCCCCTAAAAGGAGCAGCATTTTGCCGCTCTTTTGGGGACAGCAAAAGGGAGGATTGGGGCTGCAGCATGGGGTTGCCATGGCCCTAATCCACCGCTAGCAGGGGCAGCCCAGAGCCACCTGAAATGGGCTATCTGTAGAGGCCCTAAGGCCCTCCAGATGTTTTTGGACTGCAACACCCAGATATCTTCACCACTGGACATACTGGCTGGACTTTCAGTCTAGCAGCCTCTAGAGGTCTGAAGGATTCCCACCCTATGATAAAAATAAAATAAAATTTACGATTTCAACACTTTTAACCCTTTTAAATATAATGGTCCTTCATTGAGGATATTCTGAATGGAATAACTGTCCATTTCAATTGTACTTGCTGTGGAAAACAGAATCAGATATCTTTTTTAAAAAAAACTTTTCTGCACATAAAATGAGTTTCCTGCATGACAAACAGGTTTTGGGTTTTTTTGGGTTTTTTGTTTTGTTTTTGTTTTTTGTTTGGTGGTAAAAACTCCAGCATGTTTTTCTCTGTAGAACAATTCCTGCACAATATTTGGATATGTGAGAAAGACTGTGGAAAAACATTTGTTTTCTTCTGCAGCATGCAGAAAACTACTTTAGTTATTCATCCTCTCATGAGAAGATGAAATAGTTGAGGACTGACATCACTGCATCACCATTTTCTTTCCCACAGTGGATGACCACATTCCAATGGGACACCCATGTTGAGGTTTGATCCAGGAAGATTCTTATAATCTTATAAAGTTCTCAGGGTGGGAGATATCAAACAGATAGATATAAAGTCTGATCCAACATAAAAATGAAAGGAGGAAGAAAGAATGAATGTAATAACACCTGATTTATTTAAGCATGACAGTTGTGTGAGATGTAAATGTGCCAAAAAACCACTGTTTCTGTTCATATCTCTGCTAATGGTTAGAAATATATAAGTATATCCAAATTTGGCTGTTTCTCTTTCTCATCTTTCCTTGACAACCCCCACCCCACCCCCAACTGCTACTGGAAGGTCATTGATTGCATGTTCTCCCCTGGGTTTTAGGGTAGTGCCACTTCTAATATCAAATGTATATACATTTATTTCCTTTCATAAAGACTCTTCTGTTTGTTCAATGATTTCTAGGCCATATATTAAAATATGAGTTTTCACCACAGATATACATATAACAGAAAATGACTTTCAGGTAAGCAGATTTTATTGCATTCACACTGTGTGTTTAAAGGGCCAACCTCTTGAAAATTCTGTTATCATCTTAGACAAATCTTCAAAAGTTTGTGGCCAGGGTCATTATTACAATTTTATTTGATCCTAATCTTACAATGATGTAATTGAGCTAATATACCTGAATCATTAATATTCTACTGCATAGATGTATCTGAAGAAGTGGATTGAAATCCATGGAAGCCCATTCTTAAATAAATCACTCTCAATGATGCTACTACATTCTTCCCTGGCACTTTTTATTCAGGGGAAATATAAGCTCACTTTTTTGGGGAGAAATACTGGTAAAGTGGCAATGCATCAGTATTTTCATATTATGGCTATTGTATGGCAGACAAAAACATCTGTCTGTCTGTCTGTCTCTATTATTTTACTTAAAATTGGAGGACAAGAAAGAAACAGAGACTAGAGCAGTGTCCTTTACAGAGAAGGTAGTTTTCTCTCAGATACACTTTGAGTGTCAACAAGTGTCATTAGTTTAATGTGGTGCCAAAATTAACTTAAAATGGTCACATTTGGTGCAAACAGCATGTTTCTTTGGGGCATGCCCTGCTTTCCTACCCTCCTTTTTTATCAGCTTCATTTCCTAAACTGCTTCCAGATAGCTTAAATAAGCCTTCTGTAATCATCATTGCATTCCCAGAAGAAGGGAGGTGGTGATGGGGAAGGTATTACCACATGCTGCAACTATAGAGGCAAGCTATTGTTTGCAGTTATTATCTCTGAGCTAAATTACTGTCTTTCAGAGAAAATGTGCCTTTGCTTAAAGCAATCTGGCAGAATAAGCTAATTGCCTTTTGCAGGGGTGATGGCATTCACAATATGTTAATATAGTTAGGGTTGTAAACCCCCCTCCCCTGTGGCTTTCCTGTGTTTTTAGCAGCTGTGCAATAGTTTGATATTTAGGAGGTGAAGCAAATCCCAAGTAATATTTTTGGGCTGGTAACAGCTGAATCTGTTGAATTTCTGCATGAGAAAAAGTAGTGGTCAAAAGTCCCAAAAGCAATAGTCAAAGGCAGCCACCAAAAGCTTGAGTCCTACCAGGGAAATGGTGACAGACCATCATTACATTGTACAACTGGTGATCTGGCAAGCTAAATGCAGTCTCTCAACCATGTTGTGATATGGTCTTCTCTGAGGATTGACACTCCATCCTAATACTGTTTTTTCAGTCACAGAATGCAGCAAAGCTGAGGTTCAATAAGGATACTTTATGTGGGTGGTTAGTTTGTTTTCTAGATCAGGCTGGGTGACTTTAAAAACTACAAAAGCCCCCCCCCCTTTTTTTTTTTTTTTTGCCTAAGACTCCAGAAATATGTGGACTGCCAAAAATTCCAAGCAATAAATAAGTAGAAGTGGCCACTCCTAGTTTTGAAAGACTGTTCCCCCTTTCCACTGGCATGCATGTATGTGTAGGATTGTGTGACCTTTTAAAGGTGAATTGCTGCTCTTGGAGGACTCTCCAAGTAAGATCCTGCCCAATGACTTATATTTGTTGTGTTTAGGGAAATGTGAGCATTTAGAGAAATCTTGGCCTCATTCCCACTATGATTTAAAGCAAATTGCAGATCAGGTTATATGACCATCATTCCCACTTGAAGCCAGTTCTGATCCTATTGAGTTCAGCTGCAATCACAATGAAGCAAGGCAAATGGAAAAAAACCTGCTGTTTCCTGACATTAGTTCTTTGGCAGTTCTTTTGA
>JAIPUX010001880.1:10019427-10030969 GCA_020142125.1 Phrynosoma platyrhinos | reverse complement strand
ACTTGTTTCTGTCTGCATAACCCCAGCATGGCTTCTATTCATTGGTAACCATAGAGTTAACAAAAGGCAGAATCCAGGAACATATTTGATATGTTGTGTTAGGTACCAAATTTCTGTTGTTTGCTCTTTTTAACCATTTCATTGTCATAGATGCAAAAGGCTCTAGACACCATGTATCATCATCTTCACAACATCAAGTTCCTTGATGCCACTGGTGAATGCTGTTTGTAGTTTGCTGTATTTGAAAGTTCCCAAATTGGGATGCATTATTCACCACTCTTCTTGCCCTTCAAAGGCCCATTTCGAACCAGGGGTGGTGAGGAGGGAGAGTGCCCTTAAGACATGGATGCATATTGCAAAGCTGTGCTTATAATTTAAGCCATTAAAAAGGCAGCCCCATTTTCTGTAATTATTTATTGATTTTATATGCTATAGTCATTATGCTCAGCACTCCCTGAACCAAAGTAATAGTCAGCGAATTTGAAAATCCTCGTATCTGGCCTATTTTTTATCAGGAGACAGCAATTACACATATAACAATGGCATTCTAAATTGCTATAAATGGAGATAAATGAAAGGGAAGGCACAGGCAATAATCAATAACTTCCAGGTTTGTTTTTTAATTTTAAACTCTATTGGCCCTTGAAGTTAAAGGATTTCATCCAGGCTATGAAACACTAGCTTTTCCTTCTGTTCTCAGATACTCCAGATTTATCACTTGGTATAACCTATCTGGGGGGAGGGGGAGCCTCTGAGCTTCTCTCATAATAATATACCTTGGGGGTAAGCCTACCACTTACACCACGGAAGAGCTCTAAATGTGCTAAGAGAGAAAAATTATCACAATTTAGATGGTGTTTGCATTTGGAAAATCCACATTGCTAGTGGCAGGTGTCCAGGACTATGAAGTGGCTAGGAAGCCTGGTTTTGCTTTTCACGTAATAATGGGATCCATGGCATCCGATATAATATGTTTAAAATACTATCAGTAGGGATGGATAGACAGTTTCTCATTTTGCAACATCAGGCTTCTTCTTCTTCTTCTTCTTCTTCTTCTTCTTCTTCTTCTTCTTCTTCTTCTTCTTCTAAATGTAGCTTCTTTTAATTCCAAATATGAAAATAACTGAGAATTTTGATAAATTCTTATTTTTAAATAAATGAACTAAAATAATATTTTTGCCTATCTGCATCACTCAAATTTCCCATTTTCCCAGCATGAAGAGGGCCATGTGACTGACCTCCATACCTTGTTCAGTATGTGTCTGTCAGGAAAAAACAAAAATTATAATCCTAAATCAGAATACTGTACATGATTGAACAAACAAGGATCTAAACCTTGTGCAGAGAACTCAAAGCCCTATGTCCAATAGATGAATCTGTCAGTTTCAGTTTCAGCTTTTTTCTGTCATAAATGCAAAGAAATATCTGAATCTGGTAACTTTGTACCATATATAAACAGAAATGAAATTTTCATTTGTTTCTAAAGTGATCACATGGGAATGTGGAAGATTTGGAGAGATTTTTGCCAATCATCTTATTTCTTAACTTTTCCTTAAAACATTTGCACAGCACACAAATGTTTCATGAGCTGTTATAATTTCCAGCATTTGTGCCTCCCCTCCCCACTAGTTGATCCCCCATACCCTATATTGCCCATATCTCCAATAAATCATCTTATCTATGCTTATTTATCTAGTGCCCCATTTAGTATGAATTAGGGATGGAAATCTTTATGTATTTCCTTTTTATATGCAAAGAACAAAGAATTTCAAAAGGTTTCTTCTTTCTGGATGAGATCACACACACCCCCATGGTTTTAAAACAAAGTTCAGAAGTTTTCCCCAAAAAAACAAATGTAATGGAAAAACAAACAAACAAACAATTGGGGTTGTTCATTAACAACATGTTTGCATAGAAAACATGTGAGGTTGTGCAAATGACACTGTTTTCTGTAAAAATAATTGTTTTTAATGCAACCTGATTTTTTGCATATATTCTTTTTCATAGAAAGTCCTAGAGTAAGAAAAAAGTTCATGGCTATTTTATGAGCTATTCCTTTTTGTTAATGATGTGAACATTTGCAAGTATTATTTAAAGCCATAGTTTAAAATCAAAGCATAGCTTGATTTTAAAAAGAAATAAATGTATACAATGTATCCATCATATACAGCTCAATGTAGCAATATTTCAACTGTATTATACAAATGTAAGGTCACATTTATAGGCAGAGCTAAGGGCCATTTAATGTGAATGTGACATCTCAATATATGTCATTTCTCTCAGTATTTATAGCCAACTTGGCAGGTGGAAGAAAGAACATCTGTAGAAAAGGGAGACACTGAGGCTTTTCCATTTCTTGCAGTGCTCCCTCATGCTTCCTCAGAAGGTGAACCACTGGCTAATCCAACTGTAAGACTCAACTAAAGTAAACCCACTGAATCAGTGGGACTTACCTAAGTGTTGATTACCAGAATCCCCTTTATTCAGTGGGTCTGTTCTAGCTGGGACAAACAACTGAGCCAGGGCTTCTACCAACATGGTGTGGGGACACCACCTATTGTTTTTTGTTGTTTATTCAGTATTTTAATTATTAAAACATTTAATGCCAATTCCACTCCAGTGGATACTCTGTATAGGACATAAGATGAAACACCAAACTAGCTGGACTGAAAGAGTAACATTCAGAACAGACAATAAATCATTATATGACAAAAGCACAGCATTGAGGCATCCATCATGAGCACTTCAGAAAAAATTATTTTGGATCCCACAAGAATGATCGTAATCACTTTAACCATATATTTGTTGGAGTGACTAGCATAAACGAAATCCAAAAGTCTTTAGGCAAAATGCCCTGGCCTCTGTCTGCTTCAGTTGTTTTAATTAAAACATAATAAAGTAACAAAAGGTAGGAGAGACAATGAGTCAGCTATAGAAGATCAAATATCCCAAATTATGGCATTTCATATGATTGAGTGAAATCACATATTACCTTCTAGGCAGGGGCCATGTTGTGTCAATCTACTGAGCCTATGTACTGGGAAATTTTATCTTGTTTCCATTGCTCTTGGATCAGATGGCATTTTATTGCAATAACTGACAGAGCAGATAAATTGTGGGTTTCTGAATTTAAGTGCTTTGCAACTATTGGTTCTGACCCCCCCTTAAGAACTTAGATATGTGGTTTTAAAAATTGATATATAAGCCACTTCATGTTTTACCTACATATTGAATACAACATTCTAGATATTTGGATTTGTGATATAAATTGCGTTTCCTGACTTGCAGATGATATTTTGCTTAACACCTATATATCTATAGAGCTGCATCAAAAAGAGACAATGCTAAAAATCAATGAACATATTTTCAAAGATTACATTTAAAGTCATTTTACTTGTGCTTTCTTTGAGAGTAAATGCCAAGTAAACTTTTACAAAATGAGAATGAGAAAGAGAGAAAGTGTATGAAAACCAAAAAAAGTTGATATTGACAAGTGTCATGACTGGGGTATGGAGTCAGCTTCAAATTTCAAATTGCTGTTCTCATGTCAAAAAAAGTAGAAAGATATATTAATTTCATCAAGATTTTTGAGGAAATGTATGCTTTGTAAAACACATAAACCTTATTCAAGACAGGCCAACATCAGTTTGCTATAATCTTTCCTGTTTATTTAGCTATTTAAAATAATTTACATTCCACTGAATGTTATTTTCTTTTGTACTCACAAGTATGGAGGACTCCAATCCAAATTAGCATCACTGTGGGCAGATAAGAGAGGATTAAAAAACCTCTTTTCCCTCCTCATGCTTTTTTTAAATAAAAAATCTACATTTGACACTGTGGAGAGTCACTGGCAAGGTGGAATTTTCCCAACAGCTAATCAGAGTTAGGCTGTCTGCAAAGATGGGGGCCTGCCTGAGGAGTGGCTATAAAAAGGGGGAGGAACCATTGAAAAGATTTAGTTGAGTGTGTCATGTACTGTTAAACATTGAGGGGGTTTCAATACAAAGCCTTAATAGGATTCAGATTCCTGTGTAAGGTGGGAAGACTTAAAAGGACAAAATAAGTCCAGTGAAATCAGTTGAAAGTCCCTCACGTTTGCAGCTAGCCTAACTCTGATTGGAAAAGATCCACTCCTATTTGGGCTGGGAAAGAGGCATCTTTACCAGCCCTTCCGCAGCCCCACAGTGGCTTCAAGATGTTCCACCAACATGCAATGTGTAAATATTGTGCCACTAGAGCATCTTGAAGCCGTCCACATCTGGGCAGCCAGATGGCTTTTGGATTTCTTCAGAGTGTGGTGTATACACTGCAATCTCAAGACACCCAGAAGCAGGCTTTAAAGGGCCTTCTGTTTTGGCCCTCGATGAGGGTATTGGAACAAAGACATTTTGTAACACGTTAAGTGATGTACACATTGTAACAACAAGTGAGAACCAACTTTGAAAAGATACTAACTTAAGTCTGATGATAAATAAAAGTTATATTTCTTCTTGTTTACAAAGGAGTGGCTTCAAGTAATTTATAAATAATATCAAAAGTATGCTACTAAAAACATTAAAACGCTTAATAGAAAAGAATCCTGGGAGCCCATCTCTGAGTCACTTATTAAGTAAGTGGACTAGGGAAGGAATTGGGACCAGTAAAAGGATGAAGGGTTAAAGAGATAGTTCTGAGGAAAGAAAAGCCTCAGACTATATTATATTGAAAGTAAGGGGAAGAACCGTGTAAACCCAGCAGTCACAGACACCAATGGAATATCATTCATTTTTTAGCCATTCCACATGTTTAAATTGTGAGGCCTTAATTTAAATTGTGAGGGACTGGCAAGGTGGAGAGGCAGGTTTATCCCCAATACCTATGCATTGTGGACCATGAAGACCAGACTTCCATGTGCTCGCTTGCTGGTTAAAAAAAGAAGAAGAATCTTTTAGCAACATAATTTTTCAACTGAAGAGATTTAAAGCAGCTATCTTTATTCTGTATTGGGTGAAATGTGTGAGCATCAAGATTCTCATTACTAGTTTGGAAGGTCCACCACAGTATTCTATATTTCACTGTGAGTGCTGGTTTACACATTACCCTACCAATGGCAAGGAATGGCCCAAAAGAGAAATATAGTTGGCATGACAATAAACATAGGAATTTTTTTTCATTTTGTATTTCACCCTATTTCAATAAGTTGGTTCCTTTTCATTCTTGTATGCCCTTATATTCGAAATCATTTCTTATCTCTAGGACTTTATATTCCTGGAGATTAATATTTTAGTAATGGAGTTTCCCAGTCTGCTCTCTGGTTTGAGGTGAGCAGAGCTTGGAAATCTATTTTTTAAAAAGTAATTAGTTACAACTACAGCTCTAAGTCCTGCTCCTAACTAGTTATCATTATAAAAGGTTTTAAAAACTATTTACTTTCCTATTTCACAGAAGTAATTAAAATAACTATTTGTCACTATTAAAAAAAACAACTATATGCTATAAACAGCTAAACTGTGGTTAAAAAACAAAACAAAAAACCTCTCCTAATTTACTCCCTAGGGATCACATGTCATGCTGTCTCTCCTACATCAGTGAGAAACATTGCTAGCCAATATGCCAATACAGTATCTGTTCAGTAGGCTAATTCCCAATGTATACAGATGAAGACTGTCCCTGTCTCCTTGTTTCTGCCTGTTGCCTGCTAGAGGTGGAAACAATATTTGAAAAGATTTTTAAATGGTAAAAAAGAATGTTTCTTGTGTGTTGGTAAAACCTTGATGAAGATAATCCTGGACTGTTGAGAATCTTGACAATTTTGAACTTATTCTGCACAAAATTCACATGGATTTTTCAATAGAAAATATTTTATGTGTAGAAAATATCATTTCTGCAGAGAAATATTATTTTATGTATATGCAGAGACATTGTGAATTCATGTTGTTGCTGCCTACTTGAAAAATTGTTACTGTGACTTTGTTCTAACATGGCCTGACTAAAGCAGTTTGGTTTGCCATTGTTACCCATACTGATGTTCTCTGCCTAAAATACAATTGTGATGTAATATTGATGGCCTTTGAAGGAGAGAAAATCTCCATCCTAACTTGATGGTGATAATATCTCCAGCAGGAGAAAGAATTAATTGTGATCTTATGCAGGTACTGCCTGCCTGGAGGAGAAGGTTTTTCTAACATGACCCTTTGCAGATGCTGTTTGCCTAAACAGGAGAGATTGATTCCTTTGTCCACATGATAATACAATCAGGGGGGAAAAACAAAAAAACACAAGAGTGCACATTGTGACTTCAAACTGATACTTCCTGCTTGCAGAAGACTAACCTTCATAACCTAATGTTGATGCTGCCAATGTAAAGGAGACTGGGTAGGTAGACACTGTACTGTGTTGCCTAACTGAAGGAGAGACTGGTTGCTGTAGTCACATATTGGTGTTGCTTACCTGAAAGAGAAATATTGATAACTGGAACTTCATCTTCATGCTGTTTGCTTGAAGCACACTGGCAATTGACTCCACACTGATCTTGTGTGTGAGCCACAGGTGCAAAATGAGCCATTGTGATCATGTTGATTCTATCTGCCTGAAGGAGAGAGCAATCCCATTGGGACATCTTACTTATGTGACCTGACCAAGAACAGAGAGTCTGGCTAAGGTAACATTGTCTTGGTGTCTGGAAGGGAGAAAGACAAGCTATTTTAGTACTATTGATGCTGCTGCATGAAGAAGAGACATTGGCTTTTGCAACTTCATGGTGACTCCTAAGGCTGTGTGATTGGAAGAGAGAAACTATCCCCTGTAGAGTTAATGCTGCTGTTGCTGCCTGAAGAAGACTTGTCATTGTGACCTCATAATGATGTTGCCTTCCTGAAAGTAAAAGAGGGCCATTATGATCTTGTGCTGAAGCTGCTTGACTGAAAGAGAAGACTAGCTATTGTGAGCTCATGCTTATGATGTTCAATCGACTGGAGAGAGACCAGCCATTTTTTGTTTTTCCAGATGTTACCATTCCAAATAAGACAGCATGGTCATTGTGAACCTAGACTGATTCTACCCATCAGCAGAGGATTGACAATTGGGATGTGATATTAGTGTAGGTTAGAGAAAAGAGACTCATATGTAGAATATATTTATGAATTTCCAACCAAACAGGGCTCAAGAATCAAGGGTACAAAACAACAAATAAGGTATTTTTTAAAAAGATTAACTCCTATCGAGTTAGATGGAAAATTTTAGTCCCATATTGGAGGGGCTTAGCTAGGGGAGGGCAAAATTGAGACGTCTCACTCCCATAAGAATTCTGTCCTACAATAAAATTCTGCCTCCAGATTTCTAGCATTGCATTACATTAAAATTTCAGTTGAATATTTTAGAAATACATCTTAGGGAGTCAAAAAAGAAATGTAGGCA
The DNA here is from genome assembly GCA_020142125.1 of Phrynosoma platyrhinos. Lineage (NCBI taxonomy): Eukaryota > Metazoa > Chordata > Lepidosauria > Squamata > Phrynosomatidae > Phrynosoma > Phrynosoma platyrhinos. Next base: position 10,023,571 of record JAIPUX010001880.1, on the reverse strand, counting down.
AAGTGACCAAAGAATTGTGAACACAGGAAATATTGTTTTAGCTGTCAATATGACAGGCAGAAGGGATGGAACTGTAAACACTCTGCTAAGAGAAAGTCCAAAAAGGCTAGAGCCAGGAGGTCCAAAAGGGCAAGGAGTGGGGATGGTGAGTGCTTTGCTACATCCTTGAGCAGGGATAGCTATTGGTTTGAGGGAGCTTTAGTCCCAGGTAGGCCTGCTTGGGCCATCATGCATAGGGCCAGGTGCTCAGATTTGCAGGGTATGTGGATGGATCACCAGGCAGCTGCCTTCCCCAAATTCTCATTGAGTGAGAACCCCTTGGGCCTCCACCTGTCCAAGACGGTCAGAAAACAGATCTTTCAGGGATATTACATAGATGTCTTCACTTTGCTGATGCCCATGGGGGAGGGGACTGGGGCCATCACCTCCAACAAAAAGTCCAAAAAGAGGCCAGGGTCCATTCGATGGAGTACACTTTCATTAATTGGATTGAAGGTTTCAGGGCTTTTATGGGGATGGTTGCCATTTTCTACCCTGAATGGGCCTGGCACCTGATCAATCACATGGGCAATGTTTGGAAGGCCATGTGCATTGGGGGAGAGGCTGCAGCCATTGCTTATGACACTGCCTTTCACCAGCGGGCATCCCAGAGTGACACTGACAGGTGGGATCTCATTGATAGTGACATCTGGCTGGTTGAGGTCAGCCCACATGCCAGCCCTAAAGGTGACAGGCCTGCCAGGTGGGCAGGCAAGAGGGACCCCCTCAGGCTTCTGTGTTGGGAATTCAACATGGGCAAGTGTGTGGGGCCCAATGCAGATTTGAGCACTGCTGTGAGCTCTGCATGGGCCTGTATGCCAAACTGGTGTGTTTTCAACCATTAGGCTCCCAGCAGTTCTTTCAATTGCAATGCCCCACCATGGAAGCCTCTGGAAAAAAGGATGGAGCCACCAACTCTGACACTGGAGAGTTGGGGGATCCAAAGTCATAGTGCAGCAGCTGCCTTGTCCTGCTTCAGCCCTGACACCACTTCACACATGGTTTCAGGATCCTGGCAATGGATTCTTGTGTGGCTTCTGACACCTGGAACCTGAAATCTGCTTGGGACATGCCTCAGGTCCTCAAGGCCAAGATCCTGAAGAAATGTGAGGCCAGCAGGGTGGCTGTCCCTTTCACCTCACCCCCCTGCCCAATCTTAGAGTGTCCCCCTTGGAGGAGGTACTCAAAAAGGCCCTGGGAGAATTCTACCTCATCCACCACCTGTCCTACCCCCTGGGGTCATCAGTCAATGATGCCATCCCACCAGAGCTTTGCTCAGTCCACTATGCCTCTTTTGATCATGCTGTCAGACTGGTCCACTCTTGTGAGCAGGAGGCTTTTTTGGCAAAGTGAGACATCCAGTCAGCATTCTGACTGCTCCCAGTCCACCCTGATGATTTCTGTCCCTAGGCTTCAAATTTAAGGGCCAATGGTATTTTGACAAGGCCATGTCCATGAGTTGCTCAGTCAGCTGCATGACTTTTAGGTCATTCAGCACCTTCCTGGAGTAGGAAGTCAAGAAAAGGGCCACCTCTCCTCTGGTCACCCACTACCTTGATGATTTCCTTTTCACTGGTGAGGCCAGAAGTGATGGTTGTGCCAAGCTGCTGTCCACATTCCAAGCTTTGGCCACTGCGCTGGGGGCCCTCTTGGTAGCCAGCAAAATGGAGGGCCTGTCCACATCCCTCATTTACCTGGGAATCCAGTTGGATTCAGTGGTTGGGGCCTCACGCCTGCCAAAGGACAAGCTGCTGTCCCTTCGTTCCAAGTTCAGAGCCACTATCCTGGCCCAGAAGGCCACCCTCAGAGACATCCAGACCATCTTAGGTCACCTCAATTTTGCAGGCAGGGTTGTCTCCCTGAGCAGGGCTTTCTGCGCCAGACTGGCTCAGATCACAGCAGGGGTCCGGGAGACTCACCACCATATCCGCCTCACCAGGGATATCAAACAGTATTCCATCTCTTATAATAGGGATCATTTGAAAGACAAATGTCTTGGCAAAGCATTTGCTTTTGTTGCTGCAATTCTTCCCAAAAGTAATGAATTTAACTTTCCCCATTTTAATTTCTTTCCAGACTTTTTCATAATTATTTTGAAATAGTAACTATTCTTTGTAATTGTAACTCCCAGATATTTAATTTCACCTTTGTCTAGTTTAACATTTGAAAAAGCAGTTAATTCATTTTCCTCTTCTGAAGAATAAACTTCTTTGTGGTGCTTGAAGTCATAGATTCAGACTAGGGATAGGAGAATGTGGCACCACCCTACTGCACCCTGGTTTTAATTTTAAGTAACTAGAATCAGCTGTGTGTTGGATGAGGGCTGAGACACAGCTTATTTTGGATACAGTACACTACCCTTGAAAGATCAAGTATGATATTTGGAAGAAAACTCATGGACACAAATGACTTTAGTTTATTTTGACAGGTGCATCATCTACAGACATTCCTCCATGAGGGAAAACCTAGGCACAATGTAAAGCATCATTTGGATAATTGGAAAGCACTTTACCTGGGGAAAAGAAAAATGTTTTGAAAATCACAACTGGAATTTCCAGGAAAAGTTAGCTGCCAGGAAGTATATAACACCAACACTGAAGGAGTGGTTGCCTGTCCATTTCTGGACTGATTCAAAGTGCTGTTGTCAACTGATAGGACTCTAAATGACTTGAGACCAAGATATTTGAAACTTGTCTATGTTCCTAAAGCTAGATTATGCCAGTGTCTCAGAAACTAGCAGATGTACATAGGGTAACAATAGAAAATAAGATTTCTACAGAGTTGCCCCAATTTTAGAATACCCTTCTTAACAGAAATATAGCTGGTGTCAACCTCCATTGTATCTCTGCCAAGAGAAGACTTATTTCTTTATCAAGGTCTTTACAAGTGTTAGCTACTGTTGCAATCAATCCACACTGTTGTTTTAGCATTTATTAGCTCTATTACCTGGTTGTTTATTATATTTCACAGTTGTTCCTACAGATTTTGTCACCCCAAAAACATTCTATTACTGCCCAGGGATTCTTATGAGGAGTGGCATATCAATAGAATGTATATATAAATGACTGGGCATATTTTGACATGAGAGGACATTCAGATATGTGGGTTTTTTTCTACCTGCAGTTTGAAGAAGTATTTCCAGGAGAGGTTTTATCACTTGATTCTGCTGATTCTACAAATTAGCCTTAGGACCTTATCACACGGGGTCCAAAGTAGACAGAATCCAAAAGAAATCCTGGCCTAATACGTAATAATTTTCCGTGTTTCCACACGACGTTGCACAGAATCCAGACAGAACCCCGAACTATTCCGAAAGGAATTGAGATCTTTTGCATTTCGGTTTCTTTAGGAAGTACAACTGCACTTCTGAAAGCATTGCGCAATGCCCGCGCATCCGAAAAATGTATGAACAGGCAATATGTATTTGGGGAGCATTTCCCCAATACGTATTGTGGAGCATTTCCCCGCCCCCGCCTGCACCGTGCCGGCTTGGGAAAGAGGGATGTGTTTGACAGCTGGCTGTCAAACGCACTCCTCCTCTTTCCCAAGCCAGTGCGGGGCTTGGGCTCCGAGAAGGAGGGGTGTGTTTGACAGCTGGCTCTCAAACGCACCCCTCTTTCCCAAGTCGGTGCAGGGCTTGGGCTCTGGGGAGGAGGGGTGTGTTTGACAGCTGGTTGTCAAATGCACCCCTCTTTCCCAAGCCGGTGAGGGGCTTGGGCTCCGGGTAGGAGGGGTGTGTTTGACAGCTGGCTGTCAAACGCACCCCTCTTTCCCAAGCCGGCGCGGGGCTTGGTCTCCAGGGAGGAGGGGTGTGTTTGACAGCTGGCTGTCAAATGCACCCCTCTTTCCCAAGCCGGCGCGGGGCTTGGGCTCCGAGAAGGAGGGGTGTGTTTGAAAGCTGGCTGTCAAACGCACCCCTCTTTCCTAAGTCGGCGCGGGGCTTGGGCTTCAGAGAGGAGGGGTGTGTTTGACAGCTGGCTGTCAAATGCACTCCTCTTTCCCAAGCCGGCGCGGGCTCCATTCTGCTCAGAGTCCGTTGTTGTTGTTGTGTGCCTTAAAGCCCTTTCTGACTTATGCCATCCCTAAAGCAACCCTATCATGGAGT
>JAIPUX010001880.1:9960655-10004594 GCA_020142125.1 Phrynosoma platyrhinos | reverse complement strand
TCATCGGCCTCAAATTCCATTGGCATCTCTTCTCTCAATGAATGTCTTTAGGCGGTAATGGGCTGCATGAGGAAAAACAGATTGAAGCTCAATCCAGACAAGACGGAGGTGCTCACGGTAGCAGCCCCGAATCGGTTGATAGGCCAGCTGCTCCCTTTTCTGGAAGTAAGGGATCTCAAGACAATTGTGCACGTGCTGGTAACCTCATGCCTAGATTTCTGTAATGTGCTCTACATGGGGCTACCCTTGTGCTTGGTTCAGAAACTACAGTTGGTTCAAAATATGGCAGCCAGGCTTTTGTCGGGAACATCTAGGAGGGACCACATCACTCCGGTTTTGAGTGGCTGCCTATTGGTTTCCAGGCCCCACTGGCTGCCTATTGGTTTCCAGGCCCAGTACAAGGTGTTGGTTATCACCTTTAAAGCCCTAAATGGCTTGAGTCCAAGCTATCTCAGAGACCGCCTCTTCCCATATAATCCTCCCCGTGCTCTCCAGTCCTCTGGGAGGAATCTGCTGCAGCCTCAAAAATCTAGGCTTGCAGGGACCTCCCAGAGGGTTTTTTTCTGTTGTTGCCCCCAGGCTCTGGAACAGCCTGCTGGACGAGATCTGGCAATTAACATCTTTGGACAGCTTTAAAAAGGCTGTCAAGATGGATCTCTTTCGGCAGGCCTTTCCAAACTAAATCACCCAGCCTCGGGACCTTGGGACCTCCCCCTTCTTAAGAATATTTTATAGTCCCCGTTAGAACTTGAAGTCACAGGGGTCTGTTGGTTTGTATTTTTATTTGTATTTTTTAATTTTAATTTGTTGTGTTTTAATTGTAGATCATTTTTAATTGAGATGTGATTTAATAACTTTTTAAAGGGGGGGAGGAGGGAATTATACTATTTAAGCTGTATGTATTTTATTGTTGTACACCGCCCAGATTGGCTTGCCACAAGGCGGTATATAAATAAAATTTATTATTATTGTTATTATTATTATTTAGTTTTGTAGCACTACTAAAGACACTCTAGCTTTTTAATATTTGTGTTTTATTTTGAAAAAGAAAATTAATCTAGCCACTTTTGGTGAGTGTAGCTTAAGGATGACTTGAACTGTACTTTTATGCTGCCACTAATGTGTCTTTATGGATTTTTCCCAGTTGCTTCTGTAACTGGCTAATTGAATTCAGACTAGAATGGACCTGGACTGTTACACAACTGTGAGTGTGAGTATATTTCCCTATGGTCTTAGATTCTTAGGCTTTATCTCTTGCTAGAGCAATATTTGTTAAAAAACCAAATGAGAACTACATTGGTCTCCCTACATGTCTACCTGCCTGGATTATGATTTTGTATTTTCTGTTCCCTATTGGCTAAAAGTGGGGAGATATGGCTGACATCATTCTGATATTTTTGTTCATGATACATTTTCCCCCATTGATGGTTAGTAATGCATGCATGGTGTGCTATTACTACACTTCAAGCTTCCACAGAAGCAACTGACAGTGAAACATACAATTCTTTTGAGTTATGACAGCTGGCTGTTTATTTCCAGGTGTGGGTTATAACCTAAAAACCCCTGTTTTCCAAGATGAGCTGGCCTGGGCCTTGAGATCCTCACATGAGCTCTTTCTCATGCTGCCCACTTTCTGATTTACCTTTTTCAGACTTGAGGATGCAGCACAGGGCCTTCTCAGTGGCTGCCCCAGACCAGAACTTCCTTACTAGAAAGGCTAGAATGCCCCCTTCCTTTCTATCCATCCATTGGCAGCAAATACTTTTTTTAAAAAATCCAACAGGCTTTTGCAAACTGAATATTTTTAAAGAAAGGACTTTTGATAGGGATCTGTACTGCTATTAATTGCACTGTTTTAAAACTGGTATTATTTCAAAAATGATTTATTGTTAATGATCGCTTAATTATAAGTTAATGTTGGCCTTTGCTATATTTTAGCTATATCATATTTGTTTTAATGTGTGCCTTGATGTCTGGTTTTGGAGGGAAGGAAAGGCAAGATATAAGGTTTATTACTCATTTCATAGTTTTTGTGAGCAGAGTAAGAAAGTAACAACATCAAAACCTTCATCCACCCTCACACTGAATTCTAATCTTGGAATTATCTATATAGTTTATATCTATAGGCATTTAATCAAAATCTACCCTCAGTCACTTGATGGCATTTTGACAAGCAAAACTAAATTGTGATGGGAGGAAGGGAAGCAACTAGGCCATTCACTCTAGGCTCCAAGAAACAGGTCTCTCTTCCTTAGCACTTGTGTGGGGCATTAATCCCTGTCCTGGCCCTGCCATACTGCTTACCAGAGCAATCCACATGCTCAGCTATTTGTAGGAGACAGAGGCAAGGACTCCAACATCATATCTACATTGGCATACTTTCCAATTGTCCTGATTTGACAGGGACAGCCCCAATTAATTCTCTGTTGTCCCATTTTTTCAGCTGATTTTTAAATATTCCAGTTTTGCTAATCTACTCCCCCTTTTCCTTTGCCCTTGTTTTATTGCTACAAATTGAGTTCAAAGTGCAAAAGCAGTTCACATTCAATTAACTCAACAGGGCAGAGAGGAATGTAAGGGCAGATCATTGCCCTTCCCGGCAAACTGTCCCCTTTAAGGGCCGAGGGACTTCAGCTCCCAGAATCCCAGACTATTGGCTAACATCCCAGACTATTGGCTAACATGACTGAGGCTTCTGGCAGCTGAAGTCCCTCGGCCCTTAAAGGGGACAGTTTGCCTACCCCTGCTCTACAGCAAAAGTAAATCACTGCAGTCTTTTTAAAGCTTGTGTGTTCTTCCTCATTAACAACTTTTGCTATCCTGATACTCAGATGTCACTTGGCCATATATGTCCCACTTTTCATCTGTAAAATGTTAGAAGTTGTACTTTGGGTTCCATCAACCCAACTGGTGGCTCTCTTCCCAAGCTTAATATTGCTCTTATGTGTAAATAATGTTTGAATTTGCTCTCCACCTCACAAGAAAATAATTTGAATATATTCCTTTTTCATTTTGTCCCCAAAGGATTAACTCACAGTCTTCCAGATTTGATTTTGTTGACTTGTTATTCACATATAAACTTTTAAATCTGTAAGAATCTTTAGCATTCTGTTTACTTCTTGTTTTGAGATTATTAGAATATTCAAGAAGTCTAGTCCTAGAGGAGATACAGTACCTGCAATATTGCTAGGTTGTCATTTGGCATTACCTTTTACTAATAGTGCTTATGTTAGCTTTTCTCTTTCTCTGTGACAGTGTTCAGATCCAATTAATTTTGAGAATAAAATGTTATGCCACACTGATTTAAATGACTGCCTGAGATCACTACATTTAATCTGCAGAGTTCCCTTTTTATTTGTTCACATTTGTCACTGTAGCAGAAATACTGGGGAAGGGGAGGAAATCACATCTGTTTGGCAAGAGCTGTTTTAAAACATTTTCATCATTCTCTCCTCCATCCGCATGTTGTGTTCTGGAAATAATATTGTTAGTGTTGAGAAGATTGCTGGCTAAATCAAAATCAAGGATGTGAAGCTGTGAAAGAAGACAGTACAGTCAGTCCTCTACATATGCAGCTTTGATTTTGTGGGCTTGATTATTTCCAGATTTGATTAGTGTGTTCTCTCTAGGAATCTCTAGGTCCTCTAGTGCAACTCTGCCAGAAATTAATGATAGAGTTGCACTGGAGGACCTAGAGGTTACAAGAGAAAACAAGTCTCTAGGCATTCATAGGTCTTCCAGCATATTTCTATGGTCAAACTCTGACACAGGTTGACCACAGAGTTGCCCCGGAGGAGCAGATTCCTAGAGAGGTGTTCTCTCAGGTAAAAAAAAAAATAGTGCTTTTTATTTGTGTTTTTTCCACTTTCTTATAGGTCATGTGTCCCTAATCCCAGTGAATGTGATGGGCTGATAGAACTTTCCCTCCATTTGTCACTTTTGTTGATGATTCTGACCAGACCTGCTCAGTTACTTACAACACAGTCTTATACATGGAGGCTCAGAAGCAGGGATGGATGAGGATTTCATTTCATTACAGTTTTGATAAGAATTTAACAGAATATGCAATATTCTTCTTATCTTGGGTCAGATAGATGCCTTTGCAGACTGCCAGAAATAGTGCACATTAAATTGAGGCACTGCCCTGGCTCAGTGCTAAGGAATCATGGGAACTGTAATTTATTGTGGCACCAGAGCTCTCTGACAGAGAAGGCTCAATGTCTCAGAAAAAAATACAATTCCCATGGTTACCTAGCACTGAGCCAGAGCAGTGCCTCAATTTAATGTGCACTATTTCTGGTAGCCTGGGAAGGCCCTATATAGACAGCTTAAAAAAGAGGAACATGGAAGAAAATAAAACTAATTGATTTAATCCATGCAGAGTGTTTGGCTGTTGAAAACCTGGCTTTGAAGTCCTTTGATTCTGAATATGTTTCTGCTGAGTTAGACTTGCCAGGTCTCTTTCCTAATAGGCTTAGTGGCAGTGAGTGGCTTGCATGTCAGTAGGCTAGTGAATCCATTTTGAATTGTTAGTGTAAGTTTTGGAGGAATTATCCAAGGTACCTGAATATATCTGAAGACAGAACTCAGTACTTTAGATCACTCATTTAACATGCAGGATAAACATCAGAGTGGTATCACTGTCCCAGCACCATGGAAGCACCAGCTACTACTAAAGAGGATCAATGAATTGTGTCCTGCACTGCAGTTATGGCTTTGCAACTTAGAGTTGCAAAGCCATAATTGTTCCTTATTCACCTATATTACATATTCACAATTGTGGCACTGTTGCCCCAATCATAAATACAGTGGGCTCTTTGTATCTACTAAAATTTAGTTCCAACAGTCCTCATGGATACCAAAATCCATGGACACTCAAGTTTCATTGTATACAATGGTATAGTTAAAATTGCAGCCATAAAATGGCAAAAACAAGGCTAGCCTTTTTTGGAATTAAAAACTTATTTTGCAGCTGTGGATGGCTGAATCCATACATGAAGAATCTGTGCATATGGAGGGCTGACTATACTCCCCAAGATCCACCATAAACTTGAAAAGCTGCTCTGTGCAATAGGTCTGAAGCAATCAAAATGATGCAGCTATGAACCTCTCCTCATCCACAAGTTATGGTGTGACAAACAGAAATGGAGAATTTTTTTTGTGGGTTTTTCGGGCTGTGTGACCATGTTCTAGAACAGTTTATTTCTGACATTTCGCCAGCATCTGTGGCTGGCATGTTCTCTGAAGATGCCAGCCACAGATGCTGGTGAAATGTCAGAAAGAAACTCTTCTAGAACATGGCCACACAGCCCAAAAAAACCCGCAAAAAACTATGGATATGGGCCCATATGGGCCATTATCTCACTGTGACTCAGGAGTAGGAGGGGGCTTCTGTGGCTTCAGGGAGGGAGGGGTGACTGTGCTGAAGACTTCTATTTCACAGAGTGGCTCCCTTGAGTTTAAGGTGGCTTCTGGTGGCCAATTCCTTGTGTAGGATCTGAGCTCTAATTTTTTTTTTTAAAAAATTCTTTATTAAAGAAAAGAAGATTTAAATACATAAAACTACATCTACTGGATATACATACTAACAACAACACTACAAAACCAAAAATATAGAAATAGGCAATGTCTTCCATCTTTTCCAGCTTATGTGTATATATGTTCTAATACCATACTTCGCCACAAACTAATTGAACCCAGCCTTCATTTTTAATGGCTATATGGGAGGCCAGTACAGTACTGTCTTCTCTGTGCTGGGAATGGAGTCACCTCTTGAAATTGTCCAGTGCAGGTGGGTGCAAATTTCCTTTCAGTTTGGTTTAAAAAAGAATTTAACAAAATTTGAAGTTTTCTTTATATTTAAGACAGAAAGAATGAGATTTAAAAAAAAAAAACAAACAACACAAAATCAAACACAAATACCATAGAAAATGAAACTGACAGATTACTCCAGCCCTGCTCATAAGTGCCTCCTACTGAATTCAATGATGCTTGTACCTGAAAAAATATCTATAGGATTGTAGGTTTAAAGATGCCTATGAAATACCTACTGCCAGCAGACCTGAGATGAATGTCCTTGTTCTAATTTTGGGGTTGAAATTGATGCCTTTGGATAGTTCTGAAGGGAAGTGGCACAAGGAAAGAGTGACTTTCATAAGGTTCTCCTATTTCTTTCCTCTTCCTCCTCCTCCTCCTCCTCCTTTTCGTCTTCTTTGGACCATTTCATTTCTTACTCTCAAAGAATGAAATATTTGATCAGAGACTTCTGAATCCCCTCACTTCTAAATCCAGGTGTTTATACTCAACAAACCACAGTGCCAGGGCTGAAATTCTTTTAAATGTCCATTAGTGCACAACAACAGGCTTTTAAAAAAGAGTCTCCTAATGGACATTACTGGATGCATTAGTACACAGTAGGGGAGGGTTTTTTGGGGGGAGGACTAGCTTAATGTGTGTTAGCACAGACATCCATTCTCAGCAATGGGCTCAAAGAAAGGAAGAAGATGGTATTATTCCAAGTTAAAAAAAACTGAGAGGACAATGAGAGGAAAAATGAACAGACTGAAGGAACAAATGCCAATATTAATTTTTATATGATAGAGACTATGTGTATTGGGATGTACTGATTTGAGTGTTGGATGAGGACTCTAGCAGATCAGGGTTCAAATCCCCATTCAGCCAGGAAAACCCACTAGGTGACTTTGGGCAAGTTACACTTTCCCATCTTTAGAGGAAGGCAGTGGCAAACCACCTTTGAATACATCTTGCCAAGAAAACTCAATGAGAGGGTTACCATAAGTTGAAATTTACTTGAAGGCACATAACAACAAGACCATATATTATCACAGAATGTGAGATAGCCTTCAAAATTGCAGTGTCCACATAATGAACACAAACATCACAAAATGTTTATGTACTACTTCCATCACCAGCTTTTTCTGAAATCAAAGTACTTTTGTTTTGCCAAATCAGAGGTGACATTCAACTTGGGACTGAAGCAAGCTGGTATTTTATGAATGGCTATGAATCAATGTCCTCTGTCCATCCCTTCTCTCATAAATTTTTCAAATGCTGAGTACTAAACATTCTACCAACAAACAACTTGTGATGTATATTATTTTCCTGTTTATACACAAAAGCCAGCTTCGATCAGAAGTTGAATATCACCTCTGGCTTGATGAAACAACAGCATTTTGATTTCAGAGAAAGCCATCTATCCTTTTCAGATTGGCCTGTAGTTATTACATAGGGCCATTTATCATGTAGCCCATTTCTCATTCATGGCAAATTATAGAACAAGAGCATAAACTAATGTCTTGACTCCATAATTAATTTCTCTTTACTTTTCCAATTAAATAGTGTTCATCTTCTGTTCCATTTATTGATTGCATGGGGCATTGATAATAGCAATACCAAATACTGTGAAAAGAGAAAAAGTGAATCAGTTACAAAAAGGATCACCAAAAGATTAAAAATATAAAGAAAATTTTAAACTTCAAAATCACCAAATGTTGCAGTTTTAGACTGTACAAAAACTACTCAGTTTTTTGTGGACATTTTGATTGTGTTGAACTGTGTCCTCTTTTGTCATTTTTGGGGTAGGGGGAGTACTGTTTTATTTTGTTGCCTTACACTTTTGCAGTGTCCTCACTTGCCCTCAGTCTAATTTATTCTCTCCTGCTCTCAGTGATGTCATTACATGTACAATCTTGACTAATTAATAGTGTCATGACATCATCCCATGTTATGCTGTTCACTGTGTGGCAACTGCCACCTATGAGCTGATCCATACTGCAGAAATAAAGCAGTTTGACAGAACTTTAACTGTCATGGCTCCATCCTGTGAAATTCTGGAATTTGTAATTTGGTGAAATATTCAGCCTGGTCTGTTAGGAGCTATGGGGTCTCATCAACCTACCAATGCCAGGATTCTGTAGGATAGAATCATGGCAGTTAAACTGGTGTCAAAGTACTTTATTTCTGCAGTATGGATACACCCTATGGGACCAAATCAGAAACCAAGAAAAAGATGAAACAACTGCTGAGGAATGTAAATATTCATATAATCTGTTTTTCATTACAACATTCATAACAGCTACTAAGGACTAAATGGTGTTAGAAAAGTATTTTATCTGATCTTTGAAATGTAAATGCAAATAATTGTTTGGAATTATTTTAAACTATCTTAATTTTCCTTGTGATTTTATGTTGGTTTTATGATGTACTGTTTAATACTTTTTTAAAGGGGGGAGGGTTGGGTTTTGGGGCTTTTATTCTGTATTCTTGATGTAATTTTTAATTCATTGTAAGCCTCCCCAATTGTTTTTAACAGAGGGGCGGGGTATAAATACTTATTATTATTATTATTATTATTATTATTATTAAGAAAAGAAAAGAGAGGTGTAAAAACTTGGGGACAAAGAGAAAATGTATAGGACTTGATTGTGAACTATGCATGTACAGTTATCTGAACAAACACTTGAATTTTATTTGCAATCTCAATAGAGTAGCCTAATTGAATCAATTAGTAAATGCTGAGTCAACACTTATGCAAATCCCACAGATACATTGGTTCTGATCTCATTGGGATTACCAATAGGATTCAGATCCATATGTTCTCTCCACAAAAAAAAATTACTTAGAGTTGGTGTCTATAAAGTACACATTTGTATAGGGACAAATCAGGAAGATATTCTTACTAGTTAAAGATGAATATTTGTCATTCCAACTTTGGACTATGAATTTTAGCTAAAGAAGGAACATTCAGGCACAGTGACCACCAGATAAGTTTCAGGTTGCAATGTTGTATTGAGAAGTACATATACATTTACAAAAATCATTACTGGACATGCTCATGTTTTATATCACCTATATACTTGTGGTATATAACATGAGCATCTGCAGTGATGCTGCCATTCTGCAATATAGCTGAAGGGGCTAATTTATTTCTAAAAAGATGTTGTAGTATCTGATTATCTTGGTTCAGTTTTTGCTGAACCAAATATAGTCTTAAATCTAAATAAATTGTAGATGTTGGCCTAACTGCTAATCCCAACAAGAGAAGGCCCATTGAATTAGTGGGATTTACATAATCATTGGCTTATCATTCAAGAATTGATTGAGTGAATCTACTCTAATTGGGACTAGCAACTGGATCTTGGCTGATAAGGCTACAGCAATTTTCATGGTTAATTTGGACAATCTAATTTCTTGAGGACCAAATGGTTTGATTGGGCATGGCAATTGCAGGGTTCATAAAGTAAGGATGCAGGGATGAGTTCTAAGTGGAAGGAAACAACTGTGTGTGAACAGTAAGCAAGAAAATTGAATGTTAAATCAAAATTTGATTACTTCTGAGAAAACAAGTACCTCTCTTTTCTTTCCCTATTATTAGTGGACTTGATACTTCATAATTCTTAAAACTGGAAGAAGGCTTCTGTCTACATGAGAGAATGAATGTCAGAACTGTTCCTGTGAACCTGGCTTCACTTCATCATCACTACACAAAAAAAGTGATGAGAAAAAAATGGAGAGGAATTGAGGCCAGCCAAAGATATTTTGTTGCCTGAGATGAATGTCAAAATGGCACATTCTTCCTGATTTAATATATAGGAGGTGACCAGAAAGGCAATTAAATATCAATTCACTGATAAAACTATCCCTTAGATTTACATGTCCAGCCATTTGTCATACTAGTCCCAAAAGATGGTACAGCCATGTGTTCCACCTTATAGGAAAGGCCTCTATTTGAAGGTCAGGTAGTAGACTACAGCTGTTGGATCTCATGGCACTGATGGAAGTCTCAGGGATTTGCTGTGAATCTCCAGGTCTCCAAGAGGGGAGATAAACCTTAGGGTATTAACACTGGAGAAGAAAAACACTTGGTTTTTTCTATATGATCACCTTTAAAGCCTGGATACTCATTTGTAACTGATGGTGGTGGGTCACTAATTCAAGACTTTACTGCACAAGAAAAGAAATGCAAAATGAATCAGGAGGGTTGTGGCTTTCTCCATGCCATTTTTCATGCCATCATAGCACTTCTGCTATGGAAAATCAGTTCAACAAAAGTCAAGCTTTGGTAATCAAAAGTCCATTAAAGTTCTTGGCACAAAGGCAAACCTAAGAACCTTATCACACGCTGGCCACGAAGTGAAAAGTAACTGAAATAAGAATAAATTCAGTTCTATACCGAAATGAACTGAATTTCGCCCACTCGGCCATTGCACAATGATTCCGAAAGCTCCCTTGTACTTCCCCGAAAAACCGAATGTCAAAAGATCTCAATTCATTACAGATTAGCTCCGGGTTCTGTCAAGTTTCGGTGCAACGTCGTGTGTAAACACGGAGAAACAATACGGATTAGCTCCGGGTTCTGTCGAGTTTCGGTGCAACGTCGTGTGTAAACACGGGGAAATAATATGTATTAGCTACGAATACCATTTGGATTAGGTCTGCTTTAGACCCCGTGTGATAAGGTCCTAACAGTGGATGGTCATGTGTCTGAAGGTGCTCTTTGTCTGAGGGGCACCGAAACCAAGTGTAGCTTACAGATGCAACACATGAAAAGGGAGAGCAGCAGAGGCCTTGAAGTTACCATTTGCTGTCCCTGTACAGCTACCAACTACCTTCCACTTTCTCCCTGGCAACAAATTGTTTCTGTTCTTCCCACTTCAATCTCCTTTGAACAATTAAATAGTATGAACAAATTAATGCCTCACTGAACAACTGGTGGAGAAGGCTACCTTCCAGATACTTGCAGGGAAGCACCAAAATTTTCAGTAGACAGACCCTAGGTATAGGCCTTTGAAGTGTCTTGCAACAAAAACCAGGTTCATTGAAATAGAAGATGGAAAGGCAAACCTAGCTTTTCAGCTGTACTTTGTCAGGATGCAACTCATTTAAATTGATTGAAATTCCTACACTGAGAAAACTGACATGCCAAGGAGAGTGATTTTAGTTCACCTCTCATTCTGAGGTGCTCATTTTCTATGGCTTTTGCTAGTCCTGACTAGAGTAAGTCCACTGAATTAAAGGGATTTACATAGGTTTGTACTTACTATTTAATTCAACTCTGGTAATGACTAACAATAGTCTCTTGTTGGGAGAATTCTTGGTATAATGAACAGCATTCAGTGTTATCAGCCAACACAGGCAGTCTGAAGTCATATAGTCTAAAAGTGCATTTATCCTTCCACATTTCTAAAAACTATGTTTCTTTTTGTTTGATTTGACTGAATTATGGATGGGGGGGGCGTGAGAAATGAATATTTGCTTTGTTTTTGCAATGGTATGAATCTTGATGACACAAATACTATATTACACTATTGTAATGCCATTATACCTCTTATGGCTGTCTCCTGTGGCATTCTGGGGTTTGAAGTTTAGTGAGACCTAAGAGCTCTCTGGCTGAGAATTCTAAATGCCCTTTCCTAAACTGAAAATCTCAGGATTCCACAAGAGGCAGCCACAACAGTAAAAGTATAGTACAGCATTAGAAAGATCAGATTAATTAAACACACTCTCTTTGATTTGTAGTGTGCAACCTATTTAAGCACTGATGGAGAAAATGTGGTCCAATGCATGTCAGGGAGCTACTTCTCCCAACAAGCACATCCTATGCTGCATTGGCTATGACAGATGGGAACTGTAGCCAACAACATCTAGAGAATCACAGGTTCTGCATTCTTGTAGCTGATTCTAATAAGGTAAGAGCTCAGAATAAAGTAAGTAGGGTTTTGTAAGATTGTATGTGAGATGTATATTGTTTTCTAATCTACTGACAAATTGGAAGAGTATACACATGTGTTGTTGTTATGTGCCTTCAAGTCATTTCCCACTTGCAGTGATTGTAAGACAAATTTATCATAGGGTTTCTTGTCAAGTTTCTTTGGAAGGGGTTTGTCATTGCCATACTCTGAGGCTGAGAGAGTGTGACTTGCCCAAAGTCACCCATATCAATTCACATTTTTGTGAATAATATTAGGATAATATAATGTACGTATAAATAACACATCAAAATATTGCATTAAGTATGACATTAAAATAAGATTAAGTATTAGAGAGAGAGAGAGAGAGAATGAAATGGGCCATAGCAGAACCTAAAACTTATGTTATTGTTAGCATGAAATAAGTTTAATCACTATGGCTCTCCAAGAAGAAAGCCAGGGAACTAAAATACATACTTTCAATTGCAAATCCAGAGTCACAAAAAAGTTTCTGCAAAATTATCTTAATTTCATAAGTAGCCTTTCAATAATAATAAAAAAAGATTTGCTTAAATGTTCCCCAAAGCACCCAACTGACTGCAAAAATCAGAATTCTGCAAGAAAACATTAACAAAAATTCCACCTTGTTTAGTGATTTTTGTAAATATATTTTAAAATTCTATCTCCTACCTCTTATGAGAAAAAAATTAATTTGTCAGTAAGGTTAGTTATAGGAAATGGCCCATCTCTTTGTGTTATAAAATTCTGGAGATATTTTATGGTTATGCTAAGGGAAGTCTGGAGAAATCAGCAAAAACCTCAAAACTGATGTATTTGCAAGAGAGAAAATAGGCAAATCTATCTGTTAATCCACCATAGATACCCATGATTAAAAAGGAATGCTTTTTGAATGTGAGAGAAGCTTTGCTAAATAATGTACCATGAGAATGAAGTGGGCACTTTTCCTAGATCATTATAGGAAGAAGCCAGTGAGACAACTTCTCTAGCAGAAAATTCCAAGCATAAGGAACTTAAATTGTCCAAAATTATTTTCACACAATGGCCAGCTAAGTGGCTATGTAAAACCCATAAGCAAGATATGAAAACAACAGCAGCCTCCTGCTCATGTTTCCCACCTTATGTTTGCCAGCATCAGAGAGACATGGTTCTTTTAGTGCTGGAGGTAATATATAAACCCCATAAAAATAGATATATAGATTTATTTTTCATGAATTTGTTTAATCTGGTAAATGCAAGGTCAGTAAATGGGAAGACAGCTACCATTCAGGACTTGATCTTGGATGGGCATGCTGACTTGGTATGTATCAAGAAGCCCTCATTGGATAAGGTGGGGTACAGGAAATCTCTCTCAGCTTTGTACACCAGGGTTCTCTGTTCAGCAGCAGGTAAGATGGGGTCAGGGATTTGGAGTTGCAGTAGTCTATCGAAATTCCATCCCCCTGATCAGTTGCCATATCTCACAGTTTTCTGGTTTCAAGTGTGTTTACTTGAAGCTGTGTGGCTGGGGCAGATTAAGTATTCTGTTGGCATGTCACCCATCCCACTTCTCAACAGTGTCCCTTCCTGTGCTATCTTGGTGTTAGTTCAGGATTGGTGTTAGAATCCTCATGGAGTGTTGAGAGATTTCAAGATCCATGCTGAAACTGCCCTGTTGAGAATGGTTCAGGACTACATGTCTGCTATGACAACCATGGGTCTGTCCCAAGTGGTATCTGGTCCAACTCATGCTTCTGGGCACACTCTAGAGCTTGTTTTCTGTAATGGGTGGGGTGGGTATGAATGTGTTCTGGGAGTGGAAGAAACATCTATAATTTCTTTTTCATGGACAGATAATAACTGGTGGGGTTTAGATTTGCTGTGTCTCAGAACCTTTGCAGGTATGAGGGACCCATTAAAATTGCCCACCCCAGGAGGCTTATGAATCCAGATTATCCATACCTTATCATTCTTGAGGAGTTTACTGCTGTCTTGACAGACATATCTGTTGAAGTCCTGGCCAATCTCTGGAATGGAGAAATGGTCAGAGCAGTGGACATGATCACTTCTGAGTGTCCCCCCTCACAGAGTTAAGCCAAACTGCCCCCTGGATTTCTGTGTAACTGGTGGCAATGAAACAAATGAGAAGGCAATTAAAGCTGCATTGACAGAAAATTCACAATACATCCAGTTGAACACAGGCTAAAGCTTGGCACTCTGTTTTGTGTCTGCAGGGAGCCAGCCAGCAGAACTGTTTCAAATGGTTAGGTTTGTTTGTTTGTTTGTTTGTTTGTTTTACACATGGGTCCAAGAGAGGAAAATCCAGATGACTCAAAAACTTGCTGCAAACAACTTGATTGGTACATTGCGGATAAAATCACTCAGATCCATTCTGACTTGGATGCTATAAATTGATACACATCCAATGGATATATCTCTGGACCTCGCTTGTCCAGTGACCATAGATACTTTCAGTTTGTGCAATCTGAGGAGGTGCACAGGATTCTTGGAAAGATGAAAGCACCGCATATGTTTTAGGTCCTTGCACTTTCTGGCTTTATAAAATAGCTAGAGGGGGACTGGCTGAGTGGGTAGGTAAAAAAGGTAAAGATTTCCCCTCTGACATGATTGTGAAGTCATGTCCAATTGTAGGGATGGTGCTCATCTCTGTTACTAAGCGGAGGGACCCAGCATTGTCAAATATGACTTCATGGTCATGTGGCCAGCATAACTCCATGGAACGCTGTTATCTTCCCACCAAAGTGGTTCCTATTTATTTACTTGCACTTTTACATGCTTTCGAACTGCTAGGTTGGCAGAGGATGGAATTGGTGATGGGAGCTCATTCCATCCCACAGGTGATGCTTGGGTCTTGAACTGCTGACCTACCAGCTGTCTGGTAAAGCAGTCAAATAGTTGATAAAACCAAACAAACAAATGGCTTGTACAGCTAGTATGAAGCAGCAGCTGAAGTCTCTGCTTCAAAATGCAGAGTTCCAAACACAAAGGGTTTTACCGGACAAGTTGTCAAGCAGGCTGAGGTCCAGGGTATCAGATAAGCAGGTCAATCAGGCAGTCCAAAGGTCAAGGGTTCCAGAAAATTAAGATGGGTCAGCAGTCCAAAAAGCAAGATCTCAGTCCAAGGAACAATGGGAGCCAGAGATAGAGTACTTTCCTCATTAAAGTCAGATATTCACTGTCATTAAAGCAGGAATTCAGCAACTCCTTAAATGAGCATGCTGCAGGCACATAGCATGTTTCTGATACAGTCTCAGTGACCTTTGGAGGCAAACCCTTTCAGCTTGATGCTGACTGAAGGTAGGCACAGTTTCTTGATCCTCCATGTCCAGAGACTCTGCCACTGGGAGATTTGGCTGCTAAGCCTCCTGAGAGGCCACAGGCTCTGCTGGAATGGGCATAGCAGAGCTAGGGCCAGGCTGAGGCTCTACAGCTGCAGGCTCAGGTCCCAGAGGAGGTTCTGGCTTGTACTCCAGTTCTCCTCCAGACAGGGCATGACACCAGCCTTGCAGTCAATGGAGTCAGTGTCTTAACCACTGAGCCAATGTGGGAGTGGTTAATGCCTTACTAAAATAAGGCAGAGTCCCTGCTTGCCTGAAGGAAACTGTTATAAAACTATTACTAAAAAATTCCTCCATGAATTCCACCACTTTGTATAATTATCACCCAGTCCCTACCATTCCATTTTTAGCCAATGTTCTAGATGAAATAGATTATCTAGATTCATTTCAGTCTGTTTTCAGATCTGGTTATGAGACAAAGGTGGCTTTGGTTACTTTGGTGGATGACCTAAACTGGGAGCTAGATTGGAAGAATATGAGCTTGTTGGTTTTGCTGGATCTCTCAGCAGCTTTCAGTATCATTGACCGTTGTATCTTTCTGGCTAACCTTGTTGAAATGGGGCTTAGGAGTACTATTTTACAGGGCAAACCCAGAAAGTGATGCTAGGCCATTGGCCTGTTTGGTCCCTCAGGTTTTGGTTCTGTCCTCCATGTTATGCTGGGAGAGGTTGCCCTGAGTTTGTGATTCAGTACCATCAGTTTGAGGGTGACACCCAGCCCTATTACTCCTTTCTATCACAAGCCAAATAACATGTTTTGATCCTAAATCGATTTCTATCATCAATAATGGAAAGGATGAAGGTGAACAAATTGAAACTTAATCTAAAGAAGACAGAAGTGCTCCTGTTCAGCTGAAAGACAGGTCAGGGAATAGGGACTTAGCCTGTGCTGTCTGGGGTTACATTCTCACTGAAGACATAGGTTCTCGGCTTGGGAATGGTCCTGGATTCAGCTCTGAGCCTGGCCATTGTGACTCATGCCTTAATTACATCTCAGTTGGAGTACTGCAATTTGCTCTATGTAGAGTTGCCTTTGAAGGTGTTCAGAAACTTCAATTGATCCAAAGTTAGATTGCTAACTGGCTAGCTGTAGGGAAGACACAACTTCCTTGTTGCAACAGCTCCATTGGCTGCTGGTCCATTTCTGGGCACAGTTAAAAGTATTGGTTATGACCTTTATATTACCTGGTTATGACACCTTATAACCTGCATGGCTCGTGTCCCAGTTATTTGAAAGACCATATTCTCCCTTACAAATCAGCCCATGCTTTGAAATCAGCTAGAGAGGCCCTTCTCTCTGACCCACTACCCTCATAGGTACATCTGTTGGGAACATGGGGAGGCTTTCTCAGCAGCTACCCCCAGGCCCTGGATGCTCCTTCTCAGAGAAAGCAGCCTTCCTGTTTTAGTTTTGCAAATATGTAAAGACTTTTCTATTCTGATAGGCATTTAATGACTTACTATATAAGGCCCATCTTACACAAGTCATTGAATATTATTAATTGTTGTGCTGGTTTGTGTGGGTGTTTATATTGCTTAATGATGTATACTTTAATCTTGTTTTAATTTTTTTGGTTGTGTAATCTTGTTTTAACTTTAATATCTTATGGATTTTAACAATGTCTTTTTTAATTTTTATAAGCTGCTTTGAGTCCCAATCTGGGAAAAAGCTGGGATGATATAAATAAATATTATCATCGTCATTGTCATCATCATCATTTCCTTTAAAACTATCCAAGTTGACTGACAGTGCTAAATCTTATAGAAGTAAGACCCACAGTATCTATGCACTGTAGCTTTCAGGTCTACATAAATCTTCCAATACATTTTCTTTACATCCTAGGCCCTGCTGGTTTTCTGTAATATTGCCTTCAGCTCCTACAGTGTCCTGAGCTTGGTTGTGACTCTGGACCAAAAAGGGCATGAGAAAAACCAGATTAGGTATCCCACTGTAACAAATCCACTGAGAATATATTAATCCAGTCTAGTCACTTTCCCACTTGGTATGGACTACTTATAGAAAATTAAAAATTCCCTCAGAGAGAGTGTTTTGTCTTACCTTTTGACAGTTTTGCTGAATAGCTTGACAGAAAAATATTAATTTTATTGAGGGATGTTGCTAATAGGGTCTCATAATATACTGTTACCTAAAATGCTGGTGTTCCAGGAGGGCACCCACAATTGACTTCAATGAAGGAATTGATTTTGCTTAATAGGAAGCAGTGAGAAGGCTCAGGTAATTCTTTAAAAGCTGGGACTTAGATCTATGTATAAGGGTTCCAAATCCAGAACTCCTGCGGCAGTTTCTCAGGAGTTTTAGAAGATTACTCCAGGAGTAAGAATGGCCAGAGGTTTGAGGAAATGGCAAGACAATTAATCCAGATGTCTCACAGAAAAGAATGTCATCTCCAGAGGAAAGTGCCCTTTGATTCCCAAACTTTGGCAAGTACCCAGTGCATAATTGAGATTATGCAAATTCCAGCCACAAAGGACCCATCCTGTTTATGTGTACTAGCACTCCAAGTCTGCAAGATCTCCATATTTGGACAGGCTATTTTTCTCGCATTGGAACACCACTGGTGGCTACATAACCAAACATCCCTTTTAATATCAAGTTGATATCAAAGGTTGATAGGGGTCAAGGAAGGCTATCCTGTGTGGTAACAGTTCCTCCTGGAAACACAAATTTGAAGTGGCAATGAAAAATTTGTAGTTTCCAAATTATACTGTTCAGTAATTTGGTGCCAAATTCAAATTTTTACATAGTTCTGAAACTGGTGTGAACTATGAAGTTTGAAGATATGAAGGAAATTGACGGATTATCTAGATGTATTCAAGGAAATATGATAGATGACTTAGAAAAAGACTGTACTTTGAAAAATATAAATGTTGGATGTAAACAAAGGGTAATGTGTTATACTTATTGAGAGTATGAGATAAAGGAGGGAGAAGGTCAGAAAGAATGAATACATCCAAATGTAATGGAAACTCTTTCATATAGAGAAGACAGATTGTGTGTAAAAGGGACACTGAGAGGGCAGGGTAAACAGAAGGAACAAAGGAAACAGAGGGAACAGATGAAACTGAATGATAAATAAGGCTGATTGTATATAAATATGGATTGTATATGAGAAATAAACAGCTGAGAAAAATCATTGACAGTTAATTTAGGCTTTTAGCAGCTTCAATTATGGATGAGGGGGAATACAAGTTGAATTATTAGATTACAGTAAAAGGTGAGCAATGATTATAGTAGAAGATCTGAGCTGAAAAGTTAAAAAGGCCAAACACAAGATAATTGTTGATGATGCTGGGTTTTTTTAATGACATTCTTTTGTATGATAAAAATTAATAAAAATTATTTAAACAACAACAACATATCTAGGGCAGGGAGGCCTCAGCCAAAGCCCAGAGAGAGAAATCTCAAGGGCAGAGAAGGCACATCTTGCAGAAACTGTAAAACTTTTTTTTTTTTTTTTGCTTTGAGGTTGACTATTTCCTTCTATATTTCGGTATGTTTTGTTACATTCTTCCCCACAGAGAGCCAGCTTTGCTGTTCTTTCACCACTTTTTCTTTCTGATATATTTGCAAACACATTATAAATAAATAAAGATGTTAACTTCACCTTGTGACTATAGCAGTCTTTTAACAGCCTTGAATTTACCCACCAGCAAATAAAAAAGAAACTTCAGAAGAGTCCAGGTTTTTGTTTGTTTAGATTTGGCCACTGGACTTGAGCAAAAGCCACGTATTGCATTATTTACCACCACCACCACCTTTGTTGTTGTTGTTGTTGTTGTTTTGTTTTCAGTTATGTATTCCTTTCAGTACAGCCATTTTCTCCAGTGTTGTAGCTCAAAGGAGCTGTTGATAAATGCTGGTAAAGAAAGAATCCTTATTTTTACAAAAGAGTCCAACTTTTCAGCTATCTCACAATATTGGTGATGGGAGTGAGGAATGGCATGTTTCTTTGCTTCAATTTCCCTTTCCTCTGCAACATTTTTCTAGCCTGACTGGCTTCTTCAGTTTTTTTTAAAAAAAGAAAAGTTCTGGCCCTCTCTACCAATTTCTGCTTGTTCTGTCAAGGAGTATTAGCCCTTTTCATTCTTTGTCCTCCTCTCTCCTCTCCTTATCAAGGCCTAACAAATGCTTTGGGGAATTGAAAAACTGATGTAGACAATGTGCAGAACCTGCCTCAACATCACCATGAAGTGAAGTTGCTCAGAAGCCTCAGAAGATCAATTGACAGCTGGAATTTGAATGGGCAATGAAACAATGGCTTTACCCTTGACACCATGTCTTGCCCTCAACACCATGGATTGGAACAATTCATGAAATACATCCATGCTGCCTCACAAGTATTCTGGATAAGACAAGCAAAAAAGGGAATAGAAACAGCTAATTCAGCCAAGCATCAGAAGTCAGAGAATAAAAAGGGAGAAAGGGATGGAGAACCAATAAGTTCAGTTACTTATAAAAAAACAATGGCCCCCATGCCACACCCATCCCAGAAGAACAAAAAAACCAGAAAACAAAGGCAATGGGTTCAATAACCCATTTAAAAGGGGATATAAGCCAAACACACATCTGAGACGCCACCCTGGAGAGGTTTCAGGAGGGTATGATCCAAGTGCTGGTGTTTACTCAGAGGTTAGAAGGATATTGTGACACCAACTTAAAGAATTGGGCACGGACATGAATGAACTAGATGGAAAGCCAACTGCAGAACTATTGCACACTTTGAGCCATGCCATGGATGGCAAATACAGACAAGGAAGTGCTCTACCCAAACTCTTGAAAAGGGATTAGGACCACCCAGATCCCCTTGGTCACCAGAGGGTGACTGCCCTAAGTGATCGCCTCAAAGGTCTCCAAGGACATGAGCAGGATCACAGGTCCCTCAGGTTAAAACACACTCTGCTTCCCTAATTCCAGCACATACTGACAGCAACCCCCCCAATCCCCCTGAGACCTTGCAATCACAGCCGGAGCCAAATACTATAGTGCCATAGATTTGGCCAATGCATTTCATTCTATTCATCTACAGGAGAGCTGCTTTTACAAATTTTCATTTGAATTCAGGGGCATTCAGCATTGTTTCACAAGATGCCCTCAGGGTTTTCATTCCAGTCCTTCCATATGCCATTCACATGTGGTAAAAATGTGGGCAAAGTTGCACCCCACATCATGCCCCCACATTTTGTCCTATGTGGATGACATACTGGTGCACTCTGCCTCAGAAAAGAAAACCATGGACATCACCAGAGAGGTCCTTGGCTTGATCTGGGACACAGGATTCAAGGCAAATGGGGAAAAGGCACAGCTAGTCCAAACTCAGGTCAAATACTTAGTACTGAACCTCGAGACAGACTGCAGAACACCTGACTTCCAGAGGCTAGAAACTATTGGAAAGCTGCCAGCTCCAACTGATGTAGTATTGCTTAGACTCCTGCTTGGGGCATTTAATTTCTCCTGGGAATTCATTGAGTCTTTTGCCACCAAAGCCAGGCCTTTGTGTGTACTACTAAAGAAAGGAGTCACTTGGGAATGGGGACCTGAGCAGTAAGAAGCTTTTATTGCCCTAAAAAGAGATCTAGTGAAAGAACCGGCTTTTGCTTACCCATACATCAGCAAGCCATTCTACATTCAGCTAGCAATCTCAGACAACAGTGTGGGAGCAGTCCTCTCTCACCTCTGAAATGGAGTGCAGAGAGTGGTAGTCTATGCCTCCAAAAACTTATCACCCACTGAAATCAAATACAGTCCATGTGAAAAGAATTGCCTTGCATTGGTGTGCGCACTGACCAGATGGGAATTCATTATATGAGGAGCAAAATTCATTGTCCAAACTCCACACACCTCCTAAAAATTCATACTGTCAGAAAAAGTCCAGGATGGAGGAGTCCACAATTCTAGGATAGCTAAATGGACCCTTGAACTGAGCAAGAGAGGTGTAGACTACCACAGGCAACCAAGCAAGCCATCCACTCCTTACACCTTAATTGTTACCAGAGCTGCTCATGACTGTCCACTTCCCCCCATCTTAGAGGACAGATGGTCAGTAAAAGCAGAATAATTTCTCCAAGAGGCACTTTTGCAAGGGTTCACATGCTGGTTCTGTGATGGATCATTGTCCTGCCCTGAGGGGACCCGCTTAATGGGATATGGAGCGATCCATGTGAATGATGCTCACACTCTTCAAGGAGCCATCTGGTCTCATTCCAGCCAAGCTGCCGAGGTAGAAGCCCTCCATGCCATATAGAATTTGAGTGTCCCAATGTGCTTCTGGTCATTTACACTGATTCCCAATGCACAGTAAATGCAGCCAGAGATTGGCTTCCTATATGGTTAGAGAGAGGATGGAAGGTAAGTGATGATAAGCTTATATCTCACATAGATAAATGGAGGATAGTGGCACAGTTGTTGCAAGAATGGACAGTCACGACTTGGGTTTCCTTTGTCAAAGGACATCAAAAGAAAAATAATGAAGAGGCTCTGTGGAATAAATGTGCAGAAGCTGCTTTGGCACCCAAACCACAAGTCCCAATAGACTCTATCAATAGTTACAGTCCCAAGTCTCAAGAAGGGGATAGCTATCACAACAATGTATAGTTATTTGATAACTATGTTCTTTCCATCAATTTTTAAAAGAAGCTAAATAATTTTAGTTACTTTAGAAACCTATCAGGATGTTACAAGCTACTGGCTTGTAGTACAAAAGGCACCTAATTAATGAAGCGACATAGCCTATGTAAACATAGAAGTAACTGAAACAGTTACAGTCATATGACAAAAGTAGTGAAACTGTTCATTTGCAATCATAATCTAATTTCATTATACCTCCATTAATGAAAAATGTCATTCCAAGTAGCTTTTTGTTTTTGTTTTTATTTTCTGTAATTAGTTATTTCAGTGCTTTAGCCATATATATATATTTAAAGGCAACCTCTCATGGGAGAAGAGGGGGTGGAAGCAAGTTTAGAGAGAGTTTTGGAAATCCCACCATCTAGAAGCCTCTCTGTGTTGTTAGAATTTGGAGGAGAAAGAGGTCTGAGAGAAGACTGTAGGGACAAAAAGCTTTTTGTGAATGTGATCAGGCATTGACAATCTGTCTCGTTCTTCTAACTAGATCGTTATTTCCTTTGGGAACTTTTTTCCTATCTGAGCTGCTAGAGCAGTCCAAAAATGGCATAACTACTGTATTCCTGAGCAGTCTGGAGACTTCATACTACTTCCCAATCACAGAGAGAAATTTCATCACTAAGAGCAAACCAGGTAGTGGTTAATGTCAGGAAAAAAAGTTCAAAATGGGTCCCACCAAGAAACAAGAATGAAGGCTCATCATACTTGGATGACAGAATGAAACAAACCCAAATCCAAAGAGGACAAATCCCCAATCAACAGCTCAAAAAGAACAGAAGCTGTTCATTAGCAAGAAAAAGGAAGACAAAAATGGGGTTAGGGGATGGGGTGGAGTGGGTCATGGGAGCTGACACTTTGAAGTGGAAGATTTCTATTAGGAGGGGGGAAAACACCACAACATTTTGGTACATGGTCCATATGCATTCTTGATTTCCTTTCAGTATGTGAAGTAAACAAGGAAGATTACACACAATCTGAGGTACCGAAACAAGCAAGGTTTTACTGTTAGACCTTGAAGTTCCAAGTTCAAGACCACAACTCAGCAAGTTTAATTAAGCATAAGTCTGTGTGGTTTGCTTCATTATTAAGTACTTTCCCTCACTGCTTAGAGTTTTGTCTCAGTTGTGAAGGTGCCCCTCAGGGCTATCAGAGGTCAAGTGCTTATGAAAAGGCTGAGGGAATTTGGTCTTTTTAATATGAAGAACATGTTTAGCTACTGATATAATAGTCAAGTATTAATACCTTAATCTCAGCTCTGAAGTAACTGAAGATTTATAGCAATGTTTACTAAGGAAGAATAAGTACAAATCATATGCGAATTCAGACTAGATAAAGGGGGGATGCAGCCGGGTTGCCCTGGGCTGCCCCAGGAAGTGGAAGATTGGGGCCGTTGCTAGCACACACAGCAGCCCTGAATCTCCCGTTTACCACCTCTTAAAAAAGCAGCAAAATGCCGCTCCTATTAGAGGTGGCAAAAGGCTGCCCCAAGAGCTGCCATGTGGCTCTTCTCTGGCCCTTCTGCCGTAGTGCGTGAGGACGCTATACGTGGAGGATGTCCTGACATCCCATGCCGTGTGTAAGGGCATGTGACATCAGGATGTCTTTGGGAAGGGGTTGGGGCAGCCAGCATGCAGCTGCCCCTCCCCTCCCCTGCCTCTGACTCACTGCTTTGGGCCCGTGTGCAGAGGCCCAAAGTGGTATTCTTTTAGCAACAACCATCTCCTTTTTTCTGTTAAAGGAATGGAGAACCTGTAGCTTTCTAGATGATATTGCATTTCAAATTACATAAATTTTTGAATGTCAAGAGTTTTAGTTCAATATTATGTCCATCAGGGATGATTATGTGGAGACCCATCAATTTTCCAACCCTTCTTAGACACTTAAGACACTTCATCTGAGGAAAAATAACAAAGATTACCAATAACTTATTTTTTGTTTTGTAAGCAGCTCTGTGCCAGAGAGAAGGTGTCAAGGAGAGACTTCTCCAGCTCTTTGATGCTTTTAACTGGGCAAGCATGAATTATCAGCATTCTTCCCTCTATGCAGTTAGCAGTCTCTCTTTTCTAGCAATGTAACAACCCAGTGGTCCATCTATTTCAGGTGGTTAGCATCAGTATAAGTTAATTGTGACTGGGAACATCTTGATAAAATCAAACTAACCAGTTTGTTCTCTCCAGGATAGAGCATCATACCTGAGTTCATAATGGTCAGTCTTCTTCAGGAAGGCAGTAACAGCACAAAATCATAATGGTCACTCTCCTTCAAGGATGAACATGAAATCACCAGTGATGTGGACTTGAATTGATTGAGCTGGACTTGATCAGACTCAAATTGCCTAAATGACTCAACTTGGACTCACCTTGGCAATAAATGATGCACTGATTTGATTCCACTTGAGATTTGTATATTCTTAGCAACTAACTTGCTGGTCTAACACCATATAGAAACAGCAAATGCATTAGGCAATGGGCTTGAAGCAAAGATTGAGATCTACTAAGCAGCCTGTCCTTGCTCAACATCAGAGGAATATCCTTCTGCCTCAAGCACATTACCTAACATGTTTGCTGCTATCCTCTGAGAATTTGTCCCCTAACTTTGTAAATGTCTTCTTGATTTTCTAGTTATTGAAATCCACCTTCCCCAACACACATACATGCCATAACCACCTCCTTTAAAAAAAAAAAAAAGTTGGCTCCTAGGCTTGAGACTCGACTTGAGATTTGCATGCAAGGTCTTGAGATTCAACTTGAGACTTGAACATACAGACTTAAGATTTGACTTGAGACTTGGAGTAAGACTTGAATGCATCACTGGACATCACAATGACTAGTATTTCACCTTTCAGTAGAAGTATCAACATGATGTCACCATAGTTAATATATCTCCATCAAGAAGGCAACATCTGAACATAGCTACAATGACTAGGTCCTCTTTTTTGAGTGAGATCATATAAGCAAGAGATTTTCTCTGTCTCTTTGTATCATCACCATGATGTCACAATGGCTCACCTTTCTCCATCAGGTACAAAATGGGCCTTAATGTCCATTCTCTGTTTTCATGTAGGATGTATCAGCAGAGCATCATAATGGTTGGTCTCTCTCATAGTGATGGCATCAGCATAAGCTGATACTTGTCAGTCTCCTGTAAGGTGGCAGCATCAGCATGATGTCACAATATCTTGTCCTGTTTCTTCAGGCAGAAAGTATCAGCAAGTGGTTTGCCAGGAGTTGCATATGCTTTTGTCCTGGCATAATGCAGTAATGAGATATGTAGTAGTGATAGTGTGATTTAGGAAAGCTTTACAATTGTGTGCTTGAGAACTGTGATCTCAGTTCAGATGTTGAGAAAAGTCAGGAAAGGAGACAAACATGTCCAAGGTCATTTGAGAGAGAAACTGTCTGGCTGTAACAACAAAGTAAAGCAGGAGAAATGTGTTTATTAATTTTAACAAATTAGAATTAACCTCTCCTGACATTTGAATTATATGCATTTTCATTATGTGGTTGTAACATTTCCTGGTCAGTTCTGACAATGAAACTCACCAGAATACATAAATACTTTTCTTAATAAAAGTCTCTGAGATTTTTGTTTGTTTGTTTGTTTTTAATTACTGAGCCTGAGTATCTGAACATTAATATCTTGCTGAAGTTGACGTGGTCACAAGAGTTAGTCTCCCTCTTCAATGCAAGCAACATCAGCATGAAGTCACAATGGACAGTCTCTTCATCAGGCAGGCAGCTACAGCAGAAAGTCACAATAGTGAATCTCTACTTTAAGCAAACAGCATCAGCATGGCAGATCATTAGATGCTCTACAATTCTCACTGAAGCAGGCAACAGCAATGTACAGGACCAAGGTATATCAGCTGAAAACAGAATGAAGGGTATTATTCATCAATGTGAGTCAGACATGACCTCTCATTATCCTACTGAACTTGGTAGCAGCTATATGTAGGGCACAGTGAGGGAATATTTGTCCTTCCATATTTCATGGATAGCAAGTCCCATAATCAATTACCAATGACTATACTGGTTGGTAGGTTCATTGGTTGGGATCTCTGAAAGTCCCAAATATCTGGGGAATGAATGTTTCCCACTTCTCATATAGCCATACTAGGCACCAACGTCTTACCCTGCAATGGACGACAGCCTATAGGCAGAGAAACAGGGGACATGGAGAAGAGGAAAGAAGGCATGTATCCCAGGCATTAAAGAACAGAACTAGACAGGACTTTGATTTGAAGATCCAGCAGGGTTCTTATGCTCTTATGCAACACTGACAAATATATGCTAATGGCTAATCATTGGAACCTTCTGAGTAAAGCAGTGGAAAGACTAAATGTTTTAATATTGTTCTAGACCAACAAGGGAGAAAAGCTAGAAAAAAATATTAAGTTAGCAGCATCCCATTTTGTTATACAGGCCTAACACCTGAAACTTAGGTGATGGTGATGTCACAGAGCATGGACCATAGTAATGTCATTCAGCATGATCCATCAATCACAGTTGCTCAGGCCATGTCATTAACAAAACAGAACAAACACAAAACAAAAGCAAAACCACTGAAGCTAACAAATGAGAAATTATTTCTGTAATTGGAAACTCAGGGCCAATGTAGACAGTCCATTTGGGGCAGCAGAGAGCCGCCCCTGGGAGTGGTGGATCGGGGCCATGGTAACTCCACACCATGGCCCCGATCCTTCCTTTTGCTGCCCCTAAAAGAGTGGCAAAATGCTTCTCCTTTTAGGGGGAGCAAAAGGCCACCCTAAGAGCTGGCGCCGTGGGTATTCCATGCCCTTTTGGTGCAGCATGTCTGCACACTGCACTGGAAGGGCATTCTGATGCTGCATGCCATGCATACAGCTGTGTGGCATCAGGACGGCATCAGGGTGAGGTTGGGGCAGCTGGCATGTGGCTGTCCTGCCCCAACTCTACCCACAGGCCAGCCCTTTGGGCCGGTCTGCAATGGGTCTCAGTTTTCCAAGTGCCCTTTGCCTATGTTGTTGCTGTTGTATAGCTTCAATTCATTTCTGTCTTATGGTGACCCTAAGGCAAAGTGATTATTGGTTTTGTTTTGCAAAATTTGTTCACAGGGCTTTGTTATTGCCTTTCTCTGAGGCCATGAGAGTATGACTTGTACAAAGTCAGCCAGTCAATTCCCATAGCCAAACTGAGGTGTTACTCAGATGTCTTTTTTGGGGGTGGGGGTGCAAGTAATCTCACTTGGGCATTCTGGTTTTGTTGTTCACACTATGGAACTGCATCTATGTGCACTGTTTCTCACACATGCCAGCACTTTAATAAAGATGAAGTCAATGTTATGAATGTATTTGAAGCATGTTCAAGGTATGCAGATTTTATCCCCGTCTATTCCAATTTTATTCACATTAGTTATTCATACAGTTAATGATGCAAATCTTTTAGAAAAACTCAGAAAAATACCTGAGATCAATTATCCCAAATTAAGTGTTGTTGTTTTTTGGTAGCCCCTCCCAAAACTTAATTGGATGCATTTGAAATGCATATGAACAACAAAGATTCAACCCAGATTCTACCTGGATTATTTTTACAAGTAGTGTCAGAATAGCCCCTAAGGTTCAGACCCTGGTTTCTTGGCAGCTAGTCCAACACTCAATTGATTACAGAGTACTGGCTCTCATCCATATCCTACACAGAGAAAAAAAAAATCTTTCCCACTTGTTTTCTACATCTTTGCTAGAATAGCTTTGAAGAACACATGTGAGCTATAGACTAGCCAAAGAATTTTCCAAGCTTCACTTTGAACAAAAAAACAACACTTTCACAGCTCTGTTTTAAGACCTTGAAAAAACTGAATATAATATGTAGGAGTTGTAGTCCAACCACATAATCTTTTCCCAGTTTTCCAAATGCTAATTTTAATGTGGTGTTGTAAATATAAGGTGCGTAGACAATAGCCATTGTGAACTTACTGCAGGAAAGGCAGGAAATAAAATGGAATTTGCAAACTTCAAAACTAAGAATTGTCAAAGTAGCCTCTTCCTCACCATCCATATGTGTCCTCATACAGTGAAAGGGTACATTTTAAAAATTTAGTCTCCAGTCATGAATATACTTACTTCTGAATAGGTTTTATTGAAAACACAGAGCTTTACATTTGAGTTGGCATTCAATGCCTTGCACTGGTAAGGAGGGCAAAGGAAGGACATAATGTGACAGTAAAAGCATCTGCTTTTGTATGCTCTTTCCTTTGATGACTTATTGAATTTTATACCAAAAGTCAACCTGGGCAAACATAAAAATTTATTTATTGGTTCTGAAATTACAATTTTCACTCAGTGGCTAAAATAAATGGTGCTTTTCTTCTCCTTTTGAAATTGGTAATTCATAATTCAATGTTTATTTTTGAGACCTGCATAAGAAGTATGACTAGCAATATATTTGACTGCTGTTAGTGTCAAATTAATGAGATACAGAAATCTCAAACACTGGGTCATCCTCCAATGCATTTAAACCCTCCTTCGTGTGCTTTCTTCCTTTAAGTTCTTTCTTCTTCCATCTCTTCCTCATCTCCACATCCTTTCAAAACTAAGGAGATAAAAATCTCAATTTGACTACATTTCTGTAAATTTCCATTTTCTTCCTTCTCTTTATTTCATACTGAGTTGTGAGACTGTCTTCCCTTCCACCATCACCCTGAATTATTCTTAATACAACCGTTTATTTAGGCATTTTACCTCATTCACATTTTTTTCCAATTCACTAAAGGAACTTTTTGTACATTTATTTCAACATTACCCCTTTTAGCTGCTCACATTTCAAAGCATGTGCATGATTTTGTGTATATTTTTTCTTCTCCAAATTGCTTTGGAAGCGTTACAATGTGTGGGGGATTTTCAAGGCAAGGACTTTTTCTTCGTACAAGTCTTAGGAGGTGCAGAAATACTTCTGTGACTGAGACAGTGAAATTCTTTTCCATCCTTACTCTAAAGTTGGTCATGTCATTGGTACCAGGTTTGTGCTATTCACAGCACCTTCCCTTTTTCTTTTCCTGGTATTGCAACTGAACAAAAGTAATGCTTTTTGATGCAAAATGAGTAATTTCAAATATTTTCTCCCTCCTAGATAAGACTATAAGCATTTTTGATTATTTTGCCACACTTTGAGATCTTTTTGCAACCAGGTCATGGACCTCCAAACTTTGTTTGGGACCTTGCATTGTTGAGATATACTATAAACATTCCACTGTCAGAACTACACTGTATCTCCCTTCCCCATCCCATCTTTTAGCTGCAGGAGCCCCCTCTCCATGGTCATTTAGTGACAAGTGAGAAACAAACCTTTCACAAAATTGTGTGGCTATATTCTTATAGAGAGATGCAGAACAGTGACATCATCTACCAAGATGTCTGGCCACAAAATGTGGAGCTCTGGTGCCACAACAAAGTACAATTCCCAGAATTCCATAGCATGGAGCCAAGTGGTGTCAAACTCAATTATTTGTGCAGTGCAGACACAGTGAAAAGCAGCAGTTGCTCATTGCAGTCATGCTGACTGGCAGGAGAAGTGGAAATCTCCACCTCCATGCATACTGACTGCCAGCTGAAAGAATCTCCTTTAAACAATCTGGCAGCTGCTTGGTGAATTAGTTTTGGGAAAGTATTCATGATCATAGTGTTGGTGAATATGGATCAGTTACACATCTGTAACGTGAGGTTATGGATCTGTAACTGCAATATTGAATGCCAGCCATCATGTTTGAATTTGGCTCATCAGTGAAGCAAATGTCAGTGCCAACTGGGACTCCAATTTCCACAATTTACTCTTTTCTTGTGTCCCATGCACTATTTCCCATTTCAGCTATTGTCTGCAAATACTTTGCTCCTCCTTATTACATAGACCCAAGAACCAGTGGGCATTGAATTAATAACATCACAAATGTCAAGTTACCATACTTGATTTGAATTGTTATGAAAATTACAACTGAAAGTGACTTCTGACTTGGTACCTCTCTCTCTGAATTTTTTGACTGGACATTTTGTGGAGACTTTACAAAGTTTTCTCTAAGTAATTATTTGTCTCAATTGATTTTGGGACAGAATGATATTTTTTTTTGGCCTTGAAAGTGTTAATGACAGTAACATTTCTATACCCTTGTCCACCAGACTTGTTTTGAGAAAATGTGCACCTTATCTTTTTAAACAATTGTGCACAAAACAATGTGCATATTTTAAAACATGACTGACTGACTTATGATTAAGTGAAGGGTAAAACATTTCAGTCAATGGGGAAAAGTTGTGTAACCACTACCAGCATTTTTCACTATCATTTTGTTCCCATTACCAGACAGAAGAATGAAGTGATGGATGGGGCATGTTATCTCAAGAAATCATACTGAAAGTCATCACATGGTGATGCCAATGTGTAATTATCAAATTTTCTTTGAAGAGTGCCAGTACTTTGAAATATAGAAATATATATTTCCTAAGATGCTGCATGCAGAGGTTGTGGGGCAAAGATTGGCAGGAATTAGCTGTATGATTGAAATACAACATACTAGAACCTATCCATGTTCTAGATAATAAAATAAGGATTGAATGATTATTTAAAAATATTAAGAAAATAGTTAAAATGTGTTTCTTGAGCACTGGGAAACCCTGATGAAGAGAATCTTGGACTGATGGTAATCATCAGTTTGGGACTTATTCTGAAAACAACTCACAGCTTTTTGCACAGGAACATTTTCTGCACATGAAGCAACATTTTATTTTCTGCATTTTTTTAAATAATAGTATATTATTTTCTGTGTAGAAAATGCTGCTTGCAGTAGGAAAATAGCATTTGTGACTTTTGTATGTGATTTGTCCTGATCTACAAATAGAATGCTATAGTTTTCAAGAAATGCATAGTTTTCAAAGACATTCTCACAAGCAAGAAGACAATTGCTGGAAAGATAAAGAGACTGGAGAACTGAAGATGGAGAAACAAGAGTAAATCATAGTGGCAGAGAAGAGATGAGAAGAAGAGAGAAAACCAAGCCTCAAAGCTTTAAATGTTGAGAACTACATGAAAGAGAGAGAAATAGAGATTTGCAAAATCATCAGGATGTAACAAGCAAACAAAGAAATATGTAAATCAAAAGAGAAAAGAAAGGAGCCATGTTGGAGAAACCACTCTTACACAAGGATGACTCAAGAGGAAGAGGATGCCTCCTCAGGATAGACATAAGAAGACGTGACAGGAAAGAGGCATGGCAGATCAGGCTGCTTGTTAGCCTTGATACCAGATGCAGCTAACTGCTGGGGGAGGAGGCAGGAGTCCTAGAGGTGTTTGGTGTGTAAGGAAATAGACAGCATGGATGGAGTGAGTGAATAAAAAAACATAGATGTGGATTAAACTGACAAAGACAAATAAAGATTGAACTTGACAACAAGAAGAACGGATGATATAATAAGACAAGAGGACAAGGATAAGATCTGATTGATATAATAAGACAAAGAAGACAAGGACCAAAATAGACTGATTCAATAAAACAGAATGGATTAGAAAAAGAATGATTGACATAATAAAATAAAAAAAGACAAGACAAGGATAACAATGGACTGATTTAACAGAATAAAGAGGATAAGGACAAGAATGGACTGATTTAACAATACAAGAAGTACAAGAACACGAATGGATTGAACTAATAGAACAAAGAAGACAAGGATAAGAATGGAGTGACCTAATTATATAAAAAGGATAAGGAAAATAATGGACTGATTGACTTAACAGCACAAGAAGACAAGAAAGACAAGGACAAGAATGGATTGATTTAATAAAACAGAGAGGATAAGGGCAAGAACAGACTGGCAAATACAAATGTAACAACAACAAAGACTGAGTCAGGGATAAGACATTTACAAGACACAGAAGAATTAATTATAAGAATTCTCTCTCTTCTGATTTATGTTTGATTGAAACTGAAGGTAATACACTACTTTAAAGTAAAGTAAAAAAATGAAGCTGTTTTAGTATACAAAATATGTTATGGTAAAAAAAAATGAATGGCAGATGTAACAAGATTACAAGTAGCAAAAATGCAAGCGAAAACACAAGTACAACAACAAAGAAGACCATTGTTAGAAACTAACAAAATGTTGGAATCCAACATGTTAATATTGAAAAAAATTAAAAAGATAAGACAAGAGATGAAAAAAGGCAAGGCTGAACTGAAACTGGAAATGAAAGACACACAAGGGAAGAATTGAAACAAGAAATAAAGTCAGAGGTGACAAAGGTGGTAAATACTGTAGAAAAAATAATGGTGGATTAACTCAGGCAAAAGTAAGGATAAGTATGCTAGAAAAACATAAAGATGAATTACAAGAAGAAGTGAAGATTTTAAAGAAGAATCAAATGAGAGGATCAGAAGAAAGATCAAAAACAGAACAAAAAGTGAAAGATGCCTAAAAATTAGAGGTTTAGCCAAACAGAAAGGTGAAATATCTATGAGAGATTAATGCCAATTTTTGCAAACTTTATGGAAAGAGACAAAGATGAATTCCACTTCAAAACTGATACTATGTATAGGACCAACTCAAGATGGCTAGATAGAAAAAGGTCCTGAGAGATATAGGGGGGAAGCAGATGGGAGCTTCCCATGTGCCGCGGGATGGTGCGCTGCTGGACCGCGGCAGCCACACCGCGGCTCACCGTCGGCGACTCTAAAATGAGCACCAAATTGGCGCTCCTTTTAGATTTCAGGGAAAGTGCGCCCTAAAAGCGGCGGGCGCACTTTCCCTGACTCAAACGCCATGGCGCGTCCAGTCGCCGCAGCGTGAGGTCATCCCCGGAGCGCCGGCTGTGCGAAGGGCCGGCGACTCCGAGGGCGACCTCGGGAAGAGGAAGGGGCGCTGCTCATGCGGCTGCCCCTCCTCTTCCAGGCCCAGAAGACGGCTCTATTAGTCGTCTGCCGAGGCCCGTAGTAATATATTGTTAGGACATAAGTTAGAGACCAACTGTTAAAACTACATCTAGATAAGAGGCTGGAAATTAACAGATCTGATATACAAATATTTAAAGATTTGCCTGGTGAAACTCTCAGACAAAGAAAGGATTACAGTCAATTAACAAAAAAATTGAAAAAACATGATATCTTTTATAAATGGAAATATCTTGAAAGACTATTCTTTAATTATAGACAAAGAAGGTACAAACCCCTCAACTGACAGAAAAACAAAAGGTAACTTCAAAGCAAAACAAAGGAAACTCCCTAAATCTTTTTTTAATTCACTAGAAATGCTAATATTAGAAGACATGTGAAGACATAAGTATGGCCAAACAAAAGATTTCACATTTTACTCAAATTTTCATGATTCATGGTTGAGATTAGATATGTTTTGCACCTCAAATCTAATTAAGACTAGAATTGAGAAGACAGAAACCTTAGCAAAAATTCTATCTGATCACTGTTTAGTAAAAATTACTTTGAAGAAAAGGAAAAAAGGACTTTTGTTGGAGGTTGGATGAAACATTCTTAAGGGATAAAAAAAATATTACAAAAAGCAAAAGATACCTTGAAAGCTTTCTTTGAGGAAAGCATGACAGAACATATGGATATCAACACAATATGAGAGACAAGTAAAGCAGTAATGAGGGGCTTCTTCATTAAACACAACTATGAAAGAAGGAAAGAGGGGAAAACAGATAAAACTACAATCAGAATTAAACAAATAGAAAGTCAGCTAAAAAGGAAACCAGGCAACAAAAAAATTAAGATCACAGTTAAGAATACTTCAAAAGCAAATCTCCCTATTGTTAGTAGAAGAAGTCGAGAAAAAGCTGGTTTATAAAATAGAAACAGTTTGAATTTTTAAATAAACCAAGTAGATGACTGGCACTAAGATTAAAAAAAGAAAAGAAAAGATTAATTTCAAGATAAGAGACAAAGAAAAGATCCACACTAATCAAAATGAACCAAAAATCTTTTTTTTTAAAAAAAAAA
This sequence comes from Phrynosoma platyrhinos, assembly GCA_020142125.1. Taxonomy (NCBI): domain Eukaryota; kingdom Metazoa; phylum Chordata; class Lepidosauria; order Squamata; family Phrynosomatidae; genus Phrynosoma; species Phrynosoma platyrhinos. The sequence goes on along the minus strand of JAIPUX010001880.1, from coordinate 9,970,924 downwards.
AATAATGACCTCTGAAAATAAGCAGACTGATTATTTAAAAAGATAAATATTCCTGAAATTCATGAAGGATGAATGAAAAGAACTCAATTGTGAGATAACAATAATGGAAATAAAAGAGACATTTAAAGAAATGAAACCAGCTCAATCACCAGAACATAATGGTCTTGGTGTGATATATTATAAAAGCATAACTGAGATAGTAGCTCCAAAATTACAGATATTAATGAAAAAAGGATGGAAGAATACTAGAGTCCTGGAAATCAGCCAACATTATAGTAAAAGCTGGAAAAGATCCATTAAAGATGGGAAGCTACTGTCCCATCTCACTTCTGAATGCTGATTACAAAATCTTTGCTAATATCTTGGTAAAAAGAATTAAAAAGATATTGAAAGCATTGATCCACCCAGATCAAAGAAGGTTTTTTTTTTTTTTGCCAAATAGACATATAAAAGACAGTACCAGAAACTTAGCTGATGTTATAAAATACTTTCAAAGGAAACCAAAAAAGCAAGCCATGTTATTTTTTCTTGATGTAGAGAAAGCCTTTGATAACATCAGATGGAGATTCATGCTGGTGTTTTTTTCAAGATCAGCAGGAGAAGGGAGTTTTTTTATAACTGGGTTTGTGGCACTGTACAAAGAACAAAAAACACAAGTAATAATAAATGGGGAAGAACAAAATACTGTGAAATACAAAGAAGTACACACCAAGGCTGCCCCTTTCTCCTTTATTGTTCATTGTGACTTTGGAAATCTTATGAAATACTATCAGAGAAGATAAAAGAATCTCTGGAGTTCCAATTAAAGGTATGAAACTAAGAAGAGCTTACACAGATGATATGGTTATCTAGATGTCTGAGCCTCTAGAAAATATATAAAAGCTATTAGATCTTTTAAAGTAATATGGATATTATTCAGGATTTAAAATTAACAAAGACAAAACTAAAGTGCTGACTATGAATATGGCACACAACGAAAAAGAATTGTTTGCTACAAGATCAGAGTTCAAAATAAAAAATAAAGTGAGATATCGTGGAATGTTAGTTACAACAAAAACTCAGATTTGTTTAAAAGTAACTATGAAGAAACATGGAGAAAAAGCAAGATGAATTTGAAGAAATGGAATAAGCTTCATGTGTCTTTATTAGGGCTCATATCAGTAATTAAGATGTATGTGTTGCCAAAAATGTTATTTTTTTCCAAGCTATTCCTGTAATATTAAATGACATCCCTTTTAAAAATTGGCAGCAAGATATCACCAATTTTATTTGGGCAGGATGCAAACCTAGGATTAAAACAAAAATTTCCCAAAATGAAATAATCAGGAGCAGACTTGGTTTACTTACCTTAAAGTTCGATTACTATGCAAGTGCTTTAGAATGGTTAAAAGAATGGTTTGATTAGACAACAGAAGACTGTTATATTTGGAGGGAATAGATAATGTCTATGGTTGTCATGAGTATTATGATAAAGTAAGGGGGGTTGCAGACTGTCAGAAATAGTGCAAATTGAGTCCACTTTTAGGGTTAGGGTTAGTGCTAGGGAATCATGGGAATTGGTTTTTTTTTCTGAGACATTGAGTTTTCTATGTCAGAGAGCTCTGATGCCACAATAAAATACAGTTTCCATGATTGCCTAACCCTAACCCTAACCCTAAAAGTGAACTCAATTTGCACAATTTCTGGCAGTCTGCAACCCCCCTAAGAGTGAATAATGATTTCAAAAAGCATAATGGAGAAAATGGGAGAAATACAAAAAACAAAAAGAAGAAGAAGAAACAGAAATATGCCAATAAGTAAGTGATAAAGTAAGAGTGAATAATGATTTCAAAAAGCATAATGGAGAAAATGGGAGAAATACAAAAAACAAAAAGAAGAAGAAACAGAAATATGCCAATAAGTAAGTGACCAAATGAAGCCCTACACAGAAATGATGAAATGCTGGAAAACAAATGGATAACTTATAATGAGTTATTAATAGTAAAGGAAGGGAATTTAAGTCTTAAAACCACAGAAGAACTTCAAAATTATAGGCAGATCAAAGAAAGATATATAATGGATCAAAAGTTTGCAGAATAACAAAATGGAATTAGAAGTGATACTGTTAAAAGAATCTGATCATTGGGTTGCAAAAATTTATAAGATTTTGCTGAGATGGAGGATGAGCAAGTTAAAGATTGCATGATTTGTTGGGTGAAGGGTTTGGGCAGCCCAATACATATGGAAGAATGGGAAGAAATTTGGAAAAATAAAATAAAACATATGGTAAATTACAACATGACAAAGAATTTTTACAAAATACAGTACAGATGGTACCTCACACTGGATAGATTAGCTAAAATGAAAAATAATAATAATAATAGGTGCTGGAAGTGCAAAAAGGCGAAGGGAACATTCTTCCATATGTTTCATATATTTGCCCAATAGCAAAAAGATTTTGGTCCCAAATTCACACCGAAATACAGAATATCTTACAATTGAAATTCAAAAAGGACCCTAAAATATAACTTTTGGAAATAACGGATTAAAAAAATGGAAAATAAATTCGAAAGATAATATTTTATATGTTGATGGCAGCTAGGATAACATATGTCACCACTTGGAAAGAAGACATCACACCTCCAATAACTCAATGGTACTTGACTATACAGAAATGGACAAACTGACATGTCTACTCAGAAATAAATCAGTTGACAACTTCAATGAAGAATTGATGATGGTATTGCATAACATTCAAGCTAAACTGTTGTAATGTAGTAATGTGACAAAAGTGATAATTAAGAAATAAAATATAGACACATATCATGTTGTAAGAAATATTGGATACTATATTACAAAGGGTACAAATGTAGAAAGAAAAATGTATTTGAGGATGTGAATAAATATAAGGATGTGTAAATATACATAAATATATAATACATAAACAGATAGATTTAAAAATTTAAAAGGACAGAAAAAAATACACTAAAGGACCATACATAGCTATATAATAGATACTTGGAAGTCTGTTTTTACTTAATGTATTGTAGTATAATGTTGTTAATGTTGTTTATTTTAACTTTGCATGAAAAAGTTAATAAAGATTATTATAAAAAATAAAGTAATAATAATAATAATTATTAGTAATAATACTAATGTTTTAGATAAGAAATGTATACTTTGTCAATTGTCTTAAAAAGCAGACCCTCAAAGTGGCTTAGAAAATAGATAATAGCATAAAAACAATAATCATTCAAGCACCTTTACAACAAGCTAAAAGCAACAACAAAAACTGGTTGAAAACCTACACAGACAGTATTTGCCTAGATGGCATGTAATGGCATTGGGTAGTTTTGAGTCAGTAATTGTATTTAGCATTTGCCAAGCTGAAAACAAGGAAAAGTTGCCAGTGGTGTAAAATAGTCGTCCCTAAAATGGGTGGTAGTGACCCTCTGGGGGTGTTGAAAATCTCCAGGGGGTACCGAGGAAAAAAAGAGCAGCAGGGGGGCACTGAGAAGAAAAAAGAGGGAGGCAGGGAACTGTGGGATTGGGGGTTGCCATTGCTGCTGAAAACCTGTAAAAGTCCCAGATTGAAATCTTTGAAAAGCAGCATGTCTCAGATTCCTGAAGCCAGGAGTGAAAACATGAGGAAAAACTCATCCAGATCCGACCCTTGGGCTCTGGGTGGTACTGTGCAGATGTGGCAGACCTAAAGCCCAGAGATGGGAAGGGAAAGGGGGCAAGCGGAGGCTTGAAGCAGCGAGGAGGCTTTTTTGTGTCTTGGTAAATATGGTGATATGGTGGAAATTTTTGCTTGCTTGGGACTGGAGCTGCCCTTCCCTCCAGCTCCATCCCCACATAGAAATGTTTGTGCATATGTTTGAAAAAGGGGGGACCCTTTCTTAAGGTCCAGAGCCCCCTTTACTCTGATTTGCATGCTAATGAGCTGGTGCTCCCCTTTCCTCCATTTCCCTTCCCCATAGAAATGTATGTGTGTTTGAAAAAAAGGGGGGGACATATGGGCTCTGGAAGACAAACAGTAAAGTCCAGGAAATAACTTTTGCAAATAAGTCCATGAGCAACACAATGATAAACTTTCTTTCCTTTTCTCTCCTGTGTGAAAATACTTGTCCCCTCCTTTGGCAGATAATATTGAATTTCTCAAGAAGTCTCTATGTTGTATCTGAAAAAGCTTTTAAATGCTGCTTAAAACACATCAAATGCAGTCCCATTTTTTTTAAATTGACTTTTGTCTGAGGTAAAGACTTCAAAAAGTTAAGTCTGAGCCCTTTGTTTCCTCTTGTTTAGGATTCCCTTGTTTAGTATCCTGAAATCGAGAAAGCATATTTAGGAGTAGTTGTATTGGCCATACTGCAAACAATAACATCCCAAATCCACAAAACAGTGATATCTTTCTCTTGTTTGATTTTTAGCACCTTTGCCCAATGAAGAAGCCAGTTTCTGTTCAAAAGCTTGCTTCATCTATTTTGTGCATTTTGGTGGGCCAATACACGTTGTAGCAATGGATCTCTCTAGGGATTTTTTTAAAATTAGCTCAATTAATTACTGGGTTGTGCTACAAGCAACCCTTTTTGGGAATCATTTCCCACTTTTATACAGAGGTTGCTGCAATAGAGCAATGATGAGGAAGAATTCTTTCTATGAATTGTATTTTATTAAAAGGGAAAAACACACAGCACTGCAAGAGCACACACTTTCACACACAAAAGCTATGGAATGATAAGACAGGTTTCACTAAGGGATAATTACAAAAACTTGGTGGCTTCTTGGTAGATGCAATATCATGATGAATGTAGACTCAGCTGCTGGGGAGGTCTCTGAAGGAAGCACAAGCCTTGGCTAGCAGAATGCATGGAGACATGGGTCCCTCTGTACTCTGGCTAGCTTGCTCTTAACAAAAGAAAATTTAGGATATTTTATAGGCCAAAAACAGCTTTCAGGCAAAGAACAGAAATCCTACATCAAAGAAACCAAATTTACATGGGAAAGGATCACTTGGTCTGTCAGTGTTTGAGGTGGGAATGAAGTTGTAAATTAACTTTATCTAGCTTGTCCAGCAGAACATTCTATCTGTAAATCATCTATTTTCCTGTCTGTGGAATGTGAATCTCTCTTCATTAGCAACTCCCAAATGTATCTGTTTGATGTGCTTTCGGGTACAGTGAGTACGTGACTTTCCACCTGTAGGATTATGGTGATTCTCAGTTCCCAGAAGAGAATCACACTGCAAAATTGTAAGATTTCAGTGAGGGTAACAAGGTATCACTGTTTTGTAGATTTTGGATGTTATTGTGCTTGGATATGATTCCTAGAGTAGGAGTCCCTCTTAGTCTCATAGTTGTTTTGGAACTTTGCTTCCTCCCTCCCTCCCTCCCTCATAGAAGTAGGGGGGACCTACCTTTGCTGAGTTCTCTTCCAAGTGGCTTGAATTCAGAGGCATGGGTTTAATTTGTATTACAGAAATAATGCAGTTTAGCACTGCTTTAACTGCCATGACTCAGTTCTATTGAAGTCTGGGATTTGTAGTTATGTAAGCTATGTAGCTTCTCTCAGGGGGCTCTGATGGGACAACAAACTACAACCCCCAGAATTCCATAGCCATGGCAGTTAAATCAGCCAAACTGCATTAATTCTGCAATGCAGATTCAACTATAAATCGTGTTATTCTGGAATATCAGTATGCTAAGAGATCTTGTAGCACCTTTGAGACTAACTGTGTGAAAAAAGTTGTAGCATAAACTTTTGTAGACTTGTATCTGACGTTTTGTGGAAGAGAATTATGGCAACCCTAGTTGCAAGAAATTTATTTTGGACACCATTCTGGGACAGGACATAGGGAGACCAAATGGAAAGCTGCATGGGAAATAAGCATGGCTAGCATGGCTCCTCCATCTTTACCTGACCCTGGAACAGAGCAAACAGACCCTGTCCTTCCTCTTCTCTTGCTCCCTCCCCTCTTTGTCCACCAAAATACTTGCCATGCCCACCTTTCCTCAGAACCTGCTCAGCTTTTCCCCTACAAGGGGCCCAAGGAGAAAAGCTTCTTTGGGGAAGAAAGACACCGGCTGGTTCCATGGCAAAAGGGGGGGGGGCAGGCATACAGCCTTCTTTCCCTTTTCCTTGGCTAACTATTTCAAACCAGCTAACCAGGGCAGAAGGGCAGGGAAGGGGTCAGGCTCTTCCTCCATTCCCCCTTGGATTGGATACTGTAAATGCTCTGGTGAGTCCTAGGGTTTCCTGTTCCTTTCCTCCCCCCACCCATTTATTCACCTCCCCCTCCATTTACCAAGCAAAGCCTGGAGGAGGAGGAAGGGGGGCAGCTGCAGGGACATTATGGGCTGCCTAGGTGACAACACAGCCCTTTCTTCTTCAGGTGGAAATCCTGCTGAGATTTCCTGCCTGCTCACCATCTTCGCTAGGCACCCCATTTGGGCGGTGTTGTTCCATCTATAGAGGAACTCCCTCCAATACAAACTTGTGGGGCTCCAGACTCTAATTTTTTGATGGGCAAAAGTGAAAGGAGCATAGCAGGATGCTCCCGTCAGTTTTGCGTAATTGCCTGGTGATTACCAGATGATGTTGTGTGATGTCATGATAATCCTATCATTATCCCATGAATAAAGAATTTTCCAGCTGCTTTTCATTCAGGGGAAAGTCCCATGAATGAAAGGTGGCTGAAAAACTCCTCTTTATTCATGGGACAATGATGGGATTATTGTGACATCATGCAACGTCACCTGATAAACTCCAAAAAATTGCAAGAAATTGACAGGAGCATCTTACTATGCTCTTTTCACTTTTGCCATCTGAAAATCTCCTTGGCCTCACTAGCAGCAATTGTTGTTGTTGTGTGTCTTCAAGTTGTTTTGACCCATGGTGACCCTAAGAAGAAGCTATCACAAAATTTTCTTGAAAAAATTTCTTCAGAGGGTTTTGCCATTGCCTCTCCCTGTGACTTGCCCAGGGTCACCCAGTGAAATTGCATGGCAGGCAGGATTTCATTTACTTCAGGTGCAAACTACTCACAAGCAGCCGCTTCCCTTGTTTAGAATACTTTCTCTTTTCTCTCCCCACCCCTCCAGTAGAACAATGGACTTAATACCAAGAAATAGACATGGGGGGCACTAGGGTTGTCACCCAAGAGGAAAGGGAGCAGTAACCTAAAAAGTTTGGGGACCACTGGAAGGGATCTGACAACAAATCTCTAAAGCATTCTTCATTTCAAGTGGTAAAGTTGGAAACTGGCACATTTTATATGGCAATTTGTTACAACTTTGTCTGGAAGCCAAACCACATTGGCACATTATTCCAAATTGTCAGACATGAAATCTCTGTTTCAATGAATGCATGAAGATGCAGCTTTAACCAGAACATTAAAAGGCTGCCTAATTCATCTAAGGTGCTTAGAGTAGGTTGTAGAATTCCCAACAGAGTGGTTATACTGCCTCCAGGTTGAGGCTTTACTTACATTGGAAGAACTGCTACCATTCACTTCTTTGTTTGGAGTCAAATCATTTCTGTCTTATGGTGACCCTAAGGCCTATCATGGGGTTTTATTGGCATTTTTCTTCATTGGAGATTTGCCTTTTCCTCCCTCTGAGGCTGAGCTAGTTTTACTTGCCTAAGGTCACCCAGTGGGTTTCCATGGCTGAGCAGAGATTCAAACCCTTGTCTCCAGAATCATAGTCCAATGATCAAAGCACTACCATTAACTCTCTGGATACATCCCAGCTTCTCAATGTCCTTTTTGAATTGTGGTGCCCAGAACTGAACACAATATTCTAGGCGAAGCCTGACATAGGACATAAATATGGCAGTATAAGTGGGATCATAGATCTATAATTGTGTGGTGTGAAAGGGCAACTGTATTTGAGTGTGATAGAACCCAGGAAAATTGCAGAGAAAATGAAAGGGAGACAGAAAGAAAAGTGCAAACAGATTTTGGAATTCTCTAATTTTTCCCCTCTTCAGTCCATACATTGTAGCAAATATTGGCTAGACCAGCTGATGCTGCAAAGTACACAAGTTCTTTGTTCTTACTTTTAAGTAATTAGATGACTGCAAGAGTGACACTCTTTACTGTTTACCAGAAGGGAAACATGAACCTCAGGCTGTCAAAAGTAGTGTTCATCACTCAGATGACAAATCTTAACCTTACCATGCAGGTACCATCCCCAAGGTATAAAACAGTAGTTTATTCAGTGCTGGGATTGTCAGCCAACATGCCAGTTGGGATGGTGTCACTTATAATCCACATGCCTGTCAATTAGGAAACAGACTGACATTCCCCCTATGATGTTATAATATAACCCACAGGACAGGAGCTCAAATATAACAGCTGTCATTCAATACTCCTATGTAAAATCATATGCTTTTTCACCATTGAGGTGAAAGGTACTAAATGCTACTTCCATTTTTTGGAGACTACACAGTTCTTCCATTCTCCACCTCCCCTTGCCATATCCTCCACTATTTCATAGAGGAAAACTAGAGCATGCGTGGTCAAACAGGCAGAGACAGACAGCAAGAGAGCCTAAGGAAGAACACACAGAACAACTATTTTGAACAGAGAAACCCTGGAATTTATAATTTGAATTTAGGAAAATCTAAGAAAACCAATATTATAATAAAATACTTTATTATAACATTCAAAAATGCCTTTATAAGGCCTGCTGCAAAATAAGTTTCTCTCTCATTTCCACTGTATGAATTCTGTGTTTGCATCCACTAAAGTCTGCAGAATACACAGTATAGATCACCTCAAAATCCAGCTTTCCCATAGCATAGTACTCATGTACAGTCACCCCTCTGTTCTCATGGATTTCAAGTCTGTAGTTTTACATATTCCTGGAGGGGTGACCTCCATTTAAATTAAAGGGGTGCACCCCTGTGGGCATGCCCCATTCAAGCCAAAGGGGCTTGAATATTCACTAATCTCCATTTTTGCAGCGGGATCCACAATGAATCCTGTGCAAAAATGGAGGGCCAACTGTAATCACTTTGAATCAATTGTAGTTTCTCAACCTAACTTACTTCACAGGGTTGTTCTTAAAACAAAAATGCAGTGAAAAAACTTCAGGTGGAGTCTCTCTTATCTAGAATTCCAAAATCCAAAATACTCCAAAATCCAAAATAAAAATAAAAATAGAAAAATAAAATTAAAATCATGAGTGGCTGACATAGTGCCACTACTGTTTTCTTATGGTTCAGGTTACACAAATGTTGTTTCATGCACAAAATTATTAAAAATATTATGTATGAATTTACCTTCAGGATGTGTGAGTAAGGTGTTATGAGACATAAATGAATTTCATGTTTAGACTTCATCAAGATTTCTTACTATGTATATGCAAATATTCCAAAATCTGAAAAAAAAAATCCAAAATAATTCTGTCCCCAAGTATTTCAGATAAGAGTGACTCAGCCCAAAGGAGATAATGGGATGTAACCAGTTAAAAAAGAGATAGATGGGGAGGAAAAACCACATACCATGATTGCCATTTTAAAAATCCATTAATTCCAATGGCCTGTTGTTATCCTATCTTTTATTCAAAACTGAGAGTCAAAAGCAGCTTACAATTTCAAACAAGAACAATAAAAGTATATTTAAAAAATGAACATTAAGGGGGAATTAAACTATTCACAATGTTAAAACACTTTGAACATGCCCTTGAAAAAACAAAAAGCAATTAAAAATAGTTCAATTTAAAACAATACATCACCCCCTAGAATGCCACAGTCATCATTTATCTAGGAACAAGTCCTACTGAACTCCTTGGGCCTTACCTCTGAACAGGTATATCTATAATTTCAATGTTACTGTAAATGAAACATTATTCTGGAGGTGGGGAGACAGCTCTCAATGTAAGCAGACAGTAAAATTTCTCCCTGTGTTTGACCTCTGCAAGTTAACAGTTTCTTCCATGTAAAACTATGCAATCCTGGTACACACAGAGGAAAAGGAAACAGAATAGAGAGAAGATAACCAGTAAAATTAAGCCTTAAAATAAAGGGTTTATGCAAGAGCAAAGATCAGAATTAGAGGAGCAAAAAATATCAAATTAGGGATACTGAAGGCAGAGGTCAAGTGGAATCTCTGGACATTATCACATGACCTTTGTTCTTGCCACAATCACTTTAGTAAATGGAAATATATAGATGCCAGTTTGGGAGCTTTCCTTATTATACATCTTTTCAATAGTAGGAATGGGGCTGTTTCTTTCATTGACAGTTTCTCATATTCTCTTCCACACTCTCCTTAACCCTTCC
>JAIPUX010001880.1:9928462-9943145 GCA_020142125.1 Phrynosoma platyrhinos | reverse complement strand
TTATTATTATTATTATTATTATTATTATTATTATTATTATACATGTTAGTCTATAAAATCAGTATGCAAAAGGAACATGCAGCACTTTTGAGACTAACTGGAAGAGAGAAGTTGGTAGCACGTGTGAACCTAATTAATTTCAGTTCTGTCATGATGGGTTGAGTTGGATAAATGTATAAATTTAATTCCATGTTAAAGATTTAAGTTTTGATGTGGGAAGGGGAGGATGGGTGTTGTATGTGTTATATTCACCTGACAACAGTTCAGGAGAGAAGGAGAGAAGTGTTACTGTAGCTACTAGGTAGAAGTCAAAATGTATGTATTAAATTCACTTGGTGACAGTTCAGGAGTGAAGGGGAGGAGTTTTACTATGGTTACTGGGTAGAAATTAAAATGTTACATTGCGAACAGGTGGGGCTAGTCAACTCCAGTTTATATATTGTGACAGGAGGGTAAGAACAGATAGTACTGATCTAAATGCTTGTTGGTCACTATTGGCTCTGTTCTACAATAAAAGTCTTTTGTTGTTTCATTGCACCAAGGCTTATTGTTTGAATTCTGGGAGCACAATTGGCTGGTACTGACATAGCATAATATCATCTCATATGATGCAGCAGCAGTTGAATTGAGATGAGCTCCTCACCGAGATGTTTCTGGAGGAGAGGCAAGAAGATGACCAGGGAAGGTGACACCTTGGAGGAAGAGAGGGCTAATGGCCTGGGAGCCCAACCAAGGTGAGCCCAAGGTGCCAAGGAGTGTGCGGGGCTTAGAGATGGGATGAGGAGGAAAGTCTGGGAGGAGACACTGGCCCATGAAGAAGATGTGTGGTTTTGCACCACAGCCCCTGCCAGAGTCAGGGAGTGGTACCAAGCTAGGAGAGTGTCAGCTTGAGATGTTACCTTAGCAGGACCTTTGGACCTGAACCCCCAGTGGGGGAGGACTATGCAGTAGAGTTTCACAGCTTGGCAGCACAAATTCCTGAGTGGCCTGAGGGAGTGAAAGTGCAGCACTGTGGCCAGACCTGTTGGAGTGGGCCCTCTCAGAGACAGCCTGCATTCCGTGAGAGAGTGGATCCGATTGGCCGGGGAAAGCAAGATGGTCAAAGAAGAAATTCAATTGACCCAGTAGTGTAGAAGTGGTGCAAGCAAGGGAACGAACCAGAAATCCAGCCCCACCAGCAACAAGACCAGATAGATGGCAAAAGAAAGAGAGGAAGACCACAGACCAGATGGATAGACTTGATCAGGGAGATTATGGACAAAGGTTTACAGAATCTGGGCAAGGCAGTGGAGGATTGGGATTCTTGGAGATGTCTCATCCACAGGGTTGTCATGAGTTGGAACTGATTCAAGGGCAACAACAACAACAGTGAATCACAAACTCTGTTCCACCAGTTTTTTGAACTTCAGCTCCCAGAAGCCTCAGCCATCTTGGCCAATGGTATAGGATTCTGGGAGCTGAAGTCCAAAACACCTGGAAGGCTACAGTTTGGGAATCACTGGTTTACAGCATTTGTCTTACTTTATCTGAGCAGGGAGACTTCAGTAGTAGATGTTTAGAAGAACTACATCTCTCAGCACCTGGCCACTCACTAATTACTGTACTCTACCATAAAGAGTTTTGGGATTTGTAGCATGGCCAGGGATTCAGATATCTCTGCTGAAAAGCTGAAGTACACTCCTTGAACTTACAACAGTAGATCTGTCTAGCAGAGAATTTTAACTATCTCTCCAAACTACATTATTTTAGGACTCCATAGAAGTAACCCATATTAATTAAAGTGGTATCAAAATGCAATAATTGTGTAGTATGGACACACCCTAAATCTTAACAGGCAGCATTTGGAAGGTCACAGCATTGTCCCTCTCCCTTTCCCTCCTCTTTTTTTGGTTCAACCTAAAAATAAACAAAATGGGGAGGTCCCTTCTTAATTCCAACCAATCCCCTTTTGGAAATGGAATTGAATGCTTCAAAGCAAGGAAGAGAAAATGCAGTGTGATACTTATACCTTATTTCATTTGTGATAGTTTTACACTGCTGAGATGTCCTCCAGAAAACACAGTCATCCACAAAGGATAAGAGAGGGACTTATGTTTGTAGCCTCCCAAAATAAGTGTTTGAAAACTAGACTCCATTTTTTGCTCCAAAATGCTCAGGCCCATAAACATAAAACCCTTCTGGTGTAAATGAATATGCCATCATTATGACACTGCTGTTCTGATTACTCATTACACAATAGTGTTTCAAGGATGAGAGCTCCCTTGGCAGACAGGACTTCATCATAGTCATTAGAATACCTCTTTCTCCTTGACACAGAGCTCTGCATCTTGCCCGCATCTTGTTCCTGTGTCATCTATCCCATGCACCAATAGTTTTACTGAATGAGGGATTGGTTCTTAATGACATTACCATGCACCTTTTCCCAATGCAATTATGTGTTAATGTTTAGTTTGTTGAAAAGTCTCTTCCAGTCTTGCAGACTAAGCCCTTTAATCTCTGCAATAGTAAATAAGCATTAAAGATGGGGCACTGAGATTGCTGCATATATAGTTTTAGTCCTTGCCATTGCTGAGGAAAATGTGGCAAATGGGTAAGGTGTCAAAAAGGAAAATTATTATTATTATTATTATTTTGCTGGATGTTTTGGAGCATATTTACTCCCATGAGCTTAATGCACTGTCCATATTTCTACTCCTACTACTTTTAATACCTCAAAGTGCCCCAAGGTCATCCACTAAGTATCATAGCTTAGCTGTGGGGTAGGGATGGAAAGGATATTTTAAAAATTTGAATAATGTTTGAAAAACTTGTTTATCAGGTATCAGGAAACCCCAATAAGGATAATCCTGGATGGGTAGGAATCCTTGCAGTTCAGGGCTTATTCTGCTTATGTGTATGTGCACATGTGCATATACATATATATAATATGTTGGGGAGGGGTTGCACAGAAAATAAGTTTTTATGAATAGTAAATAATATCTCTGCACACAAAAAAATCTGTGTAGAAAATACTTTCTGTGCAGAAATATTATTTCCATGGAAAATGATTTTTTTCTGAACAAAAGTGATACTTTTTTCACAGAATATGTCTGAAACTGCAAATATTCTTTGCAAATTGCACAGTTTTGCAACTGCAGAAACATTTTGGGCCACTTTTTCACAATGAGGGGAACAAACAGTAGAATAATTTATTCTCCACTTGCAAGAATAAAAATTTCAAAGATATATATCTGTGCTGTATGGTCTTTGAACTAGATCACCAAAGTCTCACTCTTACAACATGACCAGTATTGGTTCTCTAACTATTTAGCAGGTGGTGGCATCTGTTGGCTCTCATGCCAGTTGTGTGGTGAACAGTCCAGGTTATCTTTCCAAATGATAAAAGAGCTTTCCAAGAGGCTGAACACATTTTGGAGAGAGGGTTCAGTACTTTCATTTTAAAACTTTCAAAATCTGAAGTTTAAAATTGAATTCAAAACCTAGAATGGATTCATAACCCTAGAAACATGGAAACCATCGCCTACCACACTTAGAAGGTGCAGTGATTTCTCCATATTTCTCTGGGAAGGGATAATAACTTAGTGGTAGACAATCTGCTTTGTACAAACAATTTTCCATATTCAGTCCCTCAGTTCCCCAATGAAAAGTTCAGGTAAAAAGATTATATAAAATACTTCTGCCTAAGAATCTGGAGATTTTCTGTCAGTCAGCATAAACAACACTGACCTAGAGAAATAAACCGACTGACTTGTTGCACACACCTTTACCCTTTGCAATAGAGATGGAAAGAATATTTGAAAATATTCAAACATGTTAAAAATATTTATTGAGTGTCAAGGAAACATGATGAAGGAAATCCTGAACTAACAGGAATTGTTGTAGTTCAGAACTTATTTCATGCAAATTTCACATTTTTGTGCAGAAAACTGCTAAATTATTTGCACAAAATTCTGCTTTCTATTTAAAAAAGCATACATTTTTTCAAGAAAAAGTCCTGGACTAAAAGTTTGTGTTCAAAAAACAGTACATGTTATTTTCTACATACCTAAAAATGTGCAAAAATTATGTAGAATAGCCTTAAACAATTAACAGTCTTCAAAAACTGTGCAGTTTTCAAATAATTTTTGTAAGCAGGAAAAACACTATCTAAAATGTCCTCATTGTTTCCTCCAAGAACTAAATTCTAGAAGAATTGCATTCCTACTGAACAATATGTTATAGCAGGCAGGCTATATTTCACATCTCTCTCCCCACTCACACCCCAGTTGACTGTCCAATAACAGAGTCAATCATGAAAATATAATACTGATCATCTTGTTGAAACCAGGGGCTTTTTCATACTCCATGATAATTGTGCTATGATTCTACTTAAAATTTTGTGAGATATTTATCCTTCTCTGTCAGAAAGCTCTGGCGACATATCAAACTACAAATCCCAGGATTCCACAGCATGGAACCATGACCATGACCATTAAAGTGGTGTCAAATTGCTTTAATAGCAATATAGCAACAGCAAGTACACTTCTATACAACTTATCAGTGAACCAACACTCCCTAAACAGTTTACAATGTTTAATTCAGTTGCCTTTGAGATGCATTCCTATGCCTAGGATCGTTAGTTTATTTTTCAGCCCACTATGGTTTCATATCCATGGAGTGATTCCACCCACTTTGAAGGTGGGACATTCAGATGATGTGTGCCTCCAAAGCAGGAAGAAAACAGATTTGAAGCTGCACTATGGTGCTAAATACCAGAGCAAAAAGAACCCAGAGTATTCTGATTTTGCCTGGAAAATGTGCACCTTTAACCCTGCATATAAATGCCCTGATGTCAGAGCAGTTCTAAAGGAGTGATCAATCTTAACCCTAACCCTAAAGCTACATATAAATGCACCGGTGTAGGTGCACATTTAAAAAGAACAGGGCCACTGTAACCAAGCAGTCAAAGCAGCAATGCAAAAAAGTGAAAGTGTGACACCCCCAATGGATGTAATTACAACATACACAAACCAGACAGTCCAAGAGGGGGCATGAGATAAATGGAGATGATGGGGACACGTAGTGGGGGTCTCCATGATGGTGCTTTGCCAGTATTTTACTTGGCACACTAATGCTCTAATGCCCTGTACTGGTGGAGGATCACAGGGGTGACTGTGTGGCTAATCAAAGGGATGGCCATCCAATGGGATGGCACTAGGCAGCAGGCAGTCACTGGGTGTGTATTTGTGTGATAGTGCACATGGATGTTGGGGAAGTGACTAAAAGAAATTAACCAGCAGTGCAGCTGGACACCATGCTGTGTGCATAGTTAGGTCAGGTGCGTTCAGGCTGTCTTGGAAGAACCCAGTGTGGCCAGTGGGTTTTTTAACCACTTTCGGAAAATGCAGGTTTTGGACACTTTTTCCTGCCCATCTGTTCTGCCCCCATGTTACAAATTTAACATGCATGGCCTAAAGGTGCTGGATGCAGCAACCTGGGTTAATTGAAGCAGATCTGGGTTTAATCAATGCAAGGGCAGCCAGAGGTCTCCTGCTGTATGAAGAGGGAAGCAAAGTGATGCCTCCACAACGTACTATTATCATGGCACTGCCTCTTCCTTCTAGAGGAGGACATGGTACAGTATTCTCCTATTCCCAAGAAGGAGGAGGAATAACTGTAATTTTATAGAGCAGTAGTGGGCAATTACAGAGCTTGTGGTGGCATTTTTCACCCCCATCCTCCCTTCTGAGAGCTGCACCACCACATCTGACATGAATAGAACTGGTACTAAACAACACAACAAAAGCTCTTATAGACTAATACAGAGGTAGGCAACCTTTCCCCTTTAAGGGCCAAGGGACTTCAGCTCCCAGAAGCCTCAGCCATGTTGGCCAATAGTCGCATGTTGGCCAATAGCTCCTGGGATTCTGGGAGCTGAAGTCCCTCGGCCCTTAAAGGGGAAAGGTTGCCTACCCCTGGACTAATACTACAACATAAGTAACTGGAATGAGTGCATAACTGATAAAAATAATCTTGCTAATATTTACTATTCAATATCAAACATTGAACAATATGCTCCAAAAGTAGTTGTACATCATATCAACATCATACAACATAAATTAGTCAATATCTATTGTGTTAACTCTGCACAATGAACATAAAGATGTCTTATATTTAAACAAGAATAAAGCTATGAATTTATAAACCATCTTTGAAAATTTGCTGAAACAACAATAAATTGTAGGTAGTAGTGGTAGTAACCAGTCCATATAGATTTCCAAATAACAAGTCATCTTAATAGGACAAAAAAAAAAAAAAAAGGTTACAGTACAATTGCATTTTATTGTAAGTGTACCTAGGCACAGCAGCTAAGGATGTAAACCCTGACTCTTTTTTTCTGTACATAGTAAACAAGACAATAAGATAATTTTTGTTCCTGCTGCACAAGATTTCTTTCCTCCCTACTGTTCCATTCCATTCCATTCCATTCCATTCCATTCCATTCCATTCCTTTCCTTTCCTTTTTTTTTTTTTTGGTTGATCTCAGACAGATTTTGTGTATCAAAGTAAAGTCTTCAAGTAGAAACTATTGTGTTCTTCTCTCCACAATAATTTACCTACAATTGCTGTTGCTGTTAATTACCCTCAGGTCAACTCTTGGTAACCCCATTGATGAGACATTTCCAAGCCTCACTATCCACTACTCTGCTCAGGTCCTGCAGACTCAGGCACAGGACCTCCCAGATTGAGATCAGCCATATGGCATGTAGTCTTCCTCTCTTTGTACTGCCTTCTACCTTTTATAGCCTTATTCTCTTTTCAAATGAGCCATGCCTTCTCATGATGTGATCAAAGTATGGTAACCTCAAGTTTAGTCATTTTGGCTTCCAGGGAGAGTTCAGATTTGATTTGTTCTAGAACCCATTTATTTCTTTTCTTGGCTGTCCATGGTATTCTCAGTACTCTTTGCCAGCACCACATCTCAGATGATTTGATTTTGTGTCCTTATATGGTAATGGGGAATACAATGGTTTGTCCAATTCTACTTTAGTGTTCAGTTGTATATCTTTACTCTTTAGGATCTTATCTAGTTCTTATCTAGCTGCAATCCCAGAGCTTGTTCAAGCTTTTCCTTTCCTTGGAAGGTTATGTCTCATTAAGAAGAAGCAATATATGTGCCATAAATAATCAGCCCCAGAACATATTTGTAAATTGTACATATATCATGTGAAGAGCAATTACCTGATACATGGATTACAGTGAATTGCTTACGAGCAATCCATAGTCTTTTATGCTTCTATGACACATTAGTGTCATAACTCTGAATAACATGTTCCTGAACATTAGCCTTCTGTTCAATGGCAATTTGTGAACAAAATGAGAATGTGTTAAATGAGCTGAATAAATTAGGATTTTCATTCAGATGAGATTACATGCAAATAGCAGGACTTTAACACTCCTACACTTATAACAAAACTACTGCTATTGAGATAAAATAGACATTTATTTATCTACTTTATTTATCATTTGCCCACCAGCTGTCATCATCACAGACCCATGTGGAAGAAAGAGGCAGAAGCAAGAAATAGACTGTCTAGGATTGCACTTTCTTAACTATTTATATATATCTGGCACAGGAACTAAAAACAGGGACTTAAAATTGGAGGTAAGATAAGGGTAGCATCTTTGTGGGTCTACTTTGTCATCCATTTCATTTGAACCTGGCTGAGCAATGTGCTTGGAAGGCCTCCTCATATCAGGGATCCCTGAAACCCTTTTATTTAAAATAAGGATCTGACCCATCCTAAGGCCCTACAGTCCAAAGGGGAGATTGACTAAATGGTGGCTTTGTGTGCTTACTGGTAGATATTTTTTTTTTTGTCATAGCTCCCTGAATGAACATGACACTGTAACAAGTATTTAATGACATTACCCCTGCCAGGTACCCCATAATTCCTCACATAACACATCACGAAGTGGTGAACCCCCATTCAAACATTGCCAGGATGAGAGGGGGAAATTGCTACTCAGCCACAAAGCAACCAACCAGATCTTTCACTGTTTAGTAGGGAAGGTGTATATGCCAAGGCAGTGTGAAGATGACAGGGCCATGGATGGAGCTAGCTTAAATACCAGCTTCCCACTCCCATTTCCCAGTGTGCCGTGACACTCTTGCATCATACTAATGAATAACCGCCCAGTGTTGGACAATAAATGATGGCACCAGAATGCAGCCTTCTGTTGGGCTTCTTGTTCACAAATCCAGATTTTCTGTGTAACTAAGGCTACATCCTCACTGCAGAAACAGCCCAGCCTGCCACCATTTTAACTGCCATGGCTTAATGCAGGGGTAGGCAACCATTCCCCTTTGAGGGCCGAGGGACTTCAGCTCCCAGAAGCCTCAGCCATGTTGGCCAATTGTACCTTGTTGGCCAATAGCTCCTGGGATTCTGGGAGCTGAAGTCCCTCGGCCCTTAAAGGGGAAAGGTTGCCTACCCCTGGCTTAATGCTATGAAATACTGGGCATTGTAGTTTGTTGTGGCACCAGAACCCTGTAACAGAGAAGGCTAAATGTCTCACAAAGCTACAATTCCCAGAATTCCATAGCATTGAGTCATGGTAGTTAAAGCAGTGTCAAACTGCTTTAATTCTGCAGTACAAATTGCAGACTTAGGGCCTTTACAGACTGCCAGAAATAATGCAGCTTGAGGCCACTTTAACTGTCTTGTCTCAGTGCTAAGGAATCATGGGAACTGTAGTTTATTGTGGCACCAGAGCTCTCTGACAGAGAAGGTTCAATGTCCCAGAAAAAAATAAACTCCCATGATTCCCTAGCACTGAGCCAGGACATTTAAAGGGGGGGGGGTGCTGATGGGCAGCCTTGGACTGCTCTGGGAAGTGGAGGGTTGGGGCCAAGATGCTTCCAGAGCCAGCAAAAAGGGCTACCAAAGAGCCAACGTGTGGCTCTTCTGCACCCCTTCTGACACAGTGCCAGAAGGACATCTTGATGGTGCACGCTGTGCCTAATAGCATGCGCCATCATGGCATCCTCAGGGAGGGGTTGGGGCACCCAGTGTGTGGCTGCCCCTCCCCTTCCCTGCCTCCAAGATGGCTCAAAGCACCATCTGTAGAGGCCCACAGTGACCTCAAGCTGCATTATTTCTGACAGTCTGTAAAGGCCCTTACTGAACATAAAATGATTTACAACCACAAGATAAATCCTATTCCAGTTTTGTAAAAGAACATTCTAACAATGATAAAAGAGAAAGAAAAACAAACTAAAATATTATGCCAAGTGGCAGATAATTCATACTGAAAACATTTGTCAAGCGAGTAGAACAGCTACATTAAAGCCTCAGAATTATTCCTTCTTCAAAGCATTGAATTTAAACATAATGAAAAAGGTCCTTGCCTGGCACTGGATTGATCAACTGATTAATAAGTAAAAGGAAGCAATACATTTCTAAACCATGCAAAAGACACAGAACATGACAGGACAATAACAGAAATTTAAAATATTCACTCTTAAAATATGTCAACAGCACTACAATCCATTGGACTTGCAGTTTATAAAACTAATAACATTCAGTTTGAAATAAAGAGCCTTGAAAACATTTTGAATAGATCAGAGCCAGCTTGGTGTAATGGTCTGAGTACTGGACTATGAGAACAGGGTTCGAATCCCTGCTTGGCCATGGAGACCCACTGGATGACCTTGGGCAAGTCACACTCTCTCAGCCTTAGAGGAAAGCAAAGGCAAATCCCCACTAAACAAATCTTGCCAAGAAAATGCTGTGATACATTTGGCCTTCTGTATGGCCTTAGCTTTTCCATAAGTCAGAAATGTCTTGAAGGCACACAACAACAATAAAATGCTAGAATGACACAAATCTTACATGGAGGATTCCACAAATATGGAGCAACAATTGAGAAAGTCCTGTTCTTGATACCCACCAGACATCTTATTGTTGAAGACTCAAAAAACAGTGTTTCAGACTGGTGGTAAAAATCTGATTTATTTCATGTATCATAATACACAGGCAGGCTGCTGTAGATACACACATTTCTTCAGCTAGCCAAATCCTAACCAATTTAGGGCTTCCCATGTTAACAATACCACTTTTAAATTAAGCTTTGGAAGCAAACTGGCAGACAAGGCAATTGATGCAGAATAAATACAATCTGTTACATTTGCCAAACTTGAAACAGCAACTGGAAATTTCTGAACCATCTGTAGATACATCCCACACAGAAGACATACTCTGACTGTATCTCTCCATACAGGCCAACCCATGTTCTACTATCATTGGGAAGGATTTCCTCTCAGTTGTATCATCTTTGTAGGCTTAGTTGCTGAGGACATGGGAGAGAGCTTTCTCAGTAGCTACTCCACCTCATGGGAAGTCTGGTTACCCCATCCCGCTATCTTTCTGTCAGACCCTTTTTATTTAGACAGTCCTTTCACTGATTTTAATCATATGGCAAAACAGTGATCAAAGTGGTGTGCTCTGGCTTTATCTCTTATGTTTACAATGAATTTTAGAATGTCTTTTAAATTGTTTTAAGGATATAGTTTTAATAAAATGGATGTTTAGGTTTTATAATATTTATAATAGAATATTTTAAGCTCAAGTTTTTTCTTTAAATTTTGCAAGCTTCCTCGTGTCCCTTGGAGGGAAAAAAAGTTGAGTAAAAATTAATTGAATAAAAAATAAAATGCACATTTAGGTTAGAGATAATCAGAGCAGGGGAAAGTGAGGAAAGCAGCTGAAACATGTACAACAAAAACATT
Source organism: Phrynosoma platyrhinos (assembly GCA_020142125.1). Classification (NCBI taxonomy): domain Eukaryota; kingdom Metazoa; phylum Chordata; class Lepidosauria; order Squamata; family Phrynosomatidae; genus Phrynosoma; species Phrynosoma platyrhinos. Next base: position 9,932,374 of record JAIPUX010001880.1, on the reverse strand, counting down.
TTTGACTACTGATGCTACTCATGACTCTGTTGAGATTGTTGAATCCAGGATAATCCCAAAATTGTGCACATGGTTCTTCAGAGAAAGCACAACTCTATCTGATAGGCTGCACATTTCCAATAGAATTGGCCAGTTTTCCAATGTATAAGAACTTCAGACCTATCAGGATGAAGCTTTAGCTTGCTTGTTTTTATCTATCCCCAAACCTCCTTTCAGACATCAGTTCAAAATTTCTACTACCTTCCTGGAGTTTGATACTAGAATCAAGTGATATCTGCACGCTGGAGTGCAAACTTGGTCCAAAAGTGTTTCCCCCCAATGCTTGGGATGGATGGATTTATTGACTAATAATGCAGTGATTTTCATTATGTACTACCTCCAAAGAATCTTTTCAACACTGAAATCTTCTGAGGCACCACTGATCATCTGCCCTGAATCCTCTCAGCAGGATTATTGGACATATGCCAGAACATGGGTTAAAAACTTGTGGTAGGTCCAGGAGTTACCCTTAGGACCTTTCAGAGGTCCCATGGACTGCCAGAAATTACCACCACTCCCACAAAAAAATTAGAGAGGCCAGATATTATCCTTCAATTTTGACTGATTATTTTAATTATTTTAAATTTAATTATTTTATTATTTTAAAATGTAAACAGTGAGGAGAAAGTCCTGAAATATTTTAAAAAGGTAAATTGCCACCCCTGGAAGTTTCTGAGAGAGGTGTTCTCCTTTTTGGGTCACTCATAAAATGAGCATTTCTAAGGGCTCATTCCCACTTGCATTTTAATTGCTTTGACACTGGGTCTCTGAATCAGTTCAGGCTGATGCATAACTCCCACTATGGAAGCATATTATTTCATTATTCCTTGTGGTTCTCGATAAAATAGGCTTCCAGAGGGTACATTGCCTGTCAAACCATCCATGATTAACTTTACAAAGAGAGTGTGTGTGATTTGTACTAATCAGAAGTGGCTGAATTTCTTGGACTAATTTATCTAAAGATTCCAATGGATCTTGATTCATCAGGAAAGAACCTCTCAACATAAGGATACCTGGAGACATTAGAAAGGAACCTTCCCGACTTCCGGCTGGGATGGCGTCTGTTTGAGAAGTCTCAAGGGTGATCTCCTTGGGACGACTTTGGCAACACGGGGTTGGGATCGCTCAAAGATCGGAACTGGCGATCTGAAAATATTCCCTTGGTATTGGGGATTCGGATGACCTCATCGTAAGTCCTTATTGGGCCCCAAAACCCCTAAAATCCGGTTGAAGTGTTTCACAGGGTTGGAAGGGTTTGGAGAATGGAGGACTAAGAGAGGCACGACCATGTCGCCAGGATATTCTTCTTGAAGAAGAAGACGCACCCAGTTTATTTAATCTATTATTGGAGTAAGTGTACTCTACAGAAAATTCTTACACTTTACGATTACAATTTGCTGAAGACAGATCTGGGCAATTAACTTCAAGCTTACCGTCACACGATTAACCTTATTATTAGATGGTTCTGGGGAAGAGACTAATGTTTTCTTTTTCATAACAACCCCTGAATTTTACAAATTTAAAGAAGATTAATAAGGGTGACTGAGATTTATTTTGGATTTACTCTCTGAACTCTCTGAATTAATCCGACTACTGTACTACAAACAAAGGGTGGAAAGACATTAAATAACGTGACAGTGGAGGTTGTGAGTCAGGATAAAGGATTAAATTCCCAGGCTTGGATTGAATGATAGACTTTAATTGATCAAAAAGATTCATTAAGCTGGGTGGAATTGTATTATTTGCAAGATTTGCCACTCTAAAATAAAGAAGACAACCCGTGAGGAGAGTAATTGGAGAGGGGTTTGGAAGAGTTTGTCAACGTGAGAAACCCAGGAGAATAAACAAAGTGTTAACTTACTCCAATATCTGGGTCCTTGAGGAGTTTGTTGGGAAAAATTGTCCTTGGAGAGATAGAAGACGAAAGATAAGTGGGGCAGCGGTTTCTCCCCCACGCCTGGAACATAGAGAGTTTTGCGGCTTTTGTGGCATCTAGAGGGGAAGAGTGTTGGTGATGATGCTTGTGAGGCGGTGCTGGGGAGAGGCGCGGCAAATGACACCAGCGGGACGCTTTAGCTCATAGACTAAAATTACAGACAGAGGACTTGCCTAGAGTTTGTGGGTTGACGAGAAACAGTGAGGGGAAGGTGAACAGCAGAAGCTTGCATATATAGATTCAAAAAGCAAAGAGTGACTATCCCATCTGCGGCTCTGGATCTTTGAGAGTCACTAATTTCATAGTTCTTATCAATTCCTCGGGAGCTCGACTTTTGATTCATCCTATACTGTGATACATGGTGACTGCCTAATCCAAGAAGAGTGAGAGGGAAGAGTTTGAATATTTTGAAGTTCTAATACTGGCTGATTAATTTGTAATTTACAACTGTGGTAGAGAAGACTTAGGCTTAATAATATCACTTAAGTTTGAAAGTAAGGTGGGATTGAATTTTCTGTTCCACAATTAATTAATTGGCATTAATTAATTGATATCGTAAAAATAACTGATTGAATTCCCCTGCTTTAATTGGGTAGAAGTATATTGTTGTATTAGGGGGAATTGGTGGGAACACCTTGTGGATGATCAAAATAAATTAAATTAACTGTGGGTAATAAATATAATAAATAAAATAATTAAGTCAAGTGAAACAACCAATAAGAAATATAACTGTAATTATAAATTGGACAATGATGTCAAGAAATCAAACTGCTAAAATTCAGACTCAATCACAGCTGCCTAGGAGATCCTCCATAGAGCAAGTTAAAGTAATAGATGTCAATGTGAATATTTTGGAGGAGATCAAGAAACTTAGATTGGAATTTAGGCAGGAAATGAAAGATTTTAAATCAGAAATACATCATGATATCAGAACGGAGCTCCAGGAAATTAATCATACGGTAGAAAAGATTACAGGGGAATTAGCGGTAGCAAACCAAAAAATTGAAAATTTAGAGTATAGAAGTGACAGATTTGGAGAAGAATTGGCAGAGGTTAGGAGAGATAGAGAACGGGATCTTGATGAGAAAGCGGTATGGGATCAGAAGCTCAGAGAAAAATGTATGAAAATTCGTGGACTCCCAGAGGGTAAAGGTGAAAACTTGATCGAATTTATTACAGTGAATTTAGCAAATTTCCTAGGTAAAGACCCTTCTCAATTTCAATATGAAATAGATAGAACTTTTTGACTTAACTCAACAGTGGCAAAGCAAAGGGGGCTTCCGAGGGACATTGTAGTTTATTTTGTTCGAAGGCAGACCCGGGATCTACTTCTCAAAGTTCATAATGAATCCCCGTTGGAAGTTGAGGGTCAGCAACTTCAAATTTTGAAGGATGTCCCAGCCAGGCTGTTGAAGAAACAGAAGGAATATCTTTTCCTGACAAGTTATTTAAGACAAGAAGGGATACCGTATAGGTGGAGAAAACCAGAGGGGTTGATCTTCTGGTTTAGAAAAAGAAGAATAGTCTTAGGAACAGTTGAAGAAGCAAGGAGATTCTGGGAATGAGAAGAAAATAGGAGGAAAACTAGGAAAAAAGAGCCAGAGCAGGATTTAGAGAAGAAGAAAGTTCCCACTGATGAGAAGGATAAGGGTTTAGGAAGAGGGAAGATACACAAGAGTAATAGCCAAGAGAATAATAGAGGTCAGAGAGTACGAGAGGAAGAGGGTTTAGAAGAAGCAGGAGCGGTTAATTGGAGGTGTAGAAAGGAATTGAGTGGTTCAGATGATGACCTTTTAGACGAGCTAGGGGATTCTCAGAGAAGAAAAAGAGGGGAATCTTCAGAAGAAGAAGGGGATGTTTATGAAGGCTTATGAAAGTATAAGAACTTCCAGTAGACACATAAGATAAAGAAGTGTGGTAAGTGGATATTATTAATT
>JAIPUX010001880.1:9865350-9881421 GCA_020142125.1 Phrynosoma platyrhinos | reverse complement strand
CAACCAATAACATCTTTTCTCCTCTTATTATTACCTCTATTACTACATGTTGTCCCTCTGGATCACAAAATATTTCTTTAGATTGAAATTTTGAATTCATATACATTACCATCCCTTTTTTCTTATTCTTTGCTGCAGACAGATATTCTTTTCCCAATTTTTTATTTTTAAAATATTTCACATCCTTTGCCCTAATATGCATTTCTTGCAAACAAATAAAATCACATTTTTGTTTTTGAAGAGAATAATATATATTTTTTTCTTTTTTGTGGGCTATTTAATCCTTTCACATTCCATGTCAAAAAATTAAGTTTATCCATTTCCAACCCTTTAAACGCCTTAAATCAAAGTAATCTAATACTTCTCTTTAATATGCACTACGATTTACATTTCACAGTATATTAGCATCTCTTTCATCCAAAGACTCATCATCTTTATTCTGATCATTTTCTTCATGATCATCTAAACCTTCGTCCTCCAAGATTTCAGAGTCCTCCCTATATCTCCAATTTACTGCTCCTTGTTCCTGTGTTACATCCCCTCTTTCTTCCTCCTTTCTATGTTCATTTTTTCTTTGTCTTTGTTTTTCATCTACTTTATTTTTATTTCTTCCCTTTTTCTATCTCTCTTCCAACTCTCAAAATCTTCTGGCATCAGCTACTGTTTTAATTACAATTCTTCTTTTTCTAAACTAGAAGGTCAAACCTTCTGGTTGATGCCAATGATATGGGATGTTTTCCTATCTAAGGAAGGTTGACTGAAATATATAATCCTTCCTTTTTTTTTCAAAAGTCTAGCAGGTACATCTTTAAGTAATTGTATGGGTTTTCCCTCAACTTCAAAAGGCATCTCATTACATTGCTTCAAGAGTAGATCCCGTATCTGTTTGCATATAAAATAAATTATCACGCAGGAGATGTTTTGTTTTTTTTGCTTAGCAATCACCAAATTTACACGAAACATCCTGTCTATTTCAAATTGAAATTGCTGATGATCTTTTCCTAAAAACTGTGCCAGTTTTGGAACCAAGAATTCCATCAGATTTTCATTCCTATTTTCTGGCACACCTCTAATTTTCACACATTTTTACCTTAATTTCTGCTCCCATGTTGCTTTCTCATCTAGATCCTGCTCTTTTCCCTTTCTAATCTCATCCAGTTCTTCTCCCAGTCTATCACTTCCTTGTTCCAGGTTATCAATCTTTTGCTTTACCACCATCAGTTCTCCCATGACTTTCTCTATCATTTGGTTTATCTCCTCTAATTCTGTCCTTATCTCTTGCCTTATCTCAGATTTAAAATCTTTAATTTCCTGTCTTATCTTGATCCTTAATTTCCTTATCCAGCATAATTAGGTTTGGATCCATCACTTTAGGTTGCTACAGAGAGGGACACCTAGGGAGCTGTGTCTGACTTTGAATTTTTGCTATCTGATTTCTAGTCATCATGTTTCCACCCCTATTAAACATGGAAATCTTTTCCCTTATGCAAAGGAGGATTATAAATATATATCTACGCATGCACACACAAACAGCATACACGCACGCACACACACACACAAACAGCCACCAAATCTCCTCTGCAATATTCACTCTTTCAGTTGGACCTGTGTTCCTTCTCTCTTCCCTCTCCTTCTTTCTTCCCTTTTTCTTTCTTTCCCTTCCCTCCCTTCCCTTCTTTCTTTTGAAACCTCTTTAAACACACTCTTTATCACAGAGAGAGTCCTTTTATTTTAGAAGCCCCCCTCCCTTCTCTACCAATGTTCACTTTCTTGTCTCAAGATATTTCTTTATCCACTGTCTCTTACATCTCTGCTCCACTTCCTCAGGGGCCTTACTGCAGTGGTGTTGATTATACCACCATTTCAATGATCATTGTCCCATTGTCCCATTTCTTCTTTATTTCCAACTGTTTCAATAAGTCTCTCTATCTTCCCTCTTTATTGTCTCCACGTGATGTTCTACTTCTGGTTTAGGGTGAGTATCCTTCTATTAGCAATTCCAGTTCACTTCACTTCTTCTTATCTTCCTGCTTCCTTTCCAATCTACACTTCCTAGTTTCAGTGTCACAGAGCTGCTCTCCTCCCTCCCTCAACTTCAGAAGCCTCCAAGGACATAGCACATCCCCAGTATCTTATCTCCTTTCTCCATTGATCCAAGGCAAGTTAACTCTTTGTTCACCCTCCACTCTGCCAATACTTAAGCCTTCATCATTAATATATCACCATCATTTATATTAAGTCCTCATATATATATATATATATATATATATATATATATATATCCTTCAATGAAGCAATAATGCTTTCTTGAATTTTTACATTCTTCTAAAGGGTGAAGCTATTCATCCAAAACTCAGGAGATTTGGTTTTAAACAATCATAAAATTAAACAGTTGCACCTTCCCAAATTACTTTCTTTTATTTTCTCCTTCTTTTAATTTGTCTGGGTCATTTGAATCCATTCAATATATTTTCCATTTATTCCTCAAGGACATGTACATGCAATAGAATCTCCTCCTACTTCTTTGAACCCTCCATCTTTGATTCTTTTATCCACAATAATTTACATATGATGGTACTTGCTGAAGTTAAATGATCATTTAACAATGGGAGAGGTCCATGAAAGATTTTTATACATATATTGTACTTTCTATACACTTATTCATTAAACTTAAAACTGGTGGCATCCCAGTCTTCCTTTCAGAATCTACAACAACTTGGCTAAGACTTGCCCTCTGATCTCTTCTGTCTGTCTCTCTCTCCTTCCCTACCACTGCAAATCTAGATCCATCGGGGTTTCCAGGATCCAAGAGCAGGAAATTAGATCCACAATGGGCTCTTCTGAATCCCCAATACCAAGGAGATAATTTCAGACCTTTTTGTTCTATTTTACAAGGTCCTATGGCCATGTTATTAGAGTCTCCCTCAGGAGCATTCCAGGGGACTTCTCAAAGGGATGCCATAGACAACCAGAAGTCCCTGGACATAAAAGTCTTGTTTGAAAAATACTGAGCATCAGTTGGCTTGCATGGGAGATCAGTCCAATAGTCCAATAGATACTACAATTATTTTATTGGGCATTGGACTGTACATTGAAAGTTTCCATTTTGTTTTCCATATGTGTTGGCAGATTTTTTGTTACAATTTGAATGTCTCTATAGCTTGAAATAATATAGATGGTTTGGTAGATCAATAGTCTGATGTTATATAAAATACCTTTCTATGGTAAGTCACTACACAATGCACAATTCCTATCAAAGAATCACCTCATTTAACTCCACTTCCTTTCCTCCCCAATCTGATGTTAAAACCTCTCCTCCAGCATCAGAGACATGGTGTTAGGTGGTTGGGAGAGGTCCAGAAAGGGAGAAGGAGGGATGGAAGTGGTGTTTTCCCCTTTCCATCTTTTGTTATAGCCCCTTAAGTTTTACCCTTGACTTATCCATGGGTCATATCAAAATCCATGATTTTGATCCTGAAACCTTCCCTTGACTTATACATGAGGTCAACTTGTACATAAGTATATACAGTAAGTCTTTTAAATCTGGTTGAAAGGAGGGATGGCCTGGATTCAATGTCGAACTGGCTTCACATCATGAGCATTGGTGCTGCATTGTTAAGACAAGGTGTCATGAAGGTTTGGAGAAACTAGTTTGTTCAGCCCATGCAGACATGCCTTTCCTATGTTTAAAAGTGTGTTTATTTGATATATAAACATAGAAAGCTTATACAAAACCAGATCATTGATTCTCCTAGCCCTGTACTTTCAACCCTGGCTAGCTCTCTGAGGTTTCACACAAATGATTTTCCAGACCTACCAAGCTGGGAATTGAATCTGGGATCTTCTGGATGCAAGGACATGCATTCTATCACTGCACTAAAGCAACTGTTAAGCATGAAATTTAGGAGCATATATATTGGCCTTACTGCTTCAGTTCTTTAAATGCCTTTTTCTGATTCTGCCCTCTTTTACTAATAATTCTCATTCTTTCCTTCGGAAATCAGCAGAGGCACCTATGGAGTTATTCTAGGCAGCTGATCTTCAACTATGTCATTTTCACTTTCGCTGCCAACTAGCTTTTGGGTAGAATTAAGCTGTAGCTTCATATAACATACTCATGATATTTTCTTTTGTCTGGTTGCATTTAGAAATTTCCTATGTGTGATTTATAATGCCATTCACCTCTAAAAATAAATAAATGGAATGTTTGCTACAGCCTAAAGAAAAATATGTGAAATGTGAAAGAGAAAGGGGGAAAATCTAAAATTACTGTCTTCAAACATCTAATTAAGAAACATCATTCTCCTTTCTGTAGAGGCTAATTGCTAAATGAACAATCTAAGTAGCTACAACTATTCATGGGGTTAAAAGCATAAACAGCTTCTGGCTTCCCACTGAATGTCAATAAGCCTATGAAACACCTGTTAGTGCTTTAAAAATCTATGAATACTGCAGAAAGCTCTAAGCAGCTATGAAAAGACAGATGAAATTTGGACATCAAGGATTCTAACCAATTTACCAGCATTCTGTATAGCCCCTATGTTCTCACAGACAAATATATGCTCATCCACATAACCAATAATTCTTCTTTTATTAAAGGTTCCTGGCCATGTACATGAAACATATATATGTATATTTTAGAAGTGCTGAGGATCAATGGCTGTACATGCATGTAGTTTCCCAAAATTCATGTAACTGGGCTTACCATAATGATCCTAATCTTCTCTAAAGGTAAAGGTAAAGTTTATTTTAGAAATAAAACTTATTATTATTATTATTATTATTATTATTATTATTATTATTAATATTAGGTAGTCCCTTGACATGAATGTCTAGTCATAACCGACTGTAGGGGGCGGTGCTCATCTCTATTACTAAGCCAAAGAGCCAGATTTGTCCAAGGACTGCTCTGGTGATCATGTGGCTAGCATGTCTGCACCAAATGCTGTTACCTTCGCACCAAAGTGGTACCTATTTATCTACTTGCCTTTGCATGTTTTCGAACTGGTATAATTTATTGTTGTTGTTGTTATTGTTATTATTATCTTCTGTCATCAGTGCCTATTCATTTGTTTGGAATAACTGAAGAAATCTGCCTCAAATTAGGCCAGGCAACTGCCAGAAGGAACACTTCTCCATATGAGAAGAAAGAATGGGATTGATTGTCAAAAATATTTTTAAAATGGAAACCCCTTCCCCATGTTTCTTGAGTGATAAAAATCCCCAATGAGAAGAATCCTGGACTGACAAGAATCTTCACTGTGTGATACTTATTTCTGCAAAAATATTGCATGTGGTATTTGTGTGTGTGTGTGTGCAGAAATTTTCTCTGAAGAAAAAAAATAGTTTGTTGGCTCACATGGTTGCTAGAATTTCAACTATCCATTCTGATTTTTTTTTTCTTTTTTTAAAAAATATTGTGGTTGAAATGGTCTGCAAGGTGTAGTCACTTCATACATGTGGCGGCCCATTAGGCATGTATTTTCCCCTAATTTTCTTCTCAAAGGAAGCAAAAAGTAATTTACATAATTTTATTATCAATGTGAACTACTCTTAGTTTAAGACTTATTCTGTACAAAATTCAAAATAGTATTTTGAACAAAAAAACTACATTTTATGCACAGGAGATAGCATTTTCTGAACAGAAAATTATACTCCTATTCAATAATATTAATTTCTGCTAGGATTTTTTTTCTTGCAAGAAATGTTATGTTTTCTGCACAGAAATGTGCAGAAATTCTGCAGAGTAAGTCCCAAACTGCACAGATTCTCATCAGTCCAGAATTACTATTGTCAGGGTTCCCTAATACTCAAGAAAGATAATTTTGACTGTTTTGACCAGTCATCAAGTTAGCACATATACCAATTCTGCCCTTGAGACTGGAGATGGGTGTCTTGTGGCAGAATCCTATTAACTTGTGGCCATCATAGCCAATAACAATAGCTAAGGTTGAAAGAATAGGAATTTCAGTCCAACATCTGGAGTGCCAACAGGTTGTCCATCCCTCCTCTACATAAAGAGAATCTTCTCTTAGGGGTGATGCAGATGGCCTCATAGGAGTGGCCTCCAGCCCCTCTGGCCGTGATCACACTGGAACCACAGTGATTGCATGGCCTGCTTTCAAAACAGGCTGCCACCATGAACACAAGTCAGCACCAGCAGAGCTGGATTATTTTCACTCCTTTTTGCAGCAGTACCAGACTTCTTCTGGCAGCATGAGAGTGGCTTCTGGCCTTTTTTTTTTTTTTTTTTTTTAGTAGGGTGTATTGTTTGAAAACTGGAAGCTACCTTATTTGGCCCATGTGTTCTGGGCCATACTTGATTTTTTCCATAAGATTGCAAATCTCTTCAGTCACTAGTTGGATAGAAAGATTTCATCCAAAGAAAGAAAGTGTTGAAAAACTAGCCTGTGACAGAAGAGTGAACAAACTGGATTTGCAAATTCTAATGCTAAAGCCAATAATGAGGTGATTATCTCTCCTGTTTATGTCACCTCCTATAGACATTGGACTATTTGGTGGTAGACACAACTCCCCACAAGATACTGAGCATATGCAGACATTAGACATACAAATAAAGACTGTTTTAAGATTCAGAAATGGAGAGACTTTGTGCAATAGAAAGATATCACTTGGTTAGCAATGCTGTCAAATCTTTAAATGCCTAAAACATCATTCTATGAATTTTTAACCACTTGTAACATTTCCCTGACATTACCAATATTCATAAAATGTTCACATTTGTTTTTTGTATATGCAAGTCTTTTGACAAGGAGGGAAGAAGCTGATGGGAGATAATCATATTTATCACAAGCAAAGTTTATCCCCACTTGAGTGAAAGTCCTGTTTTGAAGTAGTAGGTTCCATTTTTATAATCTTCCATAGGAGGTGCTTGTCATATGTCTCTTGGCATAGTCACTTGCCTTTCAGTTGGGGAAGACCTATATGTGGAAAGAGAAATTGGATGAGCCCTACTAAGAAAGGGCAATGTCACACAGCTGAAGCTGGGACTGGAAAAGTTTTGGCAAAGGGGTTTAAAATTCATAACAAAAGCATCTGTTCAATTCCCTCTGAATATCATTGCAAGATGTGGTGCAAATTGCTTTCAGAATCTGCTCTTTTGGAAGGCTTGCAGTCAGGGATGTAGATTTTTTTGGGGGAGGGCAAAATGAGGGTGTTACCCCCAAATAAGAATTATGCTCCCATTTTGGTTAATTTAAAATTTCAGTTGAGCATTTAGAAATACAATTTAGGCATCCTAAGAAAAGGGACAGGCAAAGTGACCACAGGAATGTGAGTACAGCAAAAACAAGGGCTCTAGATACGAATGAGTTTCAATGTCTTATGTCCAAAACAGAAGGGCCAAATAAAACAGCTTCTGGCTGCTTTGGGGGGATGGCATTTAGATGACACATACACCTGAAGTGGCCAGAAGCCACTCCAAGGCAGCCGAAGGTGGCTCGAAGCTGTCAGGAAAAGATGTGGATATAATCTGCTCCTGTTAGTGATTCATTCAAGACTACAGCAGCAACCTCCTTTGGGAACATGCCGTGCAGTCACCACAGTCCTGAAGCAATAGCAGCCAGAGAGGCTGGAGACCACTCCTTCCAGGCCATTTGCTTTAGCCTTCACTGTCTGTGATACTGGAAATTTGGGGATGGAATGACAATTTTAGTGTGGGGGGCAGCACTCTTTTTTGAGGGCTATTCTCCTCCATAGCTACATCCTTGCTTTCAGTACATGCTGAAGAAATAAAATAAGCTGAAAGTAGAAAGGAGACAAGATCTACATGTTGCTACATGGTCAAATTTTATTCTTATAAAAAGCCCTATGCATATTAGCCTATATGAAAGCAGGCCTTCTTCAGGGGCTAAAAGCAAAACACAAAATATTAACCTATTAAAAATATTAGAAACAATAGGACAACTCTAAATAAATCATATCCCATAAAAACATATAAGATCACAATATTTTTCATATCCAAATCATACATACCATTCAACAAAAATCAGTGGTTTTGTCAACAACACTCTAAAAAGGACTGGACTATAAAGTATGAGCAACAAAGTGTCTACTTTTTTAATATGTATACATATTGTAGATAGACATTGCAAGAAACAACTAATGATATGTATCCTGAAATTAGTCACAAGGACCTTTGATTGCAGTCTATTAGAGCAATTCCTCAAACAGTTATGATATCATGTTATAATTATTCTATAATGCTTTTGTTTTAGGAATCCTCATTCAGACATAATGGAACCAGAGATTTCAGCTTTGGAATCCATTCCATTTCTTTTTTCTTCTAAACATATTCATTATTGTTAATATTTTTTCTGTTACCCAGAAGTGAAAATCTGATATAGAATGCTGAATTTCTTCTAAATGAGAAACTATCCATAATATAAAAACATTCTAGAATAATTATAACTTAATATCATAAGTGGCTGAATAATTGTTCTGATAAATTGTATCAGATATACTTGTTCAGTCTTTAAAAAAATTAAATTCCATTTGGACCCTATTTTCATATATGTTAGATATTAATTTTGTATGTTTAAAAATGATAGGAGAAAGCATATGTGTTTTGCAGTTACATGCCCACATAATCAGTCAGTTCTATTTATGTAAAATGTAAAATGATTGGTGACATTGTTGTTTTCTACAATAAACTGTATTTTATTGTGGCACCAGAGCTGTCTGACAGAAAAGGCTCAATATCCCAGGAAAAAAAAATACAATTCCAATGATTCCCTAGCGCTAAGCCAGGACAGTTAAAGTGGCCTCAAGCTGCATTATTTCTGGCAGTCTGTAAAGGCCCTAAGTTAATATAATAAAAAATAAAACATTAATATCAACAATAAGACAGACACAATATACCAATACAGAATTACAAAATTACACTAACAACACTCCACTGCCCCCCTACGAACTTATAAACATATAAACATTGACAATAGTAACTTCCTGAACATTATTCTAACCCATCTACTGCTTCTTCCAGGATCTGATTGACACTAATATTATTAATTTACACAATAGATTGAAAAGCTTATTATTATCCAACCTTAATATCTTTAAAAATATGTAACTTATTAATACCCATACCTCGGCACAAATCATAATACATTCGTATAACTTAAATTCTCTCCTTTCCTTTGCAGGTATTTTAGCTGTGGATCCCAATCAGACTTTTGCCTCTCCCAAGACTCACCTCTCAATAAACAGGTAAGTTTGTCCATTTCAATATAGTATGCTTCATTAACCATTCTTTACTGTCAGGATTTCTTTTTTCTTCCAACTTTTACAAATAAAATACAAGCCATAGTTGACATATAGAATAGGAGCTTAGCATATTTGTTATCTAAAGAGTCGTTTACCATCATGCTCAATAAATAAAATTTAGGATCAAAGTTCATTGTGCAACCCAGAATTTCTACAATTAATGCATGGATTTTTAACCAATATTTATTCATTTCTCTACATTCCCACCAAATATGCAAAAAAGATCCAACAGATTTTTCCACATTTCCAACACTTGTCATTGGACATTTTATAAATCTCAGCAATCTTAGCTGTCTTTAAATGCCACCTGAATTACATCTTATATTAATTTTCTCTGAGATAATAGCTTATAGTGAACTTAGCCCTTTTATGCCAATTCCTTCCCCCAACACTGTTCTAGGGGTATGGTTTGTTTCAGATCTTGAGACCATTTAATCATCACCTCTTTTACAGTCTCCTGCTCCATGTTCCACTTCAAAAAAAGATCATAAAATTTCAAAATTCTGTGAGATTCTTTAGCATTAAATGTCTTCTCAAAATCTTGTTCTCCATTATTGATAACTACCATGTGAATATCATAAGTAAATCTTTCTCTAAGTTGTCTGTAAGAAAAAACAACATCCCTAATATAGAGGTTGGGTTTTCAATATAAATTTTTTAGTGATTACTGTTAAATGTTAATATGTTAACCACCTGTTGGCAAATTTTATTTCCCTCAAAATAAGCTTTATTAGGGTAAGCCCATTTGGGGATACTTTGGCAGAGCCTTTTGTGTGTGTGTGTGTATCTAAGTCATACCTTAAATAGAGCCTTCCTTACATAGTGGTTTAAGAAATCTCTATTAGATATTTGTTTATCATAGAAAAGATATGCATGACAACCATAACAATTTCCTATACTCTCCAAATACAGAATGTCATAGGTAGTACAAGTCCTCTTCTATTGATTTTATCAAACAACACTTTAATTTTGACACACATTTTCCTCCCCCCCCCCAAAAAAAAAAGAAATATTGAGAAATCTTTATGCCATGATTTAAATGGGATAATATTGGTAATAGTGCAAACATTATAAAATAAAAACATCATTTTGGGGAGAATATTCATCTTTATGGTGGAAACTCTCCCCAACCATGAGATTCAAAATTCTGTTCCACCTTTCTAGATATTTTTTTATTCCTGTCCACATTTTGACATAATTATTTTTAAATAGATCAACATTTTTTAAGTTATAGTTATCCCCAAATATTTCACTGATTTTTCTAGTTGCATGCCAGATCTTTCTACCAAATCCATTTTTTCTTCCTTATTCAAATTCATTACTATAATTGATGATTTCTCTTCATTTGTATGCAGTCCTGACACTTCAGCAAATTCCTTAAGCTTACTTAACATTTGTTCAACATTATCAATTGGATTTGTGAGTGTTATTAATAAGTCATCAGCAAAGGCACAGACTTTGTGCTCTTTCCCTTTTATTTTTACCCCCTCAATCTCTTTATCTTGTCTAATATTTATCAAAAGAATTTCTAACAACCATATAAACAATAAAGAAGAGATGGGACAGCCCAGTTGGGTGCCTTTATAAATAGAAAAAGCTTCTGATATCCAGCCTTAATGGAAGGGAGGATTGCTTCAATCTAGTCTAGGAATTTTGTTCCCATTTCCACTTTCCTTAATACCTCCAACAGAAAAGACCAATCTAAATTACTGAATACTTTTTCAAAATCAATTTAAACTAAAGCTAGTTCCTTATTAATATTTTTCCCACATAATTCAATTTTATTTTATAATTCAATTCAATTTTATTTTATAATTCAATTCAATTTTAAATTTAAGACATGGCATATATTATCTTTGATATATATATTAGGTAAGAAACCCCTCTGATAGCTTCCTATCCAATTAACTGAAACTTTTTTAATCTTTCTGCCATAATAGAAACAAAAAGCTTATAATCATTATTCAAAAGAGAGATTGGTCTATGGCTTCTAGGCTCAGATTTATTCCTCCCTTCTTTCAGAATCAAAGTAATGTAGGCTTCCAGCAAGTTTTAGATATGTTTCCTTCTTGAATTTGATTCATAGTATCACTTAATGATCCTGCCAGCTGATTTTTGAATTTCTTGTGAAAACCATCCAGACCAGCAGCTTTCCCAGTCTTGGCTTTATTAATCACCTCTGTTACTTTTTGTACTGTTACTTTGGAATTTAAGATTTTCCTTTGCTCTACATTAAATGGTTAAATCTTTAGTGAGTCTCTCTCTCTCTCTCTCTCTCTCTCTCTCTCTATATATATATTATTAAAATCAATATTATTATTCTTATACAAATTTCCAAAAAAAAATCCAAAATAATCTTTTCCAGGTTCTTTTGCTCTACATACAGATTTCCACACTGTCTCAATTGGGTAATTATTTTATTTCCCTTCCATTTTCGTATCTTGTAAGACAAAACTTTACCTGGATTGTTGCCAAACTCAAAATATTTTTGTTGGCTGTATTTCATTTTCTTGCTTATTTTCTCTGTTAATATTAGTGATACTTGCTTTTGGTGTTTTATTTATTTTTTACTTCACTCAGTACTTTCTTATTTGTGGGGTCTATTTTCAGTTGTCTCCTTTTAATATTTAGATTTTTTTGGTAAATTTTACAAATCACTAGATTTCTTTTTTTCTCATTCACTTTCTTTTTTCATAACCCCCCCCCCCATTACAGGCTTTGAGGCTTCCCAAACAATATCTGCTTTCATATCTTATATTACATTTTCTTGGAAATAATTCTCTATTTGTTTTTCTGCCTCTCTTATAGTTTGGGAATCTTTCAGCAATAGTTCATTTAACCTTCCATGGAGAACCCTCTTTTTATAGCCTAATTCCAACAAAATAGGGTTATGGTCAGACATCAAATTTCAACCAAAGACTCTTTCATAGCCAAAGTAACCAAAATCAAAAACATATCTAAACGTTCCAAGGATTTATGAGACTCTGAAGAAAAAAGTGTACTCCTTTGCTTGGTTATATTTTGCTCTCCAGGCATCTACCAATGAAAAAAGTCCATCATTTCTAAAAAAAAAAAAAAAAAAAAAAAAAAAAAAAAAAAAAAAAAAAAAAAAAAAATTAAAAAAAATATAGGGAAATTTCCCTGGTTATGTTTAATTCTCCTTTTTGCACATCTATCCAATCACAGTTCTGTAACTCTATTAAAGTCCCCCATTAAGATCAAAGAATCCAAGCTTAAACCTTGCATTTTATTTAACAATTCTCTTAAAAAAGATCCTTTATTTTCAATTAGAGCATATATACTCAAAACTAAAGTTTTCCTGCCCATTATGGGCCTTTGCAGACTGCTAGAAATAGTGCAAATTGAGTCCACTTTAGCTCCCTGGCTCAGTGCTAGGGAACCATGGGAATTGTATTTTTTTTCTGAGACATTGAGCCTTCTCTGTCAGAGAACTCTGGTGCCACAATAAACTACAGTTCCAATGATTCCCTAGCACTGAGTCAGGGCAGTTAAAGTGGCCTCAATTTGCACTATTTCTGGCAGTCTGCAAAGGCCCTATGTCTGTCTCAATGACAATATAATGGCTTTTAAGGTCCTTGAGTATTTCCTTTGATTCATAAATACTTTTGATATATAATACCACTCCTTTTTTCTTTTTAGGGGATAACGATGTGTATTCATCTCCCAACTTATTGTTTTTAAGATAATTACTATTTTTCCTTTGATCGTGACTTCTTGTAAACATGCTATATCATTGTTTAGTTTTGATAAATAGTGATTTTTTTTCTTAATCACATTATTTAGTCCCTTCACATTCCAAGATAAGGCTTTAATATGAGTACACATTAGTATCTAAATGTGAGATTTTCCCCTCCTTATCCCCTCCTAAATTCTCTTCCTCAGTTAGGTTATCTACTTCTACTTCTACTTCTTCAACTTCAACCTGCTTTAGTCCCATATAATCGTCCATTCTATCATTTCTCTCATATACCAATTCATCTTCCTATTTTTTCCTCTTCCTGCCTCTCTTCCCCTCTGTTCTATCATCTGATCTTTCCTTTATACCCTCCTTCCTTAAATCGTCTCTCATTTTGCTTCTTTGTCTATTACCCATCTTTTTATTTTCTTACTCTTTTGATTCATATTCATGTCTTTTAATTTCATACTTTTCTCCTTCCTAAGAACATTTCTATTGCTTTCCAGAAATCTTCTTGCCTCCTGAATTGATCTGATTGCAAGGTTGTAGAGTCTCAAAAGCTACAATTCCCAGAGGACCTCCATCATCAGCTCTCTCCAAAATCAGCATGCTTCTGGGACAGCCACACCTCAAAGAACAGCCACTCCTACAATCTTGTCTCAAACTGCTCACCCAAGTAGTCCCAATCGAAAGGCAGGAGATGAAAAGCAGGAGATGTCCCAAACCAAAGTAATCAGTATTAAACAAGCAAGTCTTAGTAAATTGCAGTTTTGCAAAGTAAACTAAGGGCCTGAACAGACTGCAAGAAATAATCCAGTTTGAGACCACTTTAACTGGCCTGGCTCAGTGCTAGTGAATCATGGGAATTATAGTTTACTGTGGCACCAGAGCTCTCTGATAGAGAAGGCTCAATGTCTCAGAAAAAACTATAATTCCCATGATTCCCTAGCACTGAGCCAGGTCTCAAGATGGATTATTTCTGGCAGTCTGTTCAGGCCATTGCCAAGGTAGAATATTGCTAAAACAAAGTATAGCCACCATGTGCCTTGTGATAGTTCCTCTATTTCTCCATCGTGCTTGTTTTTGGATACTATTTTCAGTCTATCTGAATTTAAAAATGGATAAATCACTATTGGGGTTTTAGAGAAGAACCCAATCAGGTTTTAGCATCAATCAGAGCTCTGTTCTGCTTTTTAGTTGCCTCATAATTCCAAAAATTAAAAGCTCATTTAAAAAATTATTAGCATTCCTGGCTGCTTCTAAGCAGTTACCACAGTGCAGTTGAGTAGTTTCTGGCAGACTCCATCTCCCATAGCATAGTTTCGAGAGTGGGGCAATTTCCCTCTTCTCCACCTTATGAGACCCCCTCCAAACACCCCTTACTGGTGGGAGGGGCATAATTCAGCTGTTTAAACCAGCATTTAGCCCACGTTGGGTGAGAAATCTTTCCCATGAGGTTGTTAGGATCAGATCTAATTAGGGGAATTTATAATTAGCTCAAATATGCAAGAGCAGGGTCCCAACAAAGCCCAGTGGAATCGTGTACCGTTATGTATACCAGATGACTAATAGATCTCTCAATGGAAGGCTTATCCAATTAAAGTCCAATTGGGCTTATCCAATTAAAGTCTAAATATTTATTAATTAACAAATGGGAAAAACTGCACACATCCAAATATGGCACACACACACTAGAAGGTAAGGTGGGTGAAAGCGGGGATAGCTTGAGAGGACTAGGCTGAGGGGAAATTCTTACTTCCGAAGGCTTCTCTGGACTTGGCTGCAAAAGTTGATGATGATGGTGATGAAGCATGGCTGCCGAAATGGGGGAAAGGGAAGAGATGGCTGCGGGAGCTAAATCAGAGTACAGACCGACATGGAGTCTGCATGCACTCTCAAGATAGCACATGGAGCCTAGAAATCCATTTCTTATAGGGAATTCCTGCCTTCTAGCTATAAGCCTAATGGCTGTTGGACAAAGGTGTTGATAGGTTCAGCTTTGTCAACCTAGGTGTGAGCATAGTCTAAACAATGTGTTTGGTTTCGAAACTATCTAGAAAGGGAAGCTAGAGAAAAGGATGCATTCAAATCTGATCACTGCTCCATTAAGTGTGAGACTCAAGACAAATAAATACTATTATGTGTCTTTTCCAGTGTAATGGTTTTCCCTTTTGGTGATTCCCAAACCTCTCTGGTAGGGAATTTTCCAGTGGCCTTGGGCAGGTCTCTCAGTGCCTACATGACCTGCCATCTAGGGGATTATGGCTGACATCCCTCAGAGGTCAGTCTGGGGTCATAGAGGGAACTCCATGTGTGTCCAAAATTTTATGAAAATGCACATATGCTAACAAGGTTCACCCGAGGTTAAAAGACATCTTGTTGCTCTGCCATAGCCAACCAGAAGCCAATATTGGTGTTTGATTATTGTAATTTTGTTGAGTAATATTATATGACTACATGGGTTTTAATAATATGAATAGGTACATAGTCTGATATTTGATTATAAGTTAACACCATTCAAGGCCTTGATTCAAGACACCATAATTTAAAACAGATGAGAAAAGGTGGAGGAGAGAAGACACCATTATATAAATAGGACCTCTATGTGTGTGTTCTAGCAATAGTCTATGGAAGGAGAAAGGAAGGAGAAACTTCACAGATTTATCACACATAAGAATATTCTGTTAGTGTTAGTAAGCAATGTGTAACATTGGTTTATAATTTTTATGTTTAGTTTTATTTGCAAGATGATAGTTACTATGTAGTTTTTTATTTTTATGTCTGAAGCAGAATTTGGGGAGGGGAAATGTGGGCAAATTTGCCACTGCAGAAGGCTGGTATGAAAACGTGTCTGGCTTGGTTATAAAATGGATGAAGGACTGAAACAAATTGAAGTCCAAGGAAAAGGGGTCTGAAAACGGAGGAGGAAGAGTCCAAGGGAAAAGGGTCTGAAAACGAAGGGAGAAGAGAGAAAGAGTCCAAGGAAAAGGTCTGAAAACGAAGGGAGAAGAGAGAAAGAGTCCAAGGGAAAGGGGTCTGAGAATGGAGGAGGAAGAGTCTAAGGAAAAGGGGTCTGAAAATGAAGGGAG
>JAIPUX010001880.1:9831913-9848790 GCA_020142125.1 Phrynosoma platyrhinos | reverse complement strand
TCAATTTAATGTGCACTATTTCTGGCAGTCTGCTTAGGCCCTTACAAATCTGTAACTGATTTATATTCACAAAGCCTATGTGTTCACAATTGTGGCACCAATGCCACAATCATAAAAAACTCTCCAGTCTTGATTTACCAGGCATCAGGCACTGTGAGTGGCAGAAGCCTTTCTCCTGATGATTGGGGTGCAGCAGATTAATATTTGTGCTCCCCTCCCATCTCCAGTGCAGAGACGAATTGTGACAGTGAACCTCCTTCTGATTGTTACACCAGAGATCACTGCTATGAGGTGGGTTGAAACATCAGTCTATTGCACTCTGATCAACAGGAGGACAAACCTCCACCCTTCCCAGTAGCTGATGCTTGGTAAAGCAGAATGGGATGAGTGGGCTATAGTTAAATTGCTGATCTAGGATTTTGACCATCATCTCTTTGGACCTGATAAA
The DNA here is from genome assembly GCA_020142125.1 of Phrynosoma platyrhinos. Taxonomy (NCBI): domain Eukaryota; kingdom Metazoa; phylum Chordata; class Lepidosauria; order Squamata; family Phrynosomatidae; genus Phrynosoma; species Phrynosoma platyrhinos. The sequence continues at coordinate 9,848,342 of JAIPUX010001880.1, read as the reverse complement.
GATATTCTCCTTTTCCTTCTGTTTCTTGCATACTTTGAAAACATGAAGACTTGCACAGTGCCTTATTTTAGGCTCATGAGTTTTATATCCCAACATTTCTGGCTACCTATTTTGCAAGTATATCTAGACATATCAATATGGGTGTGTGTATGTGAGCATATGCACAAATACACTGAAGCACTGTTATAGACATTTTCTTTCCTTAAAAACTCCTGTCCTTTTCTTCTTTTTTTCTATGTACACTTGGAGACCAGCAGTCTAAACCTAATGTGCTGGAACCCAACAATTCTATCCTAGGAAAACTATGATGTCTACCCTACCTCTCCACACTGCCTGCATAGAAAATGACAGCAAGTGGGAATTATTAGACTTCTCATCCTTGACAGCAGATATCTAAAGTCTCACACTCCTTTCTCTGTTTCAAATTAGGTGTGAAAATTTCCTGGTGCAAGCTCTCTGTGTATGTGTATGTTCTAGTTGAGAAGCAGCTCACTATTCACAGGGGGTTCTTCTGCTCCACTTCACACTGTTGGAGCTACCATTATAAGATACAAACAACCTATATAGACTCTTGAGTTTTCTTTCTGTATTTCTCATCATACATTTGGTACTGGTACGAGGGGGGTGATCAGGCCACAGTTTCCCCTCCTCCAGCCCTGCCATCCAAACATTATGGGAGACATGTTTGTTCAGTGGAGTTTGCTGTACATTTGGAAATGTTTCTTCCTCCATTATGTACAAGTTGCCTTGTATGTCCTATGTGAGGGGAAGGACCTGATATCCTTATTATCATCAACTAAGGCTGCACAACCATATTTCCCAACTCCCAGCAAAAAAAAAAAAAGACCATTAGCTTATTTCAATTTGTAATGCAACATTTAAACTTATTTATAGCAGATTCTCAATACCTTGGGACTAATGGGATATATAGCAAATACCTCAAAATACATCAGATTCTTCATGGGTTTGGTTCTTTTTAACTGACAACAACTGCTAATAAACTCTACAGGATACCTGGAAACCACAGCAAAACTCAGAAAATATACTTCATTTGGGAGACAAAACACTCAGTTTGGCACTGTGTTGACAGAAATTTAGATGATGGATCTATTCGGCATGATTATAACTATAAAACTGTAATTTTAGATATACGTTTGGTTCCTAAAAGAAATTGCTCTTAAGGTTGTTGAGTGGTGTGTGTGTATTCATGTGTATTTGTCTCCACTTGAATCTGCTTCTTTCTCATGTAATTAATCCCAAACTTTTTGTCATTTCCTATATTTCTTTCAAGGGGAGCAAACTAATAATGCACTTTACTTATTGAAGAGACAAGAAAGCTTTGCCCTTACAAAGACCTGTGTTCTTCATTCATTGATTTAAAAGCATTTTGCTAGTGCAGTAATTGGATTTCATTAGCTCATGGAGGGAGCTGGGATTTCATGTGCATATATAAAGATTTTATTTCTATGTAATGTCAGTTTTCTCTTCTAAAAACTATAGTATGGCCTCAGTTGCCTGCAGGTCAATTTCAAAACAGAGACAGCTGTTCAGAATCATGCACATATTGCAGACTATGGTATTTCCCAACAGTGAATCTATTTGGATGGTTTCAATAATCCAATAATCACTTGATTAGAATACATTTTTCAAAAACCAATAATAAGGCTTCTCCTAATACAGAGCAAGATGTTAAAGCAAAGTTCGGAACATTACTTTTAAAAGTAATTAGTTACAGTTGTGAATGGTGTAAATCTACACTCACATAGTTACATGGTGATCACACTACACCGCCTTTTTGCTGAATACCAGCTTTGTGTATCTGCTAATGTGTCTGCTTATTGTCCTCCTGTGCAGTGGGGAATGCACAGTGGCTGTTTCTAAAATCCAAGTAAATACAGCAATACACTGTTTGAAAGCTCTAGTGAAGAAATTATGCACCATCCAAGAAATTGAAACTGCACAGTTGAGATCCTGTAATTTTGTTCCAAGTAGAAGAGACTCATTCAGTCAATTGTTGAATGCTGCACCAATATGTGACTAAATCCAAATGATTCAATGACTCTACTGACAAGAGGATTTCAACCCATATGAAATGGTTCCACTTGTGGAACTCTTTTGTGTACTGAATATGTCTGTTGCCCTCCTCCCTCTAAAATGTGCAGATACAACACCAATACATGATACCAAGGAGATTATCACATGAGATAAGGATTAGAGAAGAGCATTGTTACCAAAATTGTTGAATGATCGGGGCAAAGATTCTCACACAATGTCATCCTCCTACGATTCTTGTATCATCATGGAAGCATTGTGCTAGTGGAATAACTCATTGACAGTAAAAAAAAAAAACACAACAAAAAACAATGGCTTGCCAATCACAATTCATTAGCACTATTGCAAACATGTGAAAGGCAATCATGTTTCAATGGCACTATTGATATTTCTTCATTAAAACATCTGGAGAGTAGATTATTGCACTACGCTCTTAAAGCAGGGCTAATCTACTTTTACTGCTCCAGCTGCCTTCTGCTGCATTTTGGGGTTTGTAGTTCAGTGAGCTTAAGAGCTCTCTGATTGAATATTCTAAATGGCCTTTCCTAAACTACAAGTCCCAGAATGCAACAGAAGGATAATCTCCTAAATTGAATCCCCCAATCTTCCAGTGTGCCTGGGAATCACTTCCTGTGTCGAGCTTGTGAGATGAGTCCCCCAGCAGTGAGAGAAGACCAATTTTTCTCTCTGTTAACTTCTGCTGATATGTGGAATGTAAAAGCTCTTTTGTACATTTTAATGCTTGTGAATTGTTAATGCCTCATTATTGTGACCAGTGTGAAAGTAAATGTTTTAATATTGCCATTGAATTGTTCTTGCTTAATAACATTATAATAGCATTTTTAAACTGTAAAATAGCCCTCATGTGATAATCTTCCAACAGACATGATGACACTAACAGGATTCTAGCCATTGTTCCAAGGAAATGCAAAAGCACTTAGATACCATTATAGTTACAATTTTATTAAAAGTGACACATCTTTATCTCATTTCTTAGAATAGCAAATATATTTATGTTTAGGTTACTTTAAAATATATCTTAATGGTACAAGCCATCCAACTTGTTGCCATCTCAGTAACCACAATAGAGCACAAAGCCAATCACAAGACAGTACCACATATATCCTTCCTTCATTATTGGGTGAGCCATCTCCATGTAACTATAAAAACCAACTAGAAGTCAGTTACACAACAAAATGGGTAAAATAATCCTTTATTAAGTTGCAGTTATACAATCAGCATTCCATACCCATAGATTTATTATCCACAGATTCAACTATCCATGGTTTGAAAATATTTCAAAAAATATATAAATTCCAAAAAGGAAATCTTGATTTTGCTATTTTATATAAAGGACACCATTTTATTATGTTATTGTATTTAATGGGATTTGAGCATCCACGGATTTTGGTGTCTATGGGGGTCCTAGAACCAAACCCCAGCAGATACAAATTACAGTGCACTATACACTAATGTGATGAATTCCTATATTTGGTTTGAATTAATTACAAGTAAAAGCAGTTAGGGAGAGGGTTCAGTACCTTGGATATCTCTTTTAAAGTTCAAATGAAACTTGCAACAGATTCACTGCACCACAAAATAGAGCTTCAATTTTCTGCTACATTATGTCATGTTCAACAGTTAGGGACTGGTAGACCTATCTTTTTTGAAGCTCCTTCCTGCTGTTGGTTAGCAACCTCAACCTTCACACAAATGTAAGATTTTGATTTTCTTGGGAAGAGAATTTAAAACTATAACTTTCTGTTTTGAATGTTGTTTTCAAGCATTCCTTGAGTTCTTACAAAATCTCACAAAGTTTCTTGATCACTTACAAGGAATGCTTACAAAAAGCTCTGAAAACTGGGAGAAAATTCTTACATATTGAAAGTTACTTTTAATTAATTCCTCTTAGTGATAATCAAGACCAACTAGCTGACATTCCAACTGTAACTGAAAGGAAGACATAGCATCGCTCATTTTGCTCTGTAACTGTGATAAGTATCATACCCAGGGGTAGTTCTGTTGGCCATATAGCAAAGTATGATAACATCCAAAATCCACAAAACAGTGATATCTTTGTACTGACAACCAAAAGGCACAAAATACATGCTTGTTATGTGTATTTTATGCATTTTTGTTGGTTCCATAAAGGTATTATTTGTTTTGTGGATTTTGGATATAATAGGCATGTTATTTCATTCTCAAAAGAATAAAGGAATAATTCTAGCAATGTATGCTGTAATAAAGTATTTGAAGACTTTGCAGTTTTTAATCACTTTACAGAAGACTCATGCTGGGCAAAATTCCCATGGACATTTCTTTCTCCTTTTTTAGCAGAAAACTGCATGTTTGCATAGGGGAAAACATTTTCTGTGCAGAAGATGCTGTTCTCTACACACACACACACACACACAGGTGTGGGGTTTGTGTAGAATAAGTAATAAACTGCAGAGATTCCTATTCGTATAGGATTCTCCTTGTCAGGGATTTCCAACACTCAAGAAACACATTTTCCTCCCATTTTGTGAATATTTTTGAATATGCTTTCCTTCCATAAACTGTTACAGTGTTTAGCTACTTTGGCAATTATAGACAGTTGACATGTAACCTCATTGTCTATGGCTGAGATGCTGCATCAAATGTAGCCAGAATTTCATAGCTTTGCTTTAACTCCATATCTGATCCCTGAAACCCACCTTAAAAGCCAGTTAGCCATCCACAGCAACTGATCTCTGTTCTGCTGGAGAGTGAGGTGCTACAAGATGATTCAGTGAGGCCCCTCCCACCAGCACGCAAGGCTATGATGAAGTGTTGTGACAGGTCCTCACAGGGCCCCTGCCTCTGCTCCTCACAGCCATTTTCTGGCATGAAAAGCCTGCTCATGTCATCCTGCAGCACCCTGCTCACCAGCAGAACAAACTTCCATCACTCCATATGGCTGGACTTCAGACTTCAGGGTCACTTGCAGTTATGGTAATAATGCCTAAGTCAAGCTAAATCAAAGCCCTATGTCTTATGAAAACATAATTGATTAATAATATGCCAGCCTTTTGTGAGTTTACTAGAACAGGCTAGGAGATCACAGCATTAAGTATGCTTATAAATGATCTAAAAGTCAACATTTTTTTGTTATTTGTGGATACTGAGAAAATAAAGAATCACTTTTAAAATAATTACAAATTTCACTAATTACTTGGAAGAGTATTGGCATTTTAACAGTTAACTAATTACAGTTACCCCTCAGTATCCATGGGGGATCCATTCCCCCTCAACATATACCACATTTCACAAATAGTCAAGTCCCATTGTCTCCAGTGGCAGCACAGTTGCATGCAGCCGCACCACCATTGGAGACAATGGGACAAGTCCTCCCTCCCTCCCTCCCTTCTAGCACTGGGGCTGCCAGGGCCTGTAACCCATGCTGGCCACCATGGGGACTCACTTTCCCAGTGGTGCTAGGGGCCTGGTGTGTAATGTCCCACCCCCCCTCTGCTGCAGCCAATGGGGGTGTAATACGTCCATTGGCTGTGGCAGAGGGGGGCAGAGAGTGTGCACACTGGTCCCTGAGCACCACTGGAAAAGCAAGTCCCTATGGCAGCTGGTGCATATTACAGACCTCGCTGGCCCCAGTGCCAGGGAGAAGGAAGAAAGAAAGGAAGGGAGAGAGGGGTGTCTATTTGTTCCCAATGGTGGTGCAGCTGCATGCAGCCGCACCACCATTGGGGACAGCGTGAGCTTACCATCTGCAAATCATTGAAACTGTGAAAAGCAAGTCTGCAGATACCAAAGGATGACTGTATATTTTCTAAGTAATTTTTAAGTGTTGAAAAAAACTGCATGGATTGGTGAGCTGAGCAGATGCTGGTGCACCTATTCATGGTAATGGCAACCCTTGTTTATATTGTTGTTGTGTGCCTTTCAAGTCATTTCTGACTTATGGCAACCCTAAGGCTACCCTACCATGGGGTTTCTTTGGCAGGATTTGTTCAGAGGCTTTTGCTTCCTCTGAGTCTGAGAGAGAGTCTAAGGCCATCCAGTGGCTTTCTATTGCTGAACGGGGATTCAAACCCTAATCTCCAGAGTCGTAGTCCAGTACTCAAACCACTACATCACAATGGATCTCTTTTCTTTATATATAATAGGATATTAAGGATCACATTTATTCAACATTTATTAAATTAAAATTATATTTTGGCTGCCTGAAAGGGTGGTGTGATATGAACCAATATCTTTGTTACGAAATGCATAAATTCTCTATGTTAACTTTTCACCAAGTTGTTACTCCAGTCTTTTCCACAGTGTTGTTCCCAGATTTTTCCAAGCAAACCACAAAACTCCTGTGTGTCATAGAACCTGGATCAGCTCAAAACATTTTTCTGTGTGAAGCAGAGCAGCAAATGGCATCCCCACCAATTCAAATCAAGAGAAATAATACCCAAAGCTGGCCAGATTACACTGACAGATGAACCAAGAAACCCCATAAGCTTCCATACCCCCATACCTGGGAGTGAAAATATAATCACAACACATTAAATAACTTAAAATATGCTGCCTTCCCATGACACCCACAACCTTCTGCTTAAGGCAGCTGCCTCATTCTACCTAATAGCTCAACCAGCCCTCCACAAGATCAGGGCTGATCAAAAATGCTTATTCTAACTTGAAAAGAAAATTTGTAACACCAGTGCTGGCTCTAAGTGTCAGAGAACTCTGTTTTCTAGTCTTCCCAATTAACACCTTTCAGTCCTCTAGCTTCATTTGATCACCTACCAGATGGTTGCCTCTTTGATGCACTCTTGACTGGGTTGTTTGTGTTCTTTTCATTAGCCTAGATACACTCCAGGTCAGTTCCTGAATGTGGGACTTAATTACTGTTAGGGCAATGAGTTACCTAAGGAGTGAAAGTGCAGTTAGAAAAGAAGAAAAGAAAGGGAAACCTGCCAGGAGACACTTGCTTAATGACCCACTTGTTGCTAATTATTCACTTGTACAAAACAAAGCTTTCCACGTATTCTGAAGAGAGTGCAGAGTAAAACCACAAAGGGCATGTCAGACCAAGAAGGAGGATAAAATAATTACATTAGAGGCCAAAGCCTCAGGCCCATCCCTTTGGAAGCCTGACCCCATGAAGTGATTATAATTATTTTTTCTATCTCTCAGGAGGTCACATTTAGGCTAATCAGAGCATCCCAGTAGTTGCTGGAACTGAGTTGTTTCCCCCAATGTCTCAGGACTGAGGGAGGCATGCTGGGTCTTCCTCCCCCTTCCCTGAATTAAAATTAGACAAATTCATTTCTTAAAGTAAGAACTATCAGCAATTTGATGGGTGTGTACATCCCCAAGAAAGGAGAAATGCAGCACCCTACCATAATAATGTATAGCATTCATACTGCTTTCCAGTGCTATTTTTCCTCCTATAGATGTCAGTTTGAAAATAGCTGTTTTTGTTTAAATAGAAAAATAATAATATAGCTCATCTTAAGGAAGAAGATTGTGATCTGGTGATCTGTGTGCTTATCCACTCAACCACTATACTAAGGTCCTTACACACGATGCAGTTATAGCAGGATGATTCTATTTAATCTGTCAGGGAAACATTTTATGGAATCCTAGGTTTTGCAGATTATGGAGGAGTAGGGTCTTTGCAGACTGCCAGAAATAGTGCAAACTGAGTCCACTTTAACTGCCCTGACTCAGTGCTAGGGAATCATGAGAACTGTAGTTTATTGTCACACCAGAGCTCTCTGACAGAGAAGGCTCAATGTTTCAGAAAAAAATACAATTCCCATGATTCCCTAGCACTGAGCCAGGGCAGTTAAAGTGGACTCAATTTTCATTATTTCTAGCAGTCTGCAAAGGACCGTAGTTAGAATTCCCAGCCAGAGAGGTGCTCACCAAACTATAAATTCCAGGATATAATAGGATCAAGTGGAATAATCATTCTATAATTCTGTAGTGTGAAAGGTCTTCTGATGCTGATTATTGATAGACATATTCAGTATCTCTGATTTCCCTTCATAGGATACTCAGTCTTAAAAATGGACTTGGACTGGACAGCCCTTCAAACACATATTACCTTCTCACAGCCTTGAAGATAGAGGACTGCCATCTAGCAAATCATTTCCCCCACCACATGAGCCAGAATGCTGTTTGCTTTGGTAAATCACATGTTCATGAGACTTGCAGTACATTCAAATGCAAAGGCTTAAAATACATAGAAAACATAAATTAATATACTTTACTCAATAACAAACATGTGTACATGCATTGGGAAACTGGAGAGAGAGAGAGAGAGAGAGAGAGAGAGAGAGAAATATTTATGGAAAAATAGAAATTAGTACAGATTTCTAGGCTGGGGTAAGGTGAAACAAAGAAAAAAAAGTTGTGGTGAAAATGCAGATTTAGAGGAAGGCAACACATCTTTATCTAAATGGCTTAGTACCAGAATTTGTCAAGGACCCTTTCTACATGGATAAACTTCTTGCCAATATAGATTGGCTTGCAGATCCTGTTTGTACATATGCTACCCTTTTCTGAAATACTGCTGGTGGAGGCAAGTGGAAAAGCCTGCTCTGTAGCCACATTTGTGCTGAAATTATGTTGGTTAGTCCCAAACGGAACAGAAAGCATTGACTCAGTAGTAAATGGTTACTCAACATTTAGGTAAATGTAATTGACTCAATGGTTCTGCTCCAATTAGGACTAACAACAGGATATAGGCCCTAGACGGTGGAACTCCATGCCCCAGGATATCCATCCTATTTGTTTATAACTTGTTCATTTCCGCAAGACAAGTAAATGTATGCAGCTTGTAATGAGTCTAGTAATTGAAAGATTCTGGCCTCAAATGCCCAGTGTCATCTTTGGGTTGAGCTATCAAATATGGTTTAGAGATCTCTTCATCCCACACTACTATTCTCTGGTTACAGCTGACTTTTCGCCTGTCCAGTCTCTGGCTTTTATTCTCCATTGTTTGCTATTCTCTTCTTTTGAGCTGTCCTCTTATCTAGAATATATATATGTGTGTGTGTGTGTGTTGGACTATGACTCTGGAGAGCACAGTTCAAATGAGAGACCAAGCTGATATAACTTGGCCTTGAAAACTCATTGGGTGACCTTAGGCAAGTCACACACTCTCAGCCTCAGTGGGTAGTAATGGCAACCCACCTCTGAATGAATTTTGCCAAGAAAACCCTGTGATGGGTTGCCTTTAGTGTCATCATAGGTTGGTAATTTTTGTGTCTCTCTCTGTGTGTGTGCATGCATATTCCTGATACATTTAGGTTGTGGTTTCTAAAAATTGGATGAAAGCAAACTTCAAATTGAAATAGAAAAAAAGACCATAAAGGCTTGAATAACCCTGACAGTAGATCTTTGTTTATTACATGTAGGGACTATTTTACAGTAGAAATGGCATTATTATTTTATTATTATTAGCCAGTTGCATATACTTATTATTAATAATTAGATGGTCAGAGTATTACATAAGCATGCCAAAGGCACAATTATTTATATTTGGTAGTAGTAGGGTGGGGAGAAGGCAGATATGGTTGACAAAAGGATTTGATATAGTTGTAATTGTGTACAACAGGAGCACAAGTCTTGTTATTTTTCAGATGTTGTTGGACTTTGATTCTCATCATCCCCAACTACTGGTCATGCCAGATCTGTCTGAGGAAAGTTGGACTCTAAATTATCTCAAAAGCCAGGTGTTCCCCACTTTTGTTCATACCTCTTCTTGTGGCAGAGAACAAGCATGCTCTTAAGGCAGGGGTAAGCAACTGCAGGGGGGCTCCACTCCTTTACATGCCCATTGGACCACACTGGTATTTTTTGGGCACACAAAAAGTGGTATAAAATCACTCCTGGCCACATTTTGGCCTATTTGTTGATTTGGGGTTGAGGGGCTCTGAGAGATTTGAGGAAACAAACTGGTGCATTGGAAAGTGGCATAAGGGACTTTGGGTTAGTTTTGGGGTTAAAATGGTCTGAAAATTGGCCCTGAAACTGGGGGTCTGGGGACTTGGGGGAGCTTCTGAGGGGGTTGAAGGAAGCAAGACTCTGCCTTTGTGAGTAGTTTGATGGACTCTGGGCTGGTTTTTATATGAAAAATAAAGGTATCACTGTTTTGTGGATTTTGGATGTTATTGTACTTTGCTGTATAGCCAATGTGGCTATCCCTGATTATGGTGAGGAAAGAGATGGCAGTCACATGTGTATTTTTTGCCTAGAGGTAAGTCATACTGAAGTCACTGAGATTTACATCTGGGTTAGCATACATGGGATTGCACTGTGAAGCTTTGAAATGTACTGGTACTCCAAAACTGTGTCCCTGATCCTTGGGCGATGAACCCATTCATTATATTTTCTATGAATAGTAGTGTGGCATATGATCTTTCTTTTCTTAGGACTTATAGAGATTTGAATTGTAGCCAAGATATTACAACTTCTCCTGATTAAGCTGGAATACTGCTTCCCCCTTTCCTTCATCCTTTGCAGTTTCTCATTATTTTTAAGTGGTGGGAAAAAACATTCAAAGGAGAGAGCCACTTGTGCTAATAACTGTAGTAATTAACAGTTCAGGCCATTATTATTATTATTATTATTATTATTATTATTATTATTATTATTATTATTATTTTAAAAAAAGGCAAAGGTCAGACAGAAGAGAAAACTAGGAGCACAAAGTTGTTGTTTTTTCCCAACAAGGCAATTTGTATTATGTGGTGTGTTGCTGCTTAGCTCAAAAAACAGAGAGAGAGAGAGTAAGTAACCAAGAACAGTAATTCTGAAAATAGGATTAAGAATAATCCTCAAAATACAGGCAGTTGACAGGTATGTCACAACATATCTGTCTGTTTAACTCTGTATTTGTATGTGTGTGCACAGAGAGGAACCATTTACTACTCTTGTTTCTCTCGGTGAAGTAAAACATGGGGGAAAATGTCTGGATTGTAACAAAGGGGGACACAGAGATAAATCCCAGTTTTGTCTATGAACTGCACAACATTGCAAAATGTACACAATACTTCTGAGGATAGACCAGATTGACATGGCATGTGTCCCAGCTGTGTAATCACCAAGATAAATAGAGCCTCCTTGCCATATACTATGGCCTGCCTAATATTTATTTAAAATCCTAGGCAGAGATCAAAACAGGATATTTATTCATGTTGTTGTGTTTCTGGTGGCCTATGTTTTGTTCAATGGGCTTGGGCCAGGCTACACTAATTAGTGCCTTATAGCTTCTCTGCATCATAATATTCCCCATTTCTATGTATGCTTGAGAAAGCTAGGCAGTGAAAAAGACCTGATAGGAAAATAATCAATTCATTTGAGATGTGGTGCTGGAGAAGAGTTCTGCAAAAACCATGGTCTGCTAAAAAGACAAATGGATGGGTCTTAGAACAAATCAGGCTCAAACTCTCCCTAGAAGCAAAGATGACTAAACTGAGGTTGCCATAATTTGGCCATATCATAAGAAAAGACTCATTAGAACAGATTATAATGCTTGGTAAAGTGGAGGGCAATAGGAAAAGAGGAAGACTTCATGCAAGATTCAATCAGGGAAGCCATGGCCCTGAGTCTGCAAGACCTGAGCAGGGTGGCTGATGTTAGGGTAACTTGGAGGACTCTCATTCATAAGGTCATGATAGGTTGAATGCAATTAACAACAACAATAATGCATCAGCCCTCATAAGCACGAGTTGGGTGTAAGATGTCATTCTTTTAGCAAGAGTGTTCTAATACACATAGGTTAACAAGAAGATAAATGAAACTTCAAAAATAACTGAGATTGAGAGACAACTGACACCTGAAACATGTATTGTTGATGCTGGGGAAGACTTTCCTGTTGCATAGATAAGATGGTGTGGGGAAGCTTCATGCCTTTGAGCTGTGCTTATCAGATTCCTTTGAAATTGGTAAACCAGTTTGAGTGCTGCTTAAAAATGTCCAGCTCTTACTGCTAAGGCCATAATAGCAGGACAACAACAAAAAAAAATATTGGCAATCCTGAATTTAATTGGCAGCTATGGCTGAAATCCTACATTCAGGAGAGGAAGAGTGACTTTTTTTATTCATGGCAGTGCATTAATGAATTGCAATACGGAAGAACTGAATGTGCATGACTGTGTATGTGGGAATTGTGACAGTGTGTACTACATGCACAATGACACCACATGCACAAATGTGCTTCTGTAACTTTCAACTGAATACAGACTTCTGCATTGGGTTAAATGCCCAACCGCTATGGTAGGGCAGTGCGATTCAAAGTAATAGTGCTTGGACCAGTGTTGGACCCTGAACCATTGGCTGTTGTTCCTGGAGAGCTTCCAGGTAAGAAAGAAACAATTGCAAATAGTGGACACAAATATGGTGCTGGTCCCTGGCATGTTGGAAAAAAATTATTGCCAATCTCCTGCATAAGATTGCCTAAAAAGCATTGCTTTAAATCGTGAAAAGGATGCCAGCCTAGATCTTTTTGTTATGGAGGGAGGAAGTGGGATACTTAAAATCCAGAGAGAAATAGCCCAATTTGTTAACACATTCTAATTCTGCAGCTCCATTCTCTTTCTGTCATTAAAAACACAGTGAATCACCATAGGACAGGAAATATTTTAGTTTAGATTTTAAGATTCAGTGAAATTACTGCAGATCAAAGCATTAGTGAATGACACCTATAAAAACAATTAATTCTCTACTGTAAACCAATCTGTTTATAGCCACGTATATTTTCTTGGCATTGCTGCACAATGCATGAGCAACACTTGAATGACTTGTATGTGAAAGTAGGCCACCATATATGTCATCACAAGCCATATTTTATTTTGCTATTCATTGCATCCAATGCCATGGTTTTCAGTGAGGTCAATTCACCCTTCAGATGCTAGTCACTAATCACAAATAAATCATGTGATGTGCCTAAATATATGAACCAACTCCCAGTTCTAGTGGCTGAATGTGTGCATTCATTTAGTGGGAAAGCACTGAATTTTAATTCCATTTGTTTAAGAGGCCTTTCACCAGGAAAGTCAACACCTGAAATTCGAGTCATCCAGTCATAAATATGGATATTTTATGGATGACAAACTATTATTTATTGTTTAATTCTCACCTTTTTGCCAAACATGGTACTCAAAGTAGATAAAATTAAAACAAAACACACAATTAGAACATAAAAACAAGTTAAAAGCACACATAAGAACACAATACTAAAAGAGAAGCAACAGCACCTTTCAAAATTTGTTCTTGCTATGCCTTCAAATTGTTTCTGACCAAAGCTATCACAGGGTTTATCACAGTGCCTTTGACTTTCTCTGAGTCTTAAGTCACCCAGTAGGTTGTCATGGCCAAGTGGGGCTTCGAACTCTGTTCTATCCAACATTCAAACCACTGCTTGGTGTCTCTTCTTTCAAGTATAATTCTGCTTAGATACAAAAGGCTTGTCTGAATAAGAAGGTTGTTGCCTACATTGTTTGTTTTTCATTTTCCTTAATGTAAATCTGTTTCCTAAATCAATTTTTAAAGGATATGTGAAATGTTTGGTATTATATAGAAATTTCTTTTTATCAGTCTTCTTAGTAAGTACCATGGGGCTGGGAAAACTTTTTCTTTCCCTGATATTTTTGGACTTCCATTCCTATGATCACACTTCATTACCTATGCTGACTGAGGCCTCTGAGAGCAGAGCCCCCAAATATTTGGCAAGCCAAATGTTTTCCATTCTAGGTAAACTAGATTTGCATCAGTGCAGCCAAGATTAGTACAAAAGAACTTCCACAAAGATGGAACAACCCTGGTTAGAGAGCTCACCTTTACTTTTAACAGTAATGGCAAAGTGGAAGGAGTTTCCTCTCTTTCCATTGTCTTCTTGGTTGTCAAAGTGTACACTCTTTCTTCTGCTGCATTTACTTCAAGTTGATGGAGAGAAAGGCTAACAGCAGTATCCCAGAAGAAACAGTCCAAGAGATGCAGTGATGGCAACTTTCTGACCTGCCTTAATACCATCAAAGACTCATGATATAGTGGAACATCTCCAGCCCAGTACTGGATAACATAGATGACATAACGACATCCCTATACATTGATAGGTGATAAATCTCTTTTGGGGAGAGTCTTCAAACTGGAATAGTTTGGGATGCAGAAATCTGGCCCTCTATAGTTTTTGTTTGAATCTTTCATCAGTCCTAGCTGGCACAGACGAGAGTAAGGGGATAGAGGAAACAGGTAGAATAACATCCAGTGGTCCAAAAACAAGATAGGTTTTTCAGTCTGGTTTTACCATTAGGAAATGTGAAGTAGGTGATTTGGGGTGTTATGAGAACAGCAAAATGGAGGGACACAAGTGGCCTATTGGTGAAATAGACAATAGGATAGATGGACAAACAATCTGACCTTGTATAAGGTAGCTTTCCATGTGTCTTGATTTTCCAACTCACAATATGGTAATCTTTGGTCAACCAAAAAAAGCAAGCAGAGAGAAAGCAAAAAAATATAGCTTTCATCTGCTGTACCTGTATTTAAAACTCTGAATACCTTCAATTTTTGTGCATCCAAGTGTTAGAAAGATAGAAACTTATTTTCCAAGCCTACACAACTTTTCTGAAATTGTACCATATCAATGCCTCAAGAGAAATGCTAAAGAAGAGTGCTATTCATAAACATGAGTGAGCATTATAAACATTTCAATAGAGCAGTGAGCGGGAGCCATCATATCCTTCTGAAGCAAGTTCCACCTGCCTGTTCATTTCTAGTGCAGCTTGTACTATTTAGATCATTTTTGAATAGGAATTGGAAGGCAGAAAGAACTTTACAAAGGCTAAAGCAATTTTTGGTGTGCATCAGAACCTATTTCAGAAGCAAAACTTTAGTCCTTGAAGTTCTTATTGAGCATGGGAATACAAATGTAAAATTTGCTCTGTAGATTGCAAGAGGAAAAAAGCAATTGAAACTCTGAGAATGAAATGCATAGCTCCATAGCTGTGGACAAGAGTGCATCTTGTCCTGATCCAGGACTATTTCCCTTTTCTACAAGGTTACAGTAATGGTGGAGTCTTATAGGAAAATCATGCCTATGCCTGCAGAATGGCATCACTTCTTCATTAAAAAGTGGATGGGGAGGAAACAAGAAGTCACACATGGAACAAGGAACTTTCTGGAGGATTGGCCAAGGAAGATTATTCAGAGGGGGGCTGAAGAACAAGTATTCTTCCAGGTGTTGTTATATCCTCCTATCAGCTATAGCTAGCATAGGCAAAGGATGGAGATTTGACTGGTATAGTAGTCCAAATGTTGTAGTCTCAGAGGGCACTTGATCTTCAGCCTGGCCCTAGAGGAGGAGGAAGAGGAGGAGGAGATGAAAAAGATGTCCTGCTCTTTAGCTCAGCAGTGCTATGGATATGGGGACTACATACTAGAGAAGAGAAGGCCAAAGCTAGAAATGAGCAAGACCTGGTCTTTATTTAGGCAGGATCACATTTTTCTCTTTTTGTTACCATTTCCTCTGTTTTTGATTCCACATATCCACATCTAAAACAGCTTCCAAATCACAGGGAGACAGAAGTCTAAACACTATTTTCATCTTAATTACTCTAGGTCCATTGATTACATTATATTTATTTATATGTTGACTCAGCATTCAATTTGATTGAATGGTTCTACTCTACTTGGGACTAATTATCAGAATGCTATCCAGGAACTGACATTTTTGGCCTTTAATATAAATATCATTTTCTGTCTTGCAATTTCTTTGATACTGTTTTCTAAATTGGCACAGGAATAGGCTTGGTGCTAGGTCGTTGAGCTTTGTTTTATTTTGACTAGGCTTGATCTTGTGACTTTGACAATCACTTTGTAGTCAAAAAGAACTAGACCAGGGCATTTTTCTGCCTGAAGCAGAACAACAAACAGCCGCCGCCCCCCGCCAACACACACATATATGTGAAGTAAAGATACATAGTACCAAGGCTGACCATCTTATTTGGGCACATGAAGCACAGAATCTTATGACTGCCTTTCCCTTGGATTAAAAAAATAACAATAAAATAACTAACTAGGTGTTGCTCTATTATGATACCCCAAACCAAGTACCTAAAGCAGAGGGCAGAATGAACCCTAACATTTAATACAAGTGTGGCCAATGTGTAGTCTTATTGAAGTTGTTATACTGCAACTTCTATCATCCTTTACCATTGCTTATGCTGGCTATGGCTCATGGGAGTTGCAGTCTAATGACATATGAAGGACTACCTGTCTTCCTCTCCTTCTTCATTACTAACTTACTTAGATGTTTATGACTGGTTGATTTTCCCTCACTTGTTCTTTTTGGGAATAATACGATTTAATAATAATACGATTTATTTATATACCGCCCCTC
>JAIPUX010001880.1:9777006-9800702 GCA_020142125.1 Phrynosoma platyrhinos | reverse complement strand
TTGATAGTTTTGAAACCAAATGCATTGTTTAGACTATGCCCAGACTTACGTAAACAATAGTAAACCCACCAAGCCATTGTCCATGGCCAGGAGGCAGAAATTCCCTATAAGAACCCCTGGATTTTAGCAGAACTCATGCTACCTTGGAAGTGCATGCTGAATCTCTCTTGGTCTGCGCTCTGAAATAGTTCCTGCAACCCCCTCTCTTGCCGGTTGTGCCCCTTCCACAGAACTCATCCTCATTCGCCGCCAGAAGTCCAGAGGAGTCTCTCAGGTGTGAGTATATCTCACTCTATCCTGAATTCCCTCTCTGCTTCCCCTGCTCTCGCTCTTCCCTGCTTATTCTTCTAGTATGCGTGTGCCACATTTGGATGTTTGCTTACTATGTTAATAAATATTTTCAGACTTTAATTGGAGTTTGGTCCGTTTCAGTGTCTTTCCTTGCCAGAACTCTTACATCTCTGGTATCCAATTGGATAAGAGCTCTGAAGCAAAGTTGGGCACTTCACTCTCACATTTGAGCTAATTATAAATTCCCCAAAATTAGGCTTGTGTTTCCCAACATTAGTCAAGTGACTTTTTTTTTGTCTTGTTCCATTTTGAGGGCATGGTGTCATTTCTCAGTTTGCTGAGCACATCTCAGGGTCTGTCCATATATCTTGCCACCCAAGGTTACATGCAAATTAACATTTCTTGTCCTGTTTGGTGCATGACATTGAAATGAATACAGATGGTTTACATCAAACTGTCTATTCTACTCAAAATACCTTACATAGGTTGAAGTGGACAAGAGTGAAGACAGCATGTCATTAAGATCAAAATGAAAGCACATTTGTTGGCATAGCCAAGGTACTTTCTTTACCCAAATTATTCCTGGTGTGCTGGCACAAGTTCTAGTTTTTACTCATTATACACTTCCTTAGCGAATAAGACCTCCAAAGATGGTATCTCCAGATACTTAATGGCATAGGCTAAGTCAGTTTGCCAACATTTAATTTTAAAACCATGGAAGGATCACAGACTGATAAAGATGTGAAAATCTCTCCTTGTAATTTCTTGGGATCCCACCTATGATCTTGTCCTATCCTTGGTCCATATCAGTTTGTGAGACTTTTTAAAACCATCTTTGGACAAAATGTAAACTAACTATGTAATTTTTCAGAGCCTTTTGTCTCAGTCCTACTAATACAGACAGGGAAACAGAAGCATTCCTTGTGAAACCTCAAAGGAATCTAACTGGTTTCTGTTTCAAAGACAATGCTGGAATATATCTATATTGGGCTTTAATTTATTCAGGCATATTTTTATATTCATCAGGAATCTCAAAATTTATCCAAAATCTCAAACTGTTGCTTAAAAATGGCTTTTAGACTGCCTCTGCCCCACATGTGACTTGACCAATGGAAGGTAATGGAAGAAGGGGGAAAGTGGTGGAAAAACCTCAATAGAATCTAGGAACTAAAGCTGTGCAGGCTTCCTCTTCCTTCAGTTCATTTCAGGCTTTAGCTTCAATACAGTTCAGACCCAAATCTAATTCAGTTCAGTTCAGTTCCAGTTGAGACCCAAATCAGATTTGAAATCTGAATGTTTGTGCTGCCCATTGATTGGCACTGGGAAGCAAAAATATCCATAACATCATCATTGTCATCATCATCCCCACAGATACATGAAATCTGTAGATATGGTAACTGTTTAAAGAGAATTAACTGTGACTAGTTGCAGATGAATTTATGTGCCAGGATGAAGAAAAGAGATACACAAGCAGCAATAAATAACTCTGTTGGAAAACTTTTTGAAAAAATCATCTCCTGCTAACAGAACTCCCCTACTCCCATTGTCAAGCACTGTGAATAGAAAGTGCAACTAGATCACACACACCCCCCCCACATACATTAGAAATTAGACCTGTTAATGAGGAAAGTCCAAAGGAAAGCCCCTTTTCCTTTTTTTCCTTTTTTATTTTCATCTTGGCATTTTCCTTGTACAGTGTATGGTGTTAGGTCAATTGTGCAATTGTACCCTCCACTGATGTTATATTTGGATATTCCAGTGAATACTATGTCCCTTGATGGCAAAGATGATACAGTTGAACCACTTGGGGGACTTTCCCTTCCTAATGGCCTTAGAGACCATGGATCATTTCTATGGTTATGGAACACCTCTTAGAATGCTTTGTTAGGGTTGAAAACTGTGACAGAGTGGGAACCGTTTTGTCTTTGTGCCTTCTGAAGGGCTTCAGCAGACAACCTTGAGCAGGCTGCTTTGTCAATCACTCCTGAGGAATTTTTTTTTGGCTAAAACATGGCTGAGTATTTTACTGAAGTATTTACTGCCCTGGTGGCACAGTGGTTAAATTCCTGTACTGCAGCCACTCACTCATAAACCACAAGGTTGCGAGTTCAATACTAGCCAGGGCTCAGGCTAGACTCAGGCCTGCATCCTTCTGAGGTTGCTAAAATGAGTACCCAACTGTTGGGGGGGGGGGGAATGAGTTTATAGTTGTAAATCGCTTAGACACCCCATAGCGTGGTATGAAGTGGTATATAAATGAAGCTGCTTTTGCTTTTTAAAAGGATTTGAGAGAGATTCAGATGTTCAAGGCAACCACCCAAAGCACAGGTAGGCAATCTTTCCCCTTTAAGGGCTGAGGGACTTCAGCTCCCAGAATCCCAGGAGCTATTGGCCAACATGGGACTATTGGCCAACATGGCTGAGGCTTCTGGGAGCTGAAGTCCCTTGGCCCTTAAAGGGGAAAGGTTGCCTACCCCTGACCCAAAGTACCATTTTCCCCAGCATTTTTGCAGGGATAGTTTTTGTCACTAGGCATGTGATGGGGGCGGGGGGATGGAAGATGGGTCTAGAAGCTCTAGGAGTGATCTGGGTATGGGAGCCACAAAAATCATATCAGAGGTCTCATGCAGACAGAGGTTTCTCACAACTTTGCAAGTAATGAACCAACCTGGACATTCTATTCATCCCAATTAAAGGAATGACTTCTCTTATCAAACATATTAAATGATTGAAGTTCTATAAGGAATAACAAAAAGAACAGAAAGTATGGCCCAAGGAATGGCTTTGAACTAATGCACAGTTTGTTTGTTTTTAACAAGCTGCATGACTATTTTAAGCCCACTGCATATTTGTTTCCCTGCTCATTTCTTATTTCAACTAATTTGAGTCATGGAATGTCAAAATTGGATTGTTGTTTACAAAGTTGTGACAATAAATACGAAGCACAATCTGACATGTTAAAGCAAGTGCAAAATGAACAGTACATGCTATAAATAGTGTGTGGATGGAAATGGACAAACAGAAATATGTTAGCAACTCATTTTCTAAAACACTTTCTGGATGGAGGTGGGTAGGCCTTCTATGAATGTCCATTGTGCATGGTGTTCACCAATATGATTGACTGACATCTGAAAAATAAGGAACAGAAATATCTTAAGGGCTTTCCAACTGTGTGTGAGTCAAGTTACAAGTGCCTTGGAGAAGACTAGAGAATGATCTGTTTGACAGCTTGTATTCAAGTCAAAGGAGAGTTTCAAGTGGTTCTGAGGAAAGTCTATTTTGCAAAAGCACACAGAGAAATTTACAGAGAAGAATATCAGCATTTTAGTGTCAGACTGACATACTGCGACACTTCTTCCATTATCTGACATGCTCTACAGATGAAATGCCACTCTTCCTATTTAAAAGATAAAATAGACAGAGCTTAGATTAAGTAGCAATCAACCATATTTTGCCCAAAATAGTATGACTACCAAGTTAGATGCAAGAGTCCCATTCTTAAGGCTCCCCTATCTGCCAGGTTTGTTAACACTGGGAGGTGAATAGCAACAGAGCTAAAATATAGCAGACGGTAACAAGCCACATTTACAGAGATAAAAAGGAATGTCATGTTATACAAGAAAGCAACATCTGCTCCTTCTAAATATGAATGAAGGATACTAGGCCATAGTAGAAAATGCTCTTCTGCCTCAGGTTCTGTATCCTGCCCAGAGTACATTCACATAGAACCATTCTTCTTTCTAAAGATGTGACTCATTTTTGCCAGCCTACCCATGAGGTATGTAGGATGACTGCAAAATGTTATAATTCATCAATTTGTTTTGTCCCTTCCAATCAAGAAGTTTTATCTTTTTGCAGTGGCTATGTGGCTGTTGTGAGATTGTGTTGATACATTATCAGTTTGTAGTAACAGATGGTGGACCTTGTGTAAGTAGTGCAGTGAATCCACTACAGTTTTAGTTGAAATCCAAGGTACCAAAATCTTTCTTCAAAATAGAGCCAGTTCCTTAGATAGCTCATTTAAGACTACTGAAAACCTGGATTGGATTCAGTAGCTGGGGATCCACAAAACCACCACTGGTCACATGACACTGAAGACTTGTTCTGAAATGTAAAGTTACCATGGGTGGCAATGTTCTCTCCCTTAAAAAGAGAAGAGTATTAACACATGGATAATGGTGAAATTTTTGAAAAATAGAACCCTTGGCAATTACTGTTGGAGTGAATGCTGATGATCCAATACAACAGGAGAGAAGTCAGGTAGCCTTCCTGTTGTTGTGGGACTTACCATTAACCATAACCAATGTTAAAGAATGCTGCAAGTCACCGTTCAGCATCAGGAGGGCTGCATGACTCTCACCTCTACTCTGCTCCAACAACAGACTGATGCCACAAGGAATATATGATTTCTAGAAAGGATCATGGGACTATAGTAGGGATAGATAAATCTGTAACTTTCGTGTTCTCTCAATTTGATTTTGCTTTTTTTTAAAATAAATTCTTAAATTATTTCTATGAAATTTATGAATTAATTATGAATTAATCAGCAATTTTTGGAAAGCTCTTGTGAACAAGAATTTAACAAAATTCTCAATCCTCTCTACTGGTTATGTTCAAGAAGTTTTAGCATTCTCAGTATAGAGAGAACCATACTGTACCTTCCTGCCAAGGAAAGGAATCCATTAGAAAACAAAAAGTGGCACCCCCAATTCAATACCAAAAATGTGGCTGAAAATTCAAGATTTCAAAGCCATACTTGGCAGACTCATACTTGGCAGACTCATATACTCAAAGCCCACTAGGTGGGCAAACCCGGGTCGGCAAACCTGTCTCCCACATTTGAATTTTGAAATATAATTTGGAGACAGGACCTTCCCATTAGATAACTGCATTTTTTTTTTGAAAAACATATACAGTCTTTTTCTCAGTGACTATCAAATACAACAGTCTGTTGCTAAACTAGTTTCCATATAGTTTGTCTCATTGGTGAATGATGCTAGGGTAACAAAAGTTTTGTTGCTATGTGCCTTCAAGTTGTTTCTGACTTATGGTGACCCTAAAGGGAATCTATCATGTGGTTTTCTTGGCATGAAAATCCTCTCTGAAAATCTTCAGAGAGGATTTTCAATTGCCATTCTCCAAGGAGGAAAGGGTGTGCTTGCCCAGGTCACCCAGTAGGTTTCATGGCTGAACAGAGATTCAAACCCTGTTCTCCATAGTCCAATGTTCAAATCACTATGCCACGCTCCCTCCTCTAACAGAAGATGGGTATGTAGACAATTTACCCTAGGACCACTATCCCCATAGCAAGCTTCTCATCACCAGGCAGGTTTGCCACTGATGATTCCTCTTAATTTGGACTTGATTTATATCATGTTTGCCAAAAGAATTGGCATGAGTCCTTTGAAATGGTCTAGCATGATTTGGCAGCTTTGCATGGTAAGGAAAAATTGGTAAGAGTGGACAAACTGGTCTGCCATTTCTGATCTTCCAGGGATTTCACAATGTGAAAATTGTTGCTGTAAACTATGGAAAGAGATTAGTCTTCCATTAGTCTTAAATTAATTAACAAAAGCATGGTCTTGGTTCTGGGCCCTGATCTCTTGCTAGCTATCACCTTTGATAACTCTTCACTGCAACAGTGAAGTAGGACGAAATGATATTTGGTCCTAGTGTGTTAGGATTACCATAATGTCAAGTAAATGAAGAACAAAATGGTAACTGGAACTGAATTGTGACTGATAGAGAGATTCTATCTTTATTTGTTTTTAATTGTGGAGACTTAATTCTCAGGCCTATAGAGACCCTAGCAATTTGTGGCAGGGATACCACTGGTTATACTGACACCCCCCAGGGTTAGCCCTGGTTAGTACTTGGATGGGAGACTGCTAATGAATATGAGGCATTGCAAGCTATATTTCAGAGGAAGAAACTGGCAAAACTATCTCTGAGTATTCCTTGCCAAAGAAAACCCTATGAAATCCATGAGGCCACCAAAAGTTGGCAGGCGAATTTGAGACACATATGCACAGACATTCCTGGTCAGGAGGAAAAATAGGTTGCAGAGGTAGCTGATAACCACTTCAGAAATGCAATCCAGAAGAGGAGCTGCACATATGGAAAGAATCTCCACAGAACTGACAGACAGGAGGAACTGCTAGATGATTTGATTGGCTAGGAGAGTAGGCTAAGCTTTGGTTCAAATGAACAAAGCAGGAATAGGCAAGGGGGCAGAAAAGACTCAATGCCACCTAAATGGTTCTCTCCTGCATGCACATACTTCTATAATGATGGGCAAATTATACAGACACAATGTAGGCAAGAGTCAATTGGAGTGGGGAAAAGTAGAGCAAGGGGAGAGACATGAAAAGGCAGCTTTGGACAGCTGTACATTGACTCAAGGCAGTGGCTTGAGATTTTGTACTTATCCAGAAATGGCTTAATATATAATGACTTAAAGCTTCAAACATGAGATGACTCCCATGAGAAGCATTGTCTTGTCAAGGCAAGGAAAGAAGTGGTAAGAAATGTGTCCTGGCTATAGAATTGGTGGTCATCAATTCATATGTGTAGTTAAGTATATTCATATGTGCTATTTCTAGTTGTCAAGCAATGGCAGGAACATAAAAGCCAGCCCATATTCTATCCTAACTGGCCCATTTACCCTGCTTTAATGTTGCTTGTGTGTAAACATAATATGTGTCACCATCTCAGCACAAACTACTAGAAGGAAGCCACTGCACACCTGTTCAGAAAGATATGTGAGAGTATTGACTGAAAAGAGCTGATGCCATCACAGCAGACCAGGTATGCTTCAACTAATTTATCTGAAGAAGTGCTGCCATTCTATGTCATTCTCTGTCATCCTGCCTGTTTCTATTTTCCTTGTTTTTGAATATCAAGTAACAGTATCAACAGATTGCTCTAATCAAACCAGCATCTGTAGCATCTGCTTAGTTTGCATCTCACACAGAGGAATGAAAAAGGAGTCAGGGTTGACAAATGTAACTGTCATGGATTGCATGGAGTACATTCAGTCTGAGAGAAACTCGGAGTGAAAGGGAGGGGGTAAACTAAACCACTGAATATAAAAGGATTATTATATCCTGTTTTAAAAAGAACATTATTAGTTCTGAGTCAAAAATATCCATGAGCATGTAGAGAAGCACAGTAACCTTAGAATGACCCTGTCAGAGGGTATCTGGTCTCAGCATCAAATATATTTAGTCCCTTGTTGTCTTTTCAAGTCACCTTTTTTCCATAATCCCAAAGGAAAAATTCAGGTACAAGAAGCAATCTTCACTGCATATTAGAGGACACACTGATCACCCTTTAGTAACATGAAATCATTATAAACTGATCATGAATGAGTCAAAATTCTTCCTTTCCTTTGAAAGTATGTGTTCTGACTGTTGCTTTAGACTATAAGACTTCTCTTGCTAGAGCAGACCAAGTTTCACCTAATCTTCTATTCCATTTCTAACATTAGCAAGCCAAATCTCTCTGAAGACAAAGTAGAAATAAATTGAGGTCTATTGTTACAGCTATAGCCCTAAATAACTTAAAGGTACCAGATCCCAACTGATCTTGGAAGCTAAGCAAGGTCAGCCCTGATTGGTATTCAGATGGGAGACTACTAATGCATACCAGGTGCTATAGGGTATATTTCAGGAGAAGCAACTGACAAAAGCACCTCTGAGTATTCCTTGTGTAAGAAAAACCTATGAAATACATGTTTGTTGTTGTAGTTAACTGCCCTCAATTCTATCTCGATTCATGGCGACCCTATGGATGAGACATCTCCAAAAACCCCTGTCCTCCACTGCTCTGCTTAATTCCTGCAACCCCATACCCGTGACCTCCTTAATACAGTCCATCCATCTAGCATGTGGCCTTCCTCTCTTCCTATTTTCTTCCACCTTCCCCAGCATTATTGTTTTTTCCGAAGAGTCCTCTCTTCTCATTATGTGTCTGAAATACGACAATCTCAATTTGGTCATCTTGGCTTCTAGGGAAGTTTCCAGTTTATCTGCTCTAGGACCCACTTGTTTGTCCTTTTCACTGCCCATGGGATCCTCAGCACTCTTCTCCAACACCACATCTCAAATGAATTGATTTTCCTCCTATCATCTTTCTGAACTGTCCAACTTTCACATTCATACATGGTAATAGAGAATGCAATGGCTTGTATGATTCTAATTTTTGTGCTGAGTTATATATCTTTGCATTTTAGAATCTTTTCTAGTTCTTTCATAGTCACCCTCCCCATTCTTAGTCTTTTTCTGATTTCCTGACTGCAGTTGCCATTTCTATCAATTTTTGATCCCAGGTATGGGAATTCTTTTACTATTTCTATTTCTTCATTTTCTAGGTTGAATGAAATACATGGGGTGAACATAAATCAACAGGTGACTTGAAGGCATATACACATACATTGTAACAACTATCACAGAGAAAAATATGACAATAGTGCTCAAACTGATGGGAGAGAGCCTATTTTCACCCTACTAGCTTTGCACACTTATGCTGTGACTACTGCTATTAGAAAATATACCAATAGTTTGTAAAATGAGATGGTGATGAAATATAAATTTACTTCCAAACGGGAATGCTGAAAACATTTTTTCTCCATTGACATGTTTCTAGGAATGGTAAGATTATTGTTTAATTAATTGTTATTATTATTTTTTTGTCTTTTCCCTATTATGAGAACCATGGTGACTCATAGTACAGTCAGATCTTAGTATCTGTGGGGGATCTGTTCCGGACCCCTCTGGATATGTAAAAATGCAAGACATCAAGTCACTAGCAGCTGCATGTATGCACCACCATTGGGGACAATGGGGCTTGCCATCCACAGATGCTTAATCTGCAGATGGCAAAACAGCATATACTAAGGCTCCACTGTATAAGATTAAAACAAAATATAAAGCAATATAAGGCAGATTTAAAAAACCTATTGAATAGGCAATTATATTAAGTGTTGAAACAGCTTAAAATGCATATTAAAGATGAGATAGAGGTACAGGACACGTCATTAAAAACACTTTTAAATGTTTGGGTTTGATCAACACCTTCAAATCATTTCTGATTTATGGTTACCCTATCATGTGGTTTTCTTGGCAAGATTTGTTCAGAGGGAGTTTGTTTTTGCCCTCTTCTGAGTCTGAGAGTGTGCTACTTGTTCAAGGTCACTCAGTGGATTTCCATGGCCAAGATGGGATTAAAACTTGGTGTCCAGAGTTGTAGTCAAAAGCTCAAACTATTACACTATGTTGGCTCTCTGCCATACCCTGTTAAAGACCAAAGGCAAGTTTAATTTAATATTTGTTACTGTTTGTTTTTCTGTAGAATAATGTGCTTCTCAGTGCTGAAGAAACCCCTATGGGAAGAATAGAGCTGGTTTCTCGGATATTTGTTTATGAAAAAAGCAGAGATTTAAAGCTTCTTATTCTTCATCATTGCCTGCAAAGAGAATTATTCTACATAGCAAATTTTCTTTCTTTTAAGGAGAAAGCAAGGATTTCTTTGCAATTCGCAAGATACATTTGCAATAGTGAGGTCTTTGGGGACTTCACTTTTGCACAGAAAAAAACTGCTTCCCATACAGAAAATTTGGGCCAGAATTCATTCAGGCAGTTATGAATGCATAACCTAGAGTTACACATCTCTACATATTCCTTAGTTTAGAAGATATGTAGAGAATATGAAAGTCCCCTAATCCCCACTTACAGGGCCACAGCTACTTCAGTTGATGAGGATCTGTTCTTCTGTCAATCCAGAAGTTGCTGACTTCCTTCACAGTGATCTCTGGTGCAAGAGGGATTTGAAACTCTGCTTTTGGCTGCCATGCCAGAGTTTTCTCACAGGATGAGGTGGCAACATCAGTCAGGTGCTTCCTGATGGACAAGGGAACACATCTCTATCAATCACATTGGTTGCTGACCAGTATGTGGTGATTGAGGAGGTTGGGCTGGGAAATGCAACTATGGTGGTTACACTTTCATAACTGTTTTAGTGAAGTTCTGCCACTATTTCTTGTGTAGAAAAAAAAACATACACATGCATTTCTGTGCAGACTAATATCTCTTTAGTATGCAGGTATCTGCATATTAATTGGTCCTAATTTCTGGAGCAGCCCAAAGTGGAACTGATGAGACTCAGTGCAGCAGTTCCTCTGCAGCATCTCAAACCATGTCATCCCATGCTGGCCTGTTGGGTCCATGATCTATGATGTTGCTAATGTGTGTGTGTGTTCTATATCATGATATCAGGTCCAGGCTGATATAGCTGAGGTGTTCAAGGACTAATCCCTCAGATAATCTGTAGGAAAATCTAGTAGATCAAAAGTTATTGGTGATCTGCCCCTAGATTGCCTTTTCTAGTGGGGCAGCCATCTCCTCAGGCATAACAGAGGCTTTACCCATTATAGAACTTATTTCCACAGGCAGAGGCTGACAACCCATATGTCCCACCAGACAACAAGGGGCTATTATTTTACTATTTGTAAATTGAATTTTAATATCTCTGATGAAACTGAAATACCACATTCTTCCATCTGTTTTATATTTAAATTACATTATTAGGATAAAATGTATAAAAATCAGTACAGAACATATTCAGTATGAAACATTTTCTATTTATTATTTAAATATAGAGAGCATATTGATTGTGCATCTTCATGAGAATGTAAAAAAGGAAATTTAGAGGATGCTGCTTGTTTCATATGAGGTCCATGATCTATGATGTTGCTAATTGTAAATGATTTTTTTTTAAAAAAAAAAAACCAGTGCATTAACATTTATAGGTTCTAAATATTTAACTTTGTCTTTATCTACATCCCTGTTTATTATTTAAGAGTTGAAACTCTTAACATACCTTGCTTCAATGTGAACATTTCTCTCTATATATTTCTTCTTTAACAGCTCCGATTTTCTGATGATTTCGGAAATATGAAAAGAATGGCTAATGCTACCTTTATGTGACTGTCTTGCATCCTGATGAATGAGTACATTCAGTTCAAAGATATAGCATGTTTTCAAAATCTGACATCAATAGAGCAGCATCAATACCTGCTTCACTTTATCATCAGCCTGTCTTCTGCTACTGCTTTATTCTACTTTGAGGATAGAACTTAGCAACAGGGGCATGCAGGGCTGATCATCAGTCAGTAAGGAGCCTGTTTATCTAGCACCATGGGTTATGCAAATTAGATCCAATTAGATTTACCTCCATAGTTATTCTGATTAAATCCAGAGTTTATCCATAACAGAGACACACTTATCATTCTTGCATTTTTGTTGTTTTTTGTCCTCAATCTCTCTCTAGCCTCTTTTCCATTTGCATGCAACTAGTTGAGTGGAACTCCTACTGCCTGAAGTCTAATGGCTTTCAGATGAATATATCAGTGCATGTATCCAATGCACATTCACCTCTTGTTGGGCCACACTGAGTGTCAAACTACACAATGTGTGTTCTGACACTCGGAGTCAAGGATTAGAGTCTGAAGTTAAGCAAAAAGTACAAAGACAACTCCCCCTTTCCCAGATTGACTGGCAGAAAGGATGACATCCATCAACAAATAGGGCAAAACTTATATTTGGGAACCCTCTGTACTGGCACAAAGGACACAAGATGTCTCTTTTTGGATTTAAACAGGCCACAACTCTTATTTAGCCGTACAGGGTCTATTTACAAACCAATAACATTAACAAATTTGTCACATGTGTAAGTGAAAGTGTAAGCCACCAAATGGGTGGTCTGTCACCGCATATGACAAAATAATTAAATGATAATATCAACAAATTTACAAGCCCCTCCCTTGCAGAAATGACATCATATAACATCATATGACATCATGCATTTAACTGCATACGTAATTTCCTTTAATTTGTCTTTATGCAAATTTACCCAAATTAATTTAAATAGCCAAATTAATTTTCCTGTGGGGTGGGGGTCATTACCCACCACAAGAGGGGGCTAGATTAGCTAGGCATCCCCTCTCCCCCCCCCCACCACAGACCGCTTTTCCACTTTGAACAGAGAGTGCTGTGATGTACCTCTCCGATCCTTCCAGAGAGAGGTGGACCCCATCCTCCCTGTACAGCTGTGGCTGATCAAGTTTAATACCATACTCAACTAACAAGATGCCCATTTTAGAGAGCTGCTTAGCCACATAACGATTAAGCCAGCTCCAAGCATTATTAATTGTCATATCCTTCTGCGCTCCAGGCCAGCAACGACTTAGCAAAACTTTGGTCCAAGGGATCACAGCACCCGATAAAATCTTTTGGACTTCTTGCATGTCTTTAGCTACCTGTTTAGCCATCTGTAAACACAGAATCCAACCAAGTCCTTTCCCCCTAGGTGTACTACCAAACCAGGGGTTGTGAGCAGGAATGTGCCAACTCCGTGATAAAGGAAGGAGAGATCCCCACATCATGCCCCTTTGCCCAAACCACACAGTGATTCTAATTGCTGTGGGGATTCTCTAAAAGGTGGCATTCCACCCAGGAGACCAGGCTGTGGCCTGTGATCCATATATTGACATGGTGAAAGCCAGCTGAAACGAAACAAGACAAATTAACATGCCTTATCAGGAGTCCGATTACCTGATTGCAAAACATAGGACTTAAATGCACATGGACGCCACCTGTCTATTCTGCAAATATCGGCTTCACTCGAACCGTGAGTGGCCACAGCTATTGCTGCTCCAATACGAAAGGAATGCAAGAAGAAACATTCCTGAAGCAACTCAGCCCTCCTTAGAGTCTCCTTTAAGAAGGCCCAAAGTTGAAACTGCGTTAAGGGCAAACCAGACAAGTGACTAAATAGGTAGCCGGCCCAAATAGGCCTAATGTTCAAGAAGTTAATCATCACTATCATTGGGCAAATTGACCTTGCGGCATTTTAGCCAAGCAAATAGACTGACCCTTTGCCAACTGGTCAGTCTTAGGGTGCCTAAGGCAGATTTGAATCCCCTATTTTATTAAAATTAAAACAGAAATTAACAATCTCGCTGATTCTTAAAGCAGCAAAAGAGGCTATAGCAAAGACCGCTTTGAATAAAGCCTCTTCCCCATGTGAATAACATGTATGGGCTAATTGATCCCATAACTTAGCCAAAATAGGGCCAGTTATCAGCATCGTGAGTCTTTTGCAACAGGGGATTCTTTGGACCAACCCTCCACCGCACTTTTGACCCTAAAGTACTTAGTAGAGTCAAAACAGCCCTGTGCCCCAGAGTAAAGTGCCAGGGCAGCCAACCTGCCCCTGACAGTGACAGATGTTAAAGTCCTGCATGCCAAATTAAACTATAAATGAAGGCCAGATCAACTTCGATTGGCCACTTGATTATCCCCAATTTCCAGTAAAATTAATTAAACAAATTCAAAGCTGTTTGATAGGACTTGCGTGTAAACGGGGCAATGGAGTTCAAAATGCCCTATGAACTTCTATTCTCTGAAGCTCCAGCATGACACCGGTACCTCTAACGGGTGTGTTGACGCCTCGGGAGCTAGCTACCGGAACCTGGAAAGCAAAATCATAACTTTAGGAGATTAGGAGGACTGAGGATTTACCACATGCATGGCCACCTAGTTGCCACACCAAAACCAGACGGTCCTGTTAGCAAACTGGCTTGCCCACAAGTGCACAGCCACCACTATAGGAAACAGTTCCAAAAATGTAAGGTTTCTAGTCAGACCACTTTTCACCCAAGCAGAAAGCCAATGCCTCTGCAGCCCACTGGCCATTCCAATAAACACCAAAGCCATGGACACCAGTAGCATCAGAATGCACCTGAAAGTCTGCCCTCAGCAGCATTTCAGATCTCCAAATGATATGCCATTGAATTGCTCCAAAAAGGGAGTCCAGACCATTACATCCTCATGAATGCCCCCTTGTAATTCTAATGTGATGACGCTGGGCCACTATTCCTGCAGTAGCCCTATACAATCTCGCACAAAATGCTCATCCCGAAACTATAACCATACAGGCAAAATTCAAATGTCCTGTAAGTGATTGAAATTCATGAAGTGTAGCTTTTTGTTTCCCTAACATAGCCCCAAACTGCTGCCTCATAGCCACTAGTTTTCATTAGGTAACAAGAAATTCCAGCTATGGTGTCAATCTCAATACCCAAAGGTAAGTCTAGTATGTAGACCCTTGGTCTTTTCTTCCACTAAGGGCACACCTAGCTCATACATTAATTCATGAAATTGACCTAAGGAATCCTTGCACTGTGAAGAATTGGGATTCCCAGCAATTAAAAATCATCTAGATAAAGTGCTATGGCACTATTACCAGTCTGCTTAACTGCACACCAATGGAGAAAGATACTGAAAGTCTCGAAAGCTGAACAAGAAATCAAGCATCCCATTGGCATGGTTTAGTCAAAGGAATATTTTTTTCTTCATACCAAAAAACCCAGTAGGTCAAAATCATCTGGGTGTACAGGAAGGAGTCTAATGCAACTCAATATCGCACTTAGCTAAAAGGGGGCTCCCATGCTCAAATTCCTAATCATCTTAACCCTAAAATAAATAGATAACAGCCTCCTTGTTAGGGTAAGCCTTTAGCCACACCACCAAAGTATCTAACTTAATTGGTGATGGGGCCCTCTTCTCCAGGCGAAGCTGGCTGGGGGAGGGGCAGTACCCACCCCTGTTCTTTTGGCTCTACCACAGGAAGTTCAAGGGTGGCCAGCCCCACAGGTGTTACAATTGTGCCCAAACCTTCAGGGTTGTCTTTACACTTGTCAGGATAAAGTCCTAGCACAAGCCAAATTGCCCTCTCTCTCCAGAGGCAGGCCTTGCATTCGGCCCTCTCAGGATGGTAACCATCGAGACATATCCAATGTCACTCCTGCTCAAGGGCGAGACCCCCACTATAACATCAGCCCAAAGCTCGGACTGAACATGTCCCCAAGACAAGGAGCAATCCTGTGCAGCAATCATCTAAACTGCTTATC
The DNA here is from genome assembly GCA_020142125.1 of Phrynosoma platyrhinos. Taxonomy (NCBI): domain Eukaryota; kingdom Metazoa; phylum Chordata; class Lepidosauria; order Squamata; family Phrynosomatidae; genus Phrynosoma; species Phrynosoma platyrhinos. Next base: position 9,785,440 of record JAIPUX010001880.1, on the reverse strand, counting down.
ATATTGAAGCCATGCTGAAACCCTTGCATTGTGATGGCAGTTAGTGTACGCTTTTGTCATAATCTCCTGATATTTAGAAAAGTCAGAAGATCTGAGTGGCTCTTTTTTTCTTCTATAATACCTCTGTAAATATTGATCCAATTAACAAAATTGGATCCAATTAACAAAATTGTGCTCTAGCTTAGGGCGTTTAGTACATGGCATCTTAACCTCAGTGAATGGAACACGGGCCCAAACCAAATCACCCAACCATGGATGATTGCCACCAGGCCCACAGGCCACCCTTTCCCAAGTCTCCCAAGGGTCTCAAACATCCAGGAAGAGTCAGGCAACCACCAAGGGGAAAGGTGTCCACTGAGGGTCCTAGCGGAGCCCTCACCTGAAGACTGCTGTCTTCTTACCACCAGGCCCACAGGCCACCATTTCCCAAGACTCACAAGAGATGCAAACAGCCAGGAAATGTCACTGGCAACCTCCAAGGGGAAAAGTGTCCACTGAGGGTCCAGCGGAGTCCTCACCTGAAGACTACCATCTTCTTACCACCAGGCCTGCAGGTCACCCTTTCCCAAGTCTCACAAGAGACGCAAAAAGCCAGGAAGCATCACTGGCAACCACCAAGGGGAAAGGTGTCCACCAAGGGTCCTAGCAGAACCCTCACCTGAAAACTACCATCTTCTTACCACCAGGCCTGCAGGCCACCCTTTCCCAAGTCTCACAAGAGATGCAAACAGCCAGGAAGCATCACTGGCAACCACCAAGGGGAAAGGTGTCCACCGAGGGTCCTATGCGGAGCCCTCACCCAAAGACTGCTGTCTTCAACACACACTCGCCGCTGGGGAGAAGTGTAACCAACTCTCCCAAACCAGCGATGGGGTCCCGACCTTACCAGACCGGAGTTACCGGGGCATCTCTGGGCCTGAAATCCAGTACGAGGTCCACGCACCCGGTGAAAGATGCCTCCCTCAGGGCCATCCTCGGGTGTACAGCCCTGAGAATTGGGGATGCAAAGGTGCAACAGGCCCCAAAGGACCAGCCCAAAGGCCTCACTCACCCCACAGGCTGCTCAAGGAACGATACCCGAGTCCCCGAAGCAAGCGAGAATAAAAGTAAGCAGAAGCCAAAATTAGCCAAAACTAAAGAAAGTGCTAGGCCAAACGCCAAGCAAAAGCAGAGCCGAGAGCGGAGCAATGTTACTCACTCAGTTCAAGCTTTAAAATGGCTGCCTCCACATGGCAGCATAGAGCTATAAAGAACAAACTCTCATCCCAAGTCTCGTGAGACCAGTAGTACTGCGAGACTTGGAGTAGTAACCAAACAAACCAATTAGACGAGGTGCACAGGTGCTTCCATTCCCCTGCATGCCTAGACCAACAAGGCTTCTCATGTCCTTATTTGGCCAGCACAAGAAACCCCTCCTGACTCATTGGGAGTTATCTTTCCACTGACAAATGAAACCTGGTCTAAGTTCTGCTTACCCTCTCTAGTTCTGGTCTAGTAGTGAGTTTTGGTTTTGAGGCTTAAACTAAATCTATCTTTGCACCTGGCTTTTTAGCAGTAGTGCTCTCTCATGGGGTAAAAGATGTCTGTTTGTTATAGTACATAATTTTTCTCAACTATATATCTTGTATTTAGTATGCTTTGTTTTGTGACTGCTAATTGGAATGTAAATATAGTCTTAATTTGAAGTTTGATTGCTGAGGCACATATCTTCTTTTTTAAAACCCATTGTGGGAGGTTAAATAGAGGTAATAATATTTCCCCTTAATACTTACTTTAATCCCCAATGAAGCCCACTACCATGTCTGGGCTACTCTTCACTGTATTACATCCATAGTATAAAACAGGGGTAGGCAACGTTTCCCCTTTAAGGGCCGAGGGACTTCAGCTCCCAGAAGCCTCAGCCATGTTGGCCAATAGTCCCATGTTGGCCAATAGCTCCTGGGATTCTGGGAGCTGAAGTCCCTCATCCCTTAAAGGGGAAAGGTTGCCTACCCCTGGTATAAAATATTTTTAAAATATGTGTCCATCAAGACCAGGGATAGGCAACCTTTCCCCTTTAAGGGCTGAGGGACTTCAGCTCCCAGAATCCCAGGAGCTATTGGCCAACATGGGACTATTGGACAACATGGCTGAGGTTTCTGGGAGCTGAAGTCCCTTGGCCCTTGAAGGGGAAAGGTTGCCTACCCCTGATTTAAAGAGTAACATATGCAGGAAAATGTTCCAAAAATGTTTTAGTTACTTTATGGGTATTTTTTAGTGAGATTTCAAGTTGGATTTTAAAAAGTTATATGCCATTTTCTTAAGGATTGTGCTTTTTTAAAGATTAACAAAATCATTAATGAGAAAGAATTTCTTGGAGATTGCAATGAGTAACACAACTAAAGAGAGACTTTCCAAGTTCTGTCCACCTCACCCAGTTTAGGGATGGGGGGGGAAATCAATCAGTTTTCCTTTAGATAACTGTATTGGTTATAGCCAGTGTAGTGTAGTGGTCTGATTGTTGGACTACAGTTCTAGGAAAACAGGGACTGAATTGCCACTTAGCCATGGAAACCCATTCAATGATCTTTGGGCAATTCACAGTCACTCAGAGGAAGGTCATGGAAAATCTCCTGTGAGTAAATCCTTTATTACCCTAGGTTAGAGTCATGGTAAGTTGTATTCAGCTGGAAGCCAAATAATAACAAATAGGTTAAAACCAGCACCTTGAATTCAGCTAGTAGTTTTGTTGCAGAGTTAACCCCCAAAATGAAGACGAGAGAGACCGAATGGATCCCAGCAAGCACTTCCTTTATTTTCTGGCCAGGGCGGCAGCATGCCAAGATAGCACTCAAGGAGCCACCTCACCCAGCTATTGTTCTCCAGAGTTTTTAAGAAAATTATTTATCGCAGGTTCAAACTGATTGGTTACAAGCATCTACTGTGTCAGCATCTGATTGGTTGCATGCTCTGTCCATGAGCTGATCATGCAGCTCTTGGTTGGCTATATACTACAGATCATGCACCAACTTCCTAACTCCTTATATGGTGTTGCTTTCAAACTCAGCAAAAATAAATAGGTAGAAGACAAAGGAAGTAGGTGAAATGTGAAGGACCCTTCTTGAAGCATCTCCAACTTCCTCTGTCTGAACAAATTAAACTGAGCAAGCAGAAATACAAAAGCCAAAAAGCAATAGTTAATGATTACTATATTGTTTCTCCTCTCAGTTTGACTCTACATTAGACAGCTTCAGCATAGGAAGTACATTAGGGTTTCTGAAACATTTTGAGTGAAGATGTGTTGTTTAATCAGCTAGACATCTAAGTATGATTCCTGTATCATTTAATTCAGGCCACTGCTTTACCTCCTTCCCTTGTGGTGCAAATGGCATATTGTGCCATGAAGTGGTTTCTGGCAGCCTTAGACACAAAGGTGGGGAAAAAAAAACAACAAAATAAAGAAGGTCCCCAGCCTCCACCCACCCTGCTTTTTCCCTGTACTGTCACCTATGAGCATACATCACAGCTTGGGAGTCCCTTGCACAGTTAGTAGCACTAGTGCACTTCAGGCTCTCAAAACATTTAAAAGGGAAGAAAGGAAGGAATTGGGGCAAGTAATTTGCAATAGACAGCCACACTGGAGAAAGATGAAAGAGCTGGAGCGAATACTTTCCTAAAGGTTTTAGTCAGACTGAATCTTTTTTGAAAACTGCGGGAGAAAATTAGAGAACATTGGTAAGTGAAGACCTGAATAAGACAAGTCCTCCTTCCAAAAAAGAAATAATGAAAAAAGTAATTCTGGAGATTTTCTCCCATTTATGAATAAATTCTGTACTACTTTTAAAGTCTTTCCTAAATTCTGTCCAAAGACCTAACCACCTGAAGGAACTGTAACTAATTACTTGTTAAAAGTAGCTTTTCAGGTCTGCAAGAATCAAAGCCTGAAAAAGTTAAACCATCAACAACAACAACCAAAAACTACAGTTTGCAGAATTCGCCAGTCAGTGTGGCTAGTGGCTATGGTGGCTTTCAGATTCTCAGATCTATAGTTATACAAGTAATTTTTGCAGACTCTGGTGAGGATAATACCTTGTTTGGCTCAATGAACCCTTTATAGATTCTTTGTGTAAAATTGTTGCCTAAGCCTTCCAACCCATGCACACAGGTGTTTACATATCATTCAGCCCTCCAGATATTCTCAGGCTGCAACATCATCAAAAGTGAAGAATGCTGGAAGATAGTCCACCTCCTCGCCATTCTATTGTTTATTCATTTAGAGATCTTGATTCTATTAAACCCGAGGCCTTTTTCACAAGCTTAGGGCTCTTCTTTATGTTCCTTAAATTCTGTGGATTCTGTGGATTCAGCCATTTCTTTACTTAATTCAACTTTATCTTCAATCCTTGATAGTTTTGCCCCATTGTCAACATGTGAAACCCCTTCTACTAAACCTCAGCCCTGTCTTACTCCTTTTATTTGATATCTCCGTTCCTGCAAATGTGCAGTTGAGTGTTTATGGAGGAAGATGAGGGAGTGGGCAGACTACATTCACTTAAGTTCATTCTTTCTTCTTTTTCTTGTGCTATTTCATTGGCCAAATAGAAATACTATACCTCATTGATCAATGTTTAACATATGGCATCCTCAGTGTTTCTTTTCAACCTTTAATTTTCTGTTAAAGCCCACCTTCTCCACTTCTCCCTCCATTGCTTTTTGCCAATGGTTTTGCAACTTTCTTCAATGCCAAAATTGAAACTATCCACTCCGATCTCGAAGTTCCTGACACTTCCTCAGTAATAACACACATTCTCTACTTTTTCTTCCTGTCTTGTTAGATGAACTATCTAACTCAAATCCTTCAACCTGTTCTCTTGATTCAGTTCCTTCTCACTTCCTAATCACTGTTGCTTCAGCTATATTACCTTCCCTTCTTCATATTATTAATCTCTTCTTTCTACAAGTTTATTTCCTTCTGAGTTTAAACATACTATTGTTTCTCCAATTCTTTAGATGTCCTTACTCAATCCATCTCTAACTATAGCCCTATTTCATTGTTGTCTTTCTTCTCAAAAGTTCTGGAATATGCTGTTTACATACACTGTCTTGAGTTTCTCTCTAACATTTCTATCATGAATTCATTTAAATCTGGATTTTGCCCTTTGCCCTCTACGCAAATGCCTCTTACAAAAATTACACATGATCTTCTTCAGGCCAAATCAAAAGGCCTATATTCAGTTCTTATTCCCCTTGATCTTTCTGCAGCTTTTGACACAGCCAATCATGGTCTTTTGGTAGAATTGCTTCAGAATCTAGGATTTACTGATTCATTCCTTAGCTGGTTCATATCATATCTTTCCAATCAGTCATTTGCTGTGGTAGCTGGAGGTCAGGTATCTTCTTCTTCTGGTTTCCATTCAATATTCTGCTGCTAAAATTATCTCTTTAGCTCTCCACTTTGATCATGTTACCCTACTTCTGGTATCTCTTCACTGGCTACCCATTCCTTTTAAGATTTGGTATAAGCTTCTTCTCTTAATGTTTAAAGGTTTACACAACCTACTCCCCCCCTTTACCTGTCGGCTGTTATTTCATCTTATGATCCTATTTGAGATTAATGGTCCAGGAGCTTGGGGCTTCTGCCAGCCAAGGGTTTCCTCTTCCTTGGTTGGGTTCATCCTTTTTCACTTACTGCACCGTACTCCTGGAACCTCCTCCCTAAACATCTGCAGATTATCCCTTCTCTTACTAGTTTTAAATCAAAGACTTTCTTATTCTCTGAAGCATTTGGAACTGAAGTTTAATATTATTTTATAATTTAGATTTGTCATATGTATTACCTGTTTTTACAGTTTATTATTTAAATTGTATAATTTGTTTAATTATTATTGAGTTTTATACTTTGTGATTTTTAGATTGTATGTCATTGGCAGGTTTTAATGTTGAATTGATGATGTCTGTAAAGTGCCATGTAAATTTTATTATACCATATAAAGAAACATTAATAATAAATTAAGATGCAGTTCAACAATATTTGGACAGCTACACAAGTCCTACATCGGCATCAACCCTGACTTTGGGGATCCTTCTATCTGTGATGGCATAGTAAGAAGCAAAGAATTTAGAAAGGGATTTATGAATAGAGCTGGGCCCAGTTTAACCTAATTCTGAATGCTGCCTTCCTTCTCTTGCAGCTGTAATATAAGCACAATTTTCTATTTTGCCTTAAGCATATTTTTCTCTGAAAAAGAAGGTTCTTGCCTTGGGCTTTGCTTTGCATTCATAAGATTATGCACCAATTTGTGGATAGAATTCAGTCTGCAAATATATGAAAATTTTTATTTATTTATTTATTTATTTATTTATTTATTTATTTATTTTGAAAAATAGGGGGTTGTCATTTTTTATCCTTGCAGTTTCTTACTAGATGAAAGTGCTTGGACATAGTTTTTGTATAGCTGGTACTTAATGGAGGCTAATGTTCTAAATAAGTACAATGGCAAGAACTGAGATTCCCATTATCACAAGTCCTAAGAAGATAATTTACACTCTTCTACAGTTCTGTACTCTGGGATAAAAAATTGTGGTTTTTGTTGTTGTTGTTTTGTTACCAATTCCCCATTGACACTGACTAGCATTAGACTGAAAGATCAATTGGAAATTATGCTAAATTATGTCCAGTTTTGCTGGAATGCGGCAGCTAGCTTGCTGCTGATATCCTTATGAAGCTTACATTTATGAAGTTAAAGTCAATAACATTTAATTGTGGCTAATCAATTAGTTTCATTTTCATTATCACATCAGCTCAATCTAAGCAGAAACTAAATAGATTCTAGTTTTTAATATTCCTTCAGAAGCTATGTAAGGTGAGGCTGGAATTGAATACTATGCAGGGGAAGAGATAGGAGGGCCTTTGCAGACTGCCAGAAATAGTGCACATTAAATTGAGGCACTGCCCTGGCTCAGTGCCAGGGAATCATGGGAATTGTAATTTATTGTGGCACCAGAGGTCTCTGACAGAGAAGGCTAAATGTCTCAGAGAAAAATACAATTCCCATGACTCTCTAGCACTGAGCCAGGGCAGTGCCTCAATTTAATGTGCACTATTTCTGGCAATCAGGCTCACAATCATTAGGGACATTGGAAACTTCCATAAATTGAGTCAAATCAATGACTCAGCTAGCTCAGTACTCCCTATATTAGGAGCATAAACTATGCATCCCTCTAGATTTGAGATGTGTCAAGCTGGGGGAATGAAAAAATTGTGGGAAGAAACCCAATTTTCTCCATATTTTCCCCAAAGCCTCCCCCACAGATTTTTTTTTTATAAAGTTGAATAAAATATTTAAGATGTTCTCAATCACCACCCTTATTATTTCTGAAAACAATGTAGCAAGTAGTTCTATATGTAAGACTATGTACAGCCTCTCACATCATTGTAATCCTGTTCTTGGTTACCTTTGCTCAGTTCTTTTTACAGGTATGAGTACTGTTATGTCTACTTGGCACTTTGGGTTAGGAATGCAATTATTCATTATTTTTGTTCTTGATATCAGGGAGCAATCTGAGCAGTTTTATTTCCTCTATAAGACATTGATATCTATGCAAATTCAAAGACAATTTGCAAGAATTATTCTATGTGAAATGTGCATAGTTTTGCATATAAACCTTTGCCGCCCTGGGAAGCTGCACTGCGGGACCGAGGAATCCCCATGCCTCGATCCTGTGGCGCAGCTTTGCCACCCCTGAAAGGAGCGCTAAATTAGTGCTCCTTTCACAAGTCAGCGAAAGTGCACTGCAAAAGGCTGTGGTGCACTTTCGCTGAATTTTCCGCTGCAGCTTGTCTGAACGCTGCGGCGGGAGGTCCTCCTCGGAGCGCCGGCCATGCGGAGGGCCGGCTGTTCCGAGGACGACCTCGGAATGGGGTTGGGGCGCCAAGCGTGTGGCTGCCCCTCCCCTTCCCTGCACCGAAGATGGCCCAATAAGCCGTCTGCTTAGGCCCAATGTTTCCTGTGCAGAAAACACTGTTACAATGTAAAAATACCATATGTGAACTTTGCACAGAATAAGCCCTGAATTAAGAAGAGTCTTTTCAATCCAGGATTTTTCTCATTCTGAAAGTTGAGCAAAATAATTAAAACTTTCAAATATTTTCTAACATTCTTTCTATCCCTCTCAAGGACTAGAGGAGACACATCGTTTTCTTCATTTAACCAATGTTTACTGTTTCTTTTGTTTTTGGTTCTTTATAGTTCAAGTGTTTTTTACAGATCAGGACCTTGTAGCTCTGTTTTTTAACAGTTTGAATTATTTCCTGAAGAAACTGTATGTTTAATATAACAGACATGGTACAAGCCAAGTTAAGCTTAGTGCACTTTCTGCTCCTAAAGTAACAGAATGAATTTCAAGCTGTAAAGTCTGATTATATTGTATTTCCCATCCCAAATATTCTGGGGGG
>JAIPUX010001880.1:9709596-9722204 GCA_020142125.1 Phrynosoma platyrhinos | reverse complement strand
ACAACCCCCCAAAAACAACTTTTGCAAAAAACAAAATGGCCCAACTTTTGGGGTTCAGGGGGACCACTGATTGAACCCCCAAAAAAGTGGCACCCCAAAAAAGTGGCACCCCAAAAAAGTGGCACCCCAAAAAAGTGGCACCCAAAAATTGGCACCCCAAAATCTAGAACCCCTGAAATCTAGAACCCAAAAAACCTAGAACCCCAAAACCTAGAACCACCCCAAAAACAGGGAGGCGGGACTAAGACCCAAAAAGGGGGCGGAGCACCTGTCACTTTTTGATTTGACGAAAGGTGGGGGTATTATACTACTTGCGGCAACTGGGAGATTTTCAAAGTCCAGGAAATTTAAAGTCCATTTGCTTCTCAACAAGGACTCTTCTATGTAATCCAACCTGTCTCCATTCTTGTGAAGCTGCAGGCCTCTTTGTAGGTAGAGGACAATGGATTTCTCAAGAAGCCTCCATGTTTTTGCATCAGGAACATTTTGGTAGGTGCAGAGGTAAAACATGCCAGTCAATCCAAATTTAAGAAGAAGAAATTGCTTTACTTTTGTTGAAGGTCCCAGTCTGCTGGCTCATTCTTCAGGGTCCCCTGTGAAACTGTAATGTGGTATCTTACAACCCAGAAAACATGTAGGGGCAACTGTGTTGGCCATTTAGCAACATAGCCATAACTTTAACATTTAATAATATATATCTACACTTCAGGATCTTGCCTAGTTCCTTCATAGCTGCCCTTCCAAGTTCAAGTCTTCTTCTGATTTCTTGATGCCAATCTCCTCTCTGACTGATGATTGAGACCAAGCATAGAAAATCTTGAACTATTTCAATCTCATAAAATTATGCAATTGTCTAATTTTTGTTTCCTTGCTTACCTTTTTTTAAACCAAACTCTCAGGTTCAAAATAGACAATACCCATAGCACATTTTTAAAAGAGGTGCTTTCTCAAGTAGGGAAAAATCTCTGGACGTTATCACACATGGGCCAAAAAGTGATAATAAAGTGGAAACGAGGCATTCCGAAAATAAACTGAAAATAAATCTTGATTCCGCAAATGGCTTTCACACGCAATTACCTTAATTGCGAAATTACAGTAAGCGCATTTAACGTTCACACACAAGTGAGAAAAGCCCGTAAATGTACTAGAAATGATCTTCTTGCACATGCGCAGATAGAGGAATGCTCGCCATGGAACCATGGGAAAAAGCAGGGAAATGCTCCCAAATGCGCATTTGCTTTTCACATTACGGTAAATGCGAAATTACTGTAATTTCGCAAATGCATTTCCTCAAAACTACCGAATTTCAAAAGATCTCGGATAACACCAGTTTCTGTCCAGTTTCTGTGCGACGTTGTGTGAAATCGTGAGGCACAAATTCAGTTTCTGTTTGGGATTTGTGTGGATTAACCAGCAGATTTCCCCCGTGTGATAACTTCCTCTGTCATAGTCTGTGATTTTGCTCAAGTATTTATTTGCATTTATTTATTTATTTATTTATTTATTTATTTATTTATTTATAAATGTATTTATTTTTTTTTTTGGATTTATGTGGAGTTGTGAGTTGCCAGGTGTGTTTGACTCACCAATTTACAAACATGGTAGCATCCCGTGTTTGCAAATTGGACAGCTGAGTGCAGCTGGGAGCCAAAATGCAGTCATTTGATGGCATGGGTGGAATTTTTAATATGATAATACCGGACTGCATCCCGTAAATGATTGCATCCTGGAAGGGGTAAGTCACTTTTTTTGGCATGTGATAATCTTCTAACTCTAATCTGAGTGTTTAGATGAGGTTCTGTTCTTGTTTTTCTTTTCTTCTTATTTCTTTCACTGCATTATGTACCAGTTTTATACAATTGTCTTGCAAAAATTTGAAATTCAATAAAAACATTTTTTTTAAAAAAAAACTTCATCAGATTGAATTGAAGGGCCAATTTTATCCCCCTCAAATTCTTTATGAGCTATAGAGACTACTTTAACAAATGGAAAGGGGAGAACAGAACCAGGCATGCCTGGAACTTTCACAGTATATGGTTATAGCACTATGATTCCCCTTAACTACCATTTTATTTATTATTTATTTATTTGTGTGACAACATGGCAACATCCTATAGAGTTCTGGAGCTTGTAGTTATATATGACACTAAAGGAGCTCTCTGACTAAGAATTTTAAATCCCCCTCTATACCCTACAAGCCCCAAGATTCCATGGGATGTTGTCATGGCAGTTAAAGGGGAATCATAGCACCATAGTTATGTAGTGTGAAGGGACCTCTGGTTTTGAAAAATGGATTTTTGTAGGGAAAATATTAAACAATGTTGAAACGGGAGAGCTGTGATGTTTGTCCCTTAAAAAAGGGTGGTACAGGGAACAGAGGGTATGGTAGAGACATAAAAATAACCTTTGTGAATGCATGTATCCTTAAGGTGAACTTTGACAACCCTTGCTGTAGACTTGCTTCAGTTTGCTACTCTGTTTCTGGATCTTTCCCTAGAGTCAACATTCCTACTTTTTGCATCATTCTACTTTTTGACATTCTAGAGAACAAATGACTGAATGCATGTCTTGGCACTTTCAGTTCATGCATACAGTTTCAAACTTGAGTCGAACAATAGTATTTCCTAAAATCAGTGCAATCATCAGTGAGGTGAAATGTCAATGTAAGTCTTCTAGTTTTTCTTTTAAAATGATGTGTGAAACTGAAATGCCAAGTGGGGAAGCTGTGCATTGTCTAATTCTTCACAAAGTAAAATGCATCCTTTGTCACTTCTGTTGACAAAGACAGCTTAGCAGATGTGCATATCTCACTTGCCAAATGATAAATCCCTATCAGTAATTCAAGGCCTTTTTTTGGGGGGGGGGGGAGAAAACAAAACTCACACACATACACACAAAAACATATTGATGCAGAATCAGAGTCAAAAAAGCATGAGGGAGAAAGTTTTGAAAACATTAAAAAATACATTAGGCAGTGTTATCTTTCAAATAATGCAATTGCTGTTAGCTTTACTGAAAGTCGATATTTGCAAAATGGAATCCAGACTACATACAAGCAGAATAACATAGCAGTTTTATTATTTAATCTTAATCTCAGACACTTACCCTTAAATGGAATGGCAATAGATTAACAATTCTCAGGCTATGGTCTATGAACCAGTGATAGTCCACAGTGCAATTTCAGTTGGCCTATAAAACCAAGTCTAAGTAGTAAGGGAAGATGCTGAACAGCTAAGAGTGCTGTGAATTTTCTGCAGCATTTGCTTGCTTTAATGAAATGTTATAGACTACATGGAGACTTTTTTAAAAAGACAAATGGAAGAAGCAGATGTGATAGCATCAGCGCAGATCCTAAAATACACATTAGAGGGGTGGTAGCTCTGTTGGTAGAATATGTCTTGCATATGCAAGATTCTAACTTCTTTTTGTAGCATAACCAAGTATGGCCAAGACACCTTTCTGAAACCTTAGAGAGATGTGTCATACGCAGGCAGGTAGCTTCCTTATATGAAGTCAGTACTATCTCTGTTGAATGCAAGAGATTGTCCATTGCCTGAAGCCAGATTTTTTCTCAACTCTACATGGAAAAGCAAGTGGTCTGTTATTGAAGGATGGCGATTCCTAAAAAGAGGAATTGTGCATGCAAGCCAAAGCTGCTGCCACACTGCTCAATTAATGCAATTGGACACTTCTTTAACTGTCATGGCTCCATCCTGACAGAGAAGGCTGAATAGCTCATAAAACGACAAATCCCAGAATTTTATTACTTTGTGCCATGGCAGTTAAGGCAGTGTCAAACTGCATTAATTCTGAGGTGTAGGAGAAGCCTAACTCCATCTTGTCTCCTCCTTGGAATGATGTTCCTTTTCCTTTATTCTGAAAGATCTTTTGTTTGATTATAAGAGAAATATGAAATAGGCTTGGTTTCTTCTGGGTGTGGGGACCAAACAACTGGCATTAGGGATCAGATTATTTGAAGTGAAATTCTCCCATTGTGGTACCACTACAAAGGGGGCACTGTTGTGTATTTCCATCAAATGAAGGCACTGAAGTTTTTTTTTGTTTTTGTTTTTAATCATGAAGCTGTTCAAGCAGCTCCCCACTTGGAAGCCGTAATGTAGAAACATGGTGTTGTCTGTACATGCACACATGCCCACACACCCCAAAATGCTGAGTACTGATCCACATATTTGGAAGGTAGTACAATGGATCCTTTAATAAACTTTTTAAATGAGGAGAAGTTCATTAGTCAAGGAAATTTCATTTTGACAAAAGCGCAGCTACAGTAAAAGATGCACCCAGTACCTTCTCATTATGATGCAGCTATAAAATCCCAGCATGAAAAAGCAAAGACACATTAATGCACCCATGAGGACATATCCAAATTACATAAAGATAACCTTTCCAGTGCATTTACCTGACAGAGAGATGAATGGGTTCTGTATCTCTTCCTTCTGTATTAATACACTTTGGTTCATTTCAGCTCATCCAACCATATTTTAGCAAGAATGGAGGTAATTACTCCATTGCTCTTCTAATTACCATCACATCTCATTATTATTCAAGGGCATAGGATCATTTAGGGCTTTGGATTTGGCAACAGCTATTAAAATCCCATTCTTACTCATTTTGTTCCTGCATACGTTATAAGCCGTGGGAGGCTCACTCTTCGTTCTCATACATATGAGGTTCCCATGGCACCAATTACTATCAACTGAGTCTTCCTTAGGCAATTTCTTTAGATCAATTTGATTACCCAAGTAAACCATAGGCATATCATATGTCTTCTGATTATCTGCCATAATTATACCTCTGATGCTCCTAGTGAGATGTTTGGACAAAAACAACAAATATATTCCTGTAGCATAGCACCCACCATTTTGATGACTTTGGGTGTAAGAAGAGCAAGAACCATGGGGAGATACATTACATCTTTGTCTGCTTTGTTTACACAGACATATCACAATGATCCACTATATTCCAGTTAATTTAGTCCATCCAGTGTCAAAGCCAGAAGGAACATCTTACTGCTACTGCAAGAGTGATTGTTTGTTGTATCCCATGCAACTAAAAGGAAAACTTGTAGTCATGTGGAAATAAGTTAAAGAGTACACTTAGGAACTCCATTCAAAAGTAAGTCCAACATGCTTGCAACTTCCAACTAACCCTCTCTCAACTTTTGCTTAAAATTCATTGGTTTGTCCCATTTTTTTAAAAAATGTGAGCAACTAATAAACCAGCTTATTTCATTCTGCATAGCTCTCATTTACATCATTATTTTATTTTATTTTATTTTACTTTATTTTATTTATATCCCATATGTCTCCCAACATAAGACTCAAGCTGCATTGTTTGTCTATGTCAGTCATTGCATATGTGTCTTGCTGGCCAAAAAAATGTTGGAAAATTGGTGTGATGGGTTATACAATGGACATGGCTATCGTTGAGACATGCTGAGCTCAGACATTGGCACTGAGATAATACCCAGGCCGGGGGGGCGGGGCAGGGGAGCTGTAACAACAAATAAGTGGTGGTATCAGACCGAAAGGGAGAAATGTGTTTATTAGTTATAACAAATTATAATTAAACCTCCCCTTAATTTGAAAGTGTGTACAGTTCAATTAGGCAAAGTTAATGCTTGCTCTTGAGTTCTGACAATGAACATCTCTGAACTGGATTTATAGTTGGTGAATAAAGCTTTTCAGAGTTTTAACTACCAAAACCTGAGTTTTTGAACTTGGTGTCCCACTGGACTTGACAGTTTGTTTGTTTATTAAAATATTTATATCCCACCCTATATCCAAAGAGCTTAAGGTGGCTCAAAATAAAATCAGTTTAAACAATAAGTAATAATAATAATTTAAAATGATCAAAATTTATTAAACAGATTATCCATTAAAAAAGATAATTTAAAAGCAGTGAAAACAATTTTAAATAATGCAGCCATGGGGCATGAACAGTTTGGGTAAAACCGTTTATGACCAAAGGCTTTAATAAAAAGTCATTTTTTGACTTGGCACAAAAATTGTCCTAATGGAGGCATCAATTGGGCCTCCAAGGGGAAAGAATTCCACAAGCTGGGTGCCACATTAGAAAAGGCCTTCTCCATTGTGCTCCCACATTATATTCCCCTACAGATAGAAGACAGAGCAGGGCACTTCCAGTAGTTTTCACTCCTCAGGTCCCAAGCCATTTAGCGATTTAAATGTTATCACTAACACTTTGAATTTAGACCAGAAGCCTATTGGCAGTTTATGTCAGGGGTGGAAATCATGTGCTCCTGTAGATACTACATCACTATCCCTCCTAGCATTCCTTGACATTAACTTAATGGACACTGCTGTTAAGACTTGTAATTAAAATCTTCTGGAGGGCCATTGAAATCAAGGGAATAGGATGCCCTTAGCCTATGGAACTCCTTCCCATCGCAGTATGGTTGGCCCTTTCCCTCTTGCATCGGTACAAGAGAGTCCGCACACTGTCTTTTTTGTTAAGAAAATGGCCATAACTTTATTTATCTGTACAGGGTTATAAACAATATCTTTCTAATAATACATTATTAACTTGACTATAACTTTGTTCTTGACACATGTGTCTGTGCACGTGACTTAACACCTGATGTAATCATCGACTTTAACCAAGTCAATCTATCAGGGACAAGACACGCCCTCACAAGCATATGTCAAGAAGGTTCTTGCAGAAATTGCTAAACATGTCAACAAATCATCCCTTCCTCATACAAAATTGGATGTCATCATTAAGGTTGTTGACGTAAGAGAATTTTTTAAACTGTGGATGTAAACCCTCCATCTCCATTAACTAATCAAGTACTGTAAATTCAAATATATGAATTATCCCCTAAGGGGAGCGTCCCTGCCTGCCACAGGAGAGGGCCAGCCTAGCTTGGCATTCCCTCCCCCCGAAGAAGAATCCGTTCAATATTACAAGTGATGGAATCCAGGTATACATTGCAGCCCACCAGGGAGAGATGAACCCCATCACCCATGTACAGATGTGGCAGATAAACTTTAATTCCATCGTGATCCACAACAAAAGCCCCCAGTTCTCCCAACTTCTTGCAAACGGTTCTGTTCACCCAATGACGAGCCACATTGACAGCAGAGTCCTTTCTTCCACCCAACCAATTTCAACATGACAAAAATTTTGTCCATAAAACAACCGTTTTTGGGAATCGTTGTCAAATTTTTTGCAAGTCCCTTAGAATCCTTTTGACCAGCAGCAATA
This sequence comes from Phrynosoma platyrhinos, assembly GCA_020142125.1. Taxonomy (NCBI): domain Eukaryota; kingdom Metazoa; phylum Chordata; class Lepidosauria; order Squamata; family Phrynosomatidae; genus Phrynosoma; species Phrynosoma platyrhinos. The sequence continues at coordinate 9,714,959 of JAIPUX010001880.1, read as the reverse complement.
ATAAGAATCTTAGGGAGTGGAAAAGTCACGGTCAATTCAATAATATGTGGGAGAAGAGCTCCCCACAGCATGCCTTTACAGCCAAACCAGCGGATAGGCCCGACTTCCTCCAACCCCAAGTTCAGATCTCAGCCTGACTGGATGATATGGCACTCAGCCCAAAAGACCAGGTTGTGCCCGACTATCCACAGGTCACCCTGTTTTTGTCCTGCTCAACAAAAAGATACATTAGTTGCATTAGTTGTGAATGTATGACCCCCTCAGTTTCCAATATCAAATCAAGAACTAATCCCACTATGAACGAATATAAGATTTGAATGCTCTAGAGCACCAACGCCCAATCCTTTGGATCACAATATCGCTTAAGCCATTAACTGCTCCAGTGGTTGCCGCTCCGATCCTAAAATAATGAGAGGAGAATTGAACCACTGGAAAACCCGCCTACTTCAAAGTCTCCCGAAGCACAGCTCAAAGTTGAAACTATGTCAATGGAAGGCCTGGGCCATGAAGAAACAAATAAACAGGACTAGTCGGGTGCAATCTGAGGTAGTCAGGCAAATCTGACCTTCAGGCGCCTTGGACAAAACTATAGTTTGACCCCTACCCAACTGATCCATCTTTGAATGGCTAAAACACATATGTATGCCCTGCCCCAAAATTTGAACATCAGATAAGAAAAATGCCTGGCCCATTAAGTTGGATGCTTTAGATGCTTGGTTGTGGATTTACCCTAACCAGAATTCCGCCCAGTATTTGCTGGATGGTTTTTTACATGATTTCCACATATCTTATTCTGGTTTGAGAGTTCACCATTTCACACCTAATGCACGTTTGGTGAGGGAGTTATTGGGGATTGTTAGAGATAAACTGGCCAAAGAACTAGCCGTGGGGAGGATATCTGGGCCCCATAAACATCTGCCAATGCTGACATTAAGGTTGTCACCGCTAGGTGTTGTTCCTAAGAAGGCACCAGGCAAATACTGTTTAATTCATAATATCTTCTGTCCCAAAGGGGAGTCTGTGAACAATGCTATTTATCCAGCATTAGCATCTGTAAAATACACATCATTTGACTAAGTGGTGCAAATGGTTAGAGCCTTAGACAAAGGAGCACTGTTGGCTAAATGTGATATAAAATCTGCTTTCAGGTTCCTTCCAGTACACGCTGAGGATTTTGATTTGCTGGGTTTTCAATTTGATGGAATGTACTATTTTGATAAGGCAATGCCAATGGGGTGTTCACCTTGCTCTGCTTTTGAAAAATTTTGTACTTTTTTACACTGGTGTGTGGTCAAGAGGTCTGGCAATCATGCAATTACACACTATTTTGATGACTTCTTGTTTGCAGGGGCTCCTGGCACGACAAGGTGCTGGGATACTTTGTTGGCTTTTCAGGATTTTATGGCACAGATGGGTGTTCCCTTGGCTGATGAGAAGATGGAAGGCCCTGCCACCCTTCTAACCTTTCTGGGTATTGAGCTAGATATTGTTGAGTGTTTATCCCAGCTTCTGAGTGAGAAATTGGATCTAATGAGGCATCAGGTGAGGATAATGAGGGGTAGGAATAAGGCCATGCTGCATGAATTTATTGAATTTTGTTATAGTTCCAGGATGGGCCTTTTGTCCTCGTCTTTACAATGCCATGATGGGGGTTTCCGCACTGCATCACCACATTCGAATTACGAGTGGGATGTGGGAGGATTTGGGAGTCATTTTTGGAGGAATTCAATGGTGTTTCATTTTAGAGGATCAAAATGCTTTTAAAGACAGACTTTCAGGTTCACTCCGATGCTTCTGGTGCCCACAGTTTTGACGTATATTGGAAAGGTCAGTGGGCAGCTGAGAGTTGGCCTCAGTCTTGGGTGATTAATGGTTGGGCACGGGATCTTACTTTTCTTGAAATGTTCCCTATTGTGGTAGATGTTCACCTATGGCCAATGAAATTTGCACAGAAAACTGTTTGGTTTTGGTGTGACAACCAAGCAGTAGTTCATGTAGTTAATTCACAGAGCTCCATATCCCTAAGGGTGATGACATTGATCAGGTCTATGGTTGTGTAGTGTCTGAAATATAATGTCTTATTCCAGGCTCGCCACATGCCTGGCTTGCTAAATCCTTTGGCAGATGCCCTTTCACATTTTCAGTTTTGCAGGTTCTGACAATTGGCCCTGGAAGCAACATTGCAATCATTGGAAGTGCCAACCCATTTATGGAGCTTTGAAGAGTAGAGATCAACAGGGCAATTCTTTAGTCCTTTGCTCCTTCCACATGCAAGTCTTACCAGCTTGCAATGCAAACTTTCAGACAGTTCTTGACAGATGTGGGGGAAGTCGAGATTTGGCCCCTGCGGGTGGAGATTATACTCCGTTTTGCTGTTCACCTTCGACAGTCTGGGTTGTTCCCAGTTACCATTAGGGGAAGGTTGGCTGCTCTGGCCTTTTACTCTTGGGCGGGGGGTGGTGGTTTAATGATCCTACAGTTGATTTTAGGCAGGGGTAGGCAACCTTTCCCCTTTAAGGGTCGAGGGCCTTCAGCTCCCAGAATCCCAGGAACTATTGGCCAACATGGGACTATTGGCCAACATGGCTGAGGCTTCTGGGAGCTGAAGTCCCTCGGCCCTTAAAGGGGAAAGGTTGCCTACCCCTGATTTTAGGGTTTGGAGGGCTTTGGAGGGATGGTCTAGAGAGCTTCCTGTGGCACAGGATAACCACTTACCTGATACAATTCTGATTCAAATTTGGCAATCTCTACAAGCAGTGTGCTCTTCGCCCAAGGAAGTTATTTTGTTCTGGGCGGCCTTTTCTTTGGCCTTTTTCACTGCCACCAGAATTAGTGAACTTGTCCCTAGCTCTCGCTCTGACATGTCAGGCAGGGTGCTTTTCTTATCTGATGTTCAAATTTTGGGGCAGGGCATACATGTGTGTTTTAGCCATTCAAAGACAGATCAGTTGGGTAGGGGTCAATCACAGCATCAGCTCCTCAAGATGTCCAGTACAAGAGAGAGCCCCTCCCGATGCATTGGGGGGTCTTTCTCTTTTCATTGTCAGACAAATACATTCTTAAAATATAAACCAGCCTTGAGCCTTTACTTTTAACAAGTTGTGGCAGAAGGCAGTTCAATAGATGTGCTGTATTTTTTCTTAGGTACTGAATGTGTTTTAAATTAAAATTTTAATTGGACTGGCTGTTTAATGATATCTTTTATGCTACCGGTATATTTGTTTTAACTGTTTTGTTTAAGTTACATTGTAAACTGCTATGGGTGCAGAGTGAGTGCAAGACTGCCTTTCATCATCTCCATACTTCTCTGGATTTGTAGCTCCCTGCAGCTTGCAGCATTTCATGAAACCAAACCAGAGATCAGATTCACTTTAAAAGAAGACTTTTTATTCTTCAGTTGCAGAATTAACATGATGACTATTTACATTGTAGAACATGGCAGAAAACAAAGGAAATTCCATGCCAAGCCCAGCAATCCACTCAAGGCAAAAAGCCATAACTCCACCCCCAGGTTGATACCTTTATAGACATTTGCTAAACAGTTTCTAAACCCAGCCTTCTTCCTGTGTCCTGTGTCCTGTGTCCTGTGACCAGTGGATCTCACATACTCTGATGACCTAATCTGTTTTCTTCTTGTATCCTGTCTTCTGAGACACACACTGACCTTGGTTATGTTATTTTTGTGTAATCCACCTGCAGGCTAAAACTTTCACAGCTAGAACTTTCCTGCATCTGTACATTTCCACTTTGACTACAAATCCCAACAATCGGTCCCATATTGAGAGAAAGGCAGGATGCAAATTAAATAAATAAATTGAACAAAGAAACAAACTGATGGTATCCCAAGCTCATCTGCCATCTGAAGTGGAAGAAGAGCCATCATCACCACCCTCAGTGTTGTTGCCTGCCCTCTGGGGAAAGCATGATTAATTGACTGTCTATTTACAGACATCAGTGTACACGACGCTGTAAAAAAATCAAGAAAAGGATACATACATGTCAAAAGTGTGAAGAGAATAGTAACTATCAGTCTTCTTTCCAAAATATAATAAAAATAGCTTTACTTACAATACAATAGGTGGCCTAATGGAGAGTAGATTATAAAAATGGTTGCAGATTAGAGTGATGGTGGAAGAGAGTGAATGTGGGGAGGAAATGGAAAGGCAGCAAACATACAAATTAGCAGTTAATGGGTATTAGTGCAAAAAGCCTGCTATTCCAACAGTATCATCAGGGTCTGTCACCTTGCAGGGTTCATTTTTCCATCAATCAATCAATCAATCAATTTATTGAATAAGTCTCCAGACCATTTCAAATGTAAACAAATATGTTAAAAATTATAAAATAATGAAGTAATGATATAATAAAATGAAGATAAAAATATGAGAAATAAAATAAAAATAAAGGAAAGTATTTATATGCATAGTTTGTATTCAAATCAAATTACACCCTTCTTGTAGAATTTGCACCACAATCTAATTAAGGTCTTTGGCTATCTCATGCCTCTGTAAAGTAACTGCTTTCATTGCAAACAAGGCAACCCTAAGAGTTATGAAAGGCTCTACTCCTTGCAATAATATAGACAGCTTGCTTTTATCATCCTTATTCCTTTGATTTCTGAAAATGGGAGTCAGATATTTCTCTCTGATACCATTATATAATTGTCAGTGCAACAGATAATGTGCAAGATCTTCAACATTAGGGGCCCCACATATACAAAATCTTTCAGAAAAAGGGATACCCTGATATCTATCTTGGATTACTCTTGATTCCATTTGCTCAAAGGATGCAAATTAAATAAATAAATTGAACAAAGATTAACAAAAGCCTTCCGATGTTCTCTTTTAATGGGAAGAAACAGATATTTCTCTCCTTGAAATGATATTTTAGCCCTTGATAACCATTTCAAGGATTTCACTGAGGCCAGAGCCGCTAAATCTGATTGACCCCTAATGTCAAGCACTCTTTGTTTGAGCATGTTGCCAGCATTTGTATTAATTTTTCTGAAGGCCATTACACTGAAACCCATGCTAGAGAGCCTTTTTGATAGGTTGGAAAACCATGAGTTTAAAGAAGGATTATTATCCTGTTCGATTAAATATAACTTGGGTAACCTGTCATCACACATTTGAGATAACTTGATCTAGTAATTGAATATCTGAAGTAAACAGAGGTCAGAAATAGCAGCCATACCAAATTCTGCCCTAACTGCATATGCCTGGGTGCTTCTTGCCACCCCCAATATGAATCTTAAAAATTTGTTCTGAATTTTTTCAATTTTCATATTTATATTGACTCCCCAGATTTCTGCACCATACATCAGAATAGGCAGGACTTTGGCCTTATACACTTTTAGAACAGGA
>JAIPUX010001880.1:9663942-9674873 GCA_020142125.1 Phrynosoma platyrhinos | reverse complement strand
CCCCCCCCCCAGTCTTTCCCCCTGTGAATCAATGTCAAAAAGTTGTGAAAATGAATCTCATGAATTCACCACAGACAGAAAAGAGAGTTGATACTTCTCATTCTTGCTTGTAAGAACAAAGTAAGTGAAGAATTACATCCTTGTTGGATAGTCCTTTGGTCTTATACATCACCTCTTATGTGTTCCTATTACTTTTTTTGCCTAAGTTAAGCAAACTTTGGTAAATTCTGGTCAAAACCAAGCTGAAACTGAATTCTCACTTATCTCTGCACTTGAATCACAATTTTTAGGGTTTTATTCAACCATTTCTATTGTCACATCATGGTGATGTGTTCATCTTTTATGTACCAGTGTAGGTATTTTAAAAATAAGCAATCTTTAAAATGAGTAGTTAGGCATTTTGGAACATGACAAGTTTCAGTATAGCTTTTCTCCAAGCATTCACAATGTTTCCTCCTATGTTACTTGTATGGAGACAAAAGCCATATCCCAATGAGATCTTCAGATAAAATTCTGGATCTAAATATTTAAATAAATAAATAAATAAATAAATTCATGCTTTACTCATGTGTAGGAATGTCAAGTTTTGAACTGGGAGTCAGGCTTTGCTGCTGGGCTATGTTCTGATGTCACATCTCTGGTCTAGCCTTACTTTCCCCCCTTGCCCACACTGAGTGCATACCTCTACAAAGGTGTGCATGAGCATCTGTCCATTTATATAGCTTCATGCATGCAACTGAGATTTATGTGTACCTGTTCTTGCCTCCTTATTGCATACAGTAGATGACAGTCTTTTTGGGCCCTTCCTGGATCACTATTCAATGCACTTCCCAGCACCTAGTGCACTGCAGGATCTGAATATATATGAAGGCTGCTCAAAATTATCAATTTCTATCTGTTTTGATTTCAAGAGTAGATTTTAGGCATATGATTAATATTCCAAGAAAAACTTCTGACAGACCTTTATTTGGATTATTGGTTGTTGTATGCCTTCAAGTTGTTTCAGACTGATGGCAAAACTGAGGTAACCTTGTGATTGGATTTTCTTGGCAATATTTGTTCAGAGGGGTCATGCAATGGGTTTCCATGACTGAGCAGATATTTGAACTCTGGTCTGCCAGAATCCTAGTCTGACATTCAAATCACTATGCTATGTGGCTCTCATTCGGATTGTATTTTCAATGTTAAATGGTCATGGTGGCTGCAATAATAGTTATAAGAACAGTGGTCTGTTTGGTTGCTCATTCTCTCAGAACGATTCCTTCAAGGCTCTCCACACTAGCATGTTGAAGTTATTCATTATAAATAATGAATTACTTGCAATTAATTTATTTTTACAGTAACTAAGGGATAACTAGATTAAATTAGCTGGCATGGTATAGTGGTTTGAGCACTGGATTATGATGCTGGAGACTGCCCAGCTATGGAAACCCACTGAGTGACCTTGGGTCATGCCCTCTCAGCCTCAGAGGAGGCAAGGCCCTTCTGAACAAATTTTGCAAGAAAAGCCTGTGATAGAGTCAGTATAAGTTGCAAATGACTTGAAGACACACAGCAACAACAACAACAGCAACCTAAATTAAATTATGCTTATAATTTTATGTGCAAATGTGATAATATTATGCCAATTTTGCAGTTACTTTTACTGTTACACAAAGGATGCAGTGGCTCAAGTGCTTAAGATGCTGATTCTGTTGATTGCAAGATCAGCAGGTTGGCAGTTCGAGGCCCAGATGCCACATGATGGGGTGAGCTCCCATCACTAATCCTAGCTTCTGCCACCTGGCAGTTCAAAAGCATGCAAATGTAAGTAGATGAATAGTTACCACTTTGGTGAGAAGGTAAACAGCATTCTCTGCAGTCATGTTGGCCACATGATCACAGAGTAATCTCTGATAACATTGGCTCTTCAGCTTAGTAACAGAGATGAGAACTGCTACGTACAGTCAGTTATGACTTGACAACCTTGTCAATAGGGAAATACCTTTACGTTTTTTACTGTTACAGGGTGTATGGTTATAGGCCACCTAGGTATACTTTGTACTGTGCATAAGACATTGGTTTGTTATTGTGTAACTTCAAGTCATTTGACTTATTACAACCCTAAGATAAACCTATCATAGGGTTGTCTTTGCAGAAGTTTTTCAGAGGGTGTTTGCCCAGTGGCATTACTAGGGTTATGTCAAGGTGCACATAAGAAGGAACCCTTGGCCTGTTCATCAAGGGTGGAGGGATAGCTACAGGTGCAGCTGCTCTGGCTCAGGAGGAGGATCTGCCATGCTTGTCCTCCTGTCTGGGCTGACAATCTATCCCAAAGGGCAGCTCCTTGTCAATAATGGCACCCCAGCAAACCAAGAATGTGTGGGATATTTTTTGCAGGGAGGTTTCTCTGGGTTCCAATACACACACTTGGATGTGGAGAATCTGGGCATTGGTAGAGGAGTTGTGTGGAGCATGTGGGCTCACCAATTCCCATGATGGCTGTCCCTTCTTTCTGGCTGGTAAAGGATGAGGCCAAGAGTGATACCATGAGCTGCACTGCGGTGATACCAACCCTAGTGATGCCACTGAGTTTGTCCTTTCCTTCTTCAGAGACTGAGAGTACATGATTTGCCTATGGTCACCCAGTGGGTTTCCAAGGCTGAGCAGTGATTCACACCCTGGTCTTCCAGTATCCTATTCCAGTTCTCAAACTTTCCAGGTAACATCCTGTTTTTTAAGGTAATTAGGTTAGTTATTTTTCAGTAATGAGAAAGAAAGTATTTACTTATTAAAATTAAAACTTTTCAGCAAAGTAACTTTCTGGGCCTTGGAACTGTAACTAGTTAGTTTTAAAAGAATTATGCCAGGCTGTATTCTAGACCAGCACTTCTCAACATGGTAGTCCTTGGACCAGTGCTATTCTGTGCCATTGGCTGCTGGTCCATTGATATTTTCCAGGAACAAAGAAAAATGGACATATCCAAAGGGCACAAATATGGTGCTGGTACCTGGCACATTAGAGGAAAAAAGATTGCTGGTTCCTCACATCAGGCAGCCTGGGGAACCCTGTTCTAGACAAACAGTTGGCTATGCGGTAAAACTATTCCAGGATTTCACTGACTTGGGTTGCAGTCAGGGAATGGCAGAGTTTAATGCCTCCCCATCTATGTGCCCAACTTTCTATTTATCTAAATACCTCCATAACCAGTCAGTCATGACACCCTTCCACCTACAGTATGAAACTGGCCAAGGGAGCCACTGTTGTTTAGAGCTTCTGGTAGTCAAGCTAAATCTCATGCTATCTGGCTGTGTGCTTCCTTTATAGTAGCTTGATTTATTTACAGAATTTGCCAAAAACTCAATGAAAAATCAATAATTTATATATTCATGAAATACAGAAACACAAATATTTTCAATTGCTGTTATTCTTTCTGTTTTAAAAACAAATTTCCCTTATTTGCTAGGCTTGTCTAGCAGAAATGCAATCTTCAGTTTAAACCTCTGTTCCTTGCTAAAATAAATGCATACCTACTGGGTCCATTATAAAAGACATATGAGTATGAAGCATGGCTCTTCCTATTAAAATGAATGAAAGCTGTAAATGACAGAGAATTGGAGCATGCTTCCATATCTGTTTATGGCAATAGTTGGGTCTGAAGTGCAGAGTACCCTTCATAATAGACAGTTTATTTTTGCTTTATTTATTTTTTATTTTTTTTATTTTTTGTGTACCAATGTGTTGAGCAATCACAGGAAAATGAGCACTACAAAAGTTGTATGGGCAATGGATCATACCTTGGGAAGTGAATCAGTAAGATGAAGTGGATGGGTACCACCAGGCAAGGAATGAAGGCAAGGGGATGCTGGGGATTGAGTTGAAGAGAAAGTGGCTCCATTGCAAAGTGCATCACAGTGCCTCAATTACCTGTGTTACAGGTGCCCTCATTTTAGTAACCAAAACAGAAAAGCAGTAGCATGGAGTGCTCCCCTTTTCAGGTTAATAAAGACATGCTCTTGTGCTTGTGAAAGTATAGCCCAGGAGTAGGCAACCTTTCCCCTTTAAGGGCCAAGGGACTTCAGCTCCCAGAAGCCTCAGCCATGTTGGCCAATAGTCCCATGTTGGCCAATAGCTCCTGGGATTCTGGGAGCTGAAGTCTCTCGGCCTTCAAAGGGGAAAGGTTGCCTACCCCTGATATAGCCCATTCATTAGGCACAGGGTAAGGATAGTACGCAAAAATTACATGAGATCCTAAAGTGCAAAGATATAGAACTGAAGACTAAAGTTAGAATCATCCAAGCTATTATATCCCCCATCACCATGTATGGATATGAGAGTTGGACAGAGAAGAAACCCAACAGAGAGAAAATAAGATCTCTCTACAGAGAGAAAATAAACTCATTTGACATGTATTGCTGGAGAAGAGTACTGAGGATACTGTGGATGGCCAAAAAGACAAACAAATGGGTCCCAAAACAGATCAACCCTAAACTCTTCTAGGAAGCCAAGATGATAAAATTGAGGCTGCCATACTTTGGACATATCATGAGAAGGCATGATTCACTAGAAAAGACTATGATGCTAGAGAAGGTAAAAAACAGCAGAAAGAGAGAAAGATCATATGCCAGATGGATACACTCAACCAGAGATGTCATGGGCATGAATGTTCAAGAACTAATTAGAGCAGTGGAAGACATGGAAGCTTGGAGATGTCTCATCCACAGGGTCATCCATGGGACTCATCCATGAATTGCAGCCAACTTGAGGGCAGTTAACAACAAGGATAGTAGACATCCATATCCCCCTGCATCAAGTGGTGATGACCACAGACTCCTGCAGAAGAGACACAAGCTAAGTGAAGGAAACATTATGACTCTGAAGCCATTTTCAGGATGCCACAAGATGGCAGTGGTCAATTCTTGGAGGCTAAAAAGAAATGCTGGTTCCCAAGGAGATCTTGAAGGGTTTTACCTCCTAGATGCACCTCACTTGAGAAAAAAAAGAAACTTCTTTTTGCTGCAGAATGCCTTCTAGAGCAATAGGGCCTTAGTTGCCAAGCTTGGGGCCCCTTTAGGCTTTTTGAGGCCAAAGGGAGGCATTTTTATATAATAGGATGCAACCCATAAATTACTTCCTATGCACTTCCTGTTTTTTTAAAAGCTTCTAATGGGCTTAAAATGACTTGTGGGACAAATATTTGGCAAAAATTCCTTGCATGTCCCTTGGAAATGCTTGGGAGCATATGGGATTAAAAATATGTGTGTTGACCTCAGTAGAGAAGATAATTTGGAGGCCACAACAAATGGTCCTGGAGGGCTGCAAGTGGCCCAAACCTTTTATAACAAGTGGACAGTTAAGTCCTCCCTACCACCCATTTCCTGCTTCACTGGCTACCAGTTCATTTCTGGACTTATAAAACCGTATACAGCTTAGGTTCAGTCTATTTGAGAGATCATATCTCCCCATAGGAACCTGCTAGAGCTCTACGATCTTCATGAGATGGCTTTCTTTCAGTCCCACTGTCATCACAGGCTCACTTGGTGAGGACATGAGAGAGAGCTTTCTCGGTCGCTGCTCCCATCCTATGCAACTCCCTTTCACAGGAGGCTGGTCCGGTCTCCTCCCTGCTTGCCTTTTTCTGGCAAGCAAAAACATTTTTATTTAAGTAGGCTTTTCAACATATAATCAGGATAGTTATTTTTTTAAAAAAAAATGGGGCGTGTGTTTCAGTTATTTTTTAACTCTTGTATGTTTTTGCATTAATTTTATATTGTTTTAAGTAGAGGATTTTAATTGTTTTTAAATATTTATTGCAATGTTTTAATAATGTTTTTATCTTGTGAGTCACCATGAGTCCCTTTTGGGAGAAAGGCAGCATAGAAATGAAATAAATAAAATAAATAAAAATAAAATTTCCTTGCATGCTTTAGATTGTACGTTTGAAGACAAGGACACTCTCATTTTCAGGAACTGTCCAAGCCATTTTGCTTCCTGAAGCAACTGGTAAAATGACACTCATTCAACTTCATGTCACTGTTACTGCTGTCCCCCCAAGGATCTGCACCTAAGGCAGTTGCCTAACTCAGTTTAATGCTAGAGACAGCTTGGCTAATTGCTGATATTGTAAGCTATTCATGATCCTCTTGGGGGGGAGGGAATAAAGGCAGAATAAAAATGTTTTAAACAAATGAATAAATACAAGATATAATGCTTATATCTTCATGCTCAATGGTACAAAAAGAGAAAGAAAATCAAGTAGATGGGCTAAAGACCTAAGTTCACTTGACCAACAAGGTGAAAATTAAAAAGCCTCTGAGCTACAAAACACATCTTGATTGCTGAAGCAATAAATGTCTCATGAATATGATAACTAACCAAATGGGAGACATTGATTTTTATTACTCTGGTGTTATATAATCTATATGGCTTTTAATTTACATTTATTTATAATGTTCCCTGCCACCATTGCCATAAGCTTAATGGCAACCCATAAAAATTAAGACTTCAATTGTCTGACAAAATGGTCAGCTGTGCAAGTGGTGTCCCTGCTCGGTCTAGTATCTGTTTTTTTAAAAAACTGTTGACTTTTCTAGATGTTGATACTCAGTTTTCCTCCTAACACCACTGTCCCTTTGCAATTTATAACTTCTAAAATCCAATTGACTCCATCCATGGGCATCCCAGCAGAGTTATATCCATTAAGAAGCAAGAAGAGAGAGAAAAAGGTAATAAGCCTTGGCTATCATGCTAACTCTTCGATCTGCTTGCATTAGTTGGCATAGTATCTGGGTATAAGGGCATCTCTTTTTCTTCTTAGTAATTCCTTTTCACTCTTCTCTCAGCTGTCTTCTGAGCACTGACCGTCTGGCAATAGGAGAGGCAAACTGCGAGAGAACAAGCTAATCACCACCAATGTGGAGAGCTGTGCCCATAAAAAGACCATTTTAACAGCCTCGAACAATTAAAAATACCTCCTTACTTCTCCCAGAGAGTATGATGCACAGCCTGTTTAGAAAACATGTGGTTGCCACATTGCCAAGCAGATATGACTCCTTACTGTGGGAAGCAGGAAATATTTGTTTCTGTCATCATTTGCTGGCTTGGTTGTGTCACTCTTCCTTTACTCAGTCAACATGCCTGTATTCTGTTTGGACATAAAGACTATTTGCAATTTTTCTGGTCCTTGACAATAAAATGCAACCCAATACATTTAAAAAAAAGGTCACATTGGTTGTTACATTGGCATCAACAATAGCCAAAATCATTTAATTTTGTACAATAATAGATTGCATTTTGAGTTAAAAAAAAAAATGCACAAAAAGATGTTTTGTGTAAAAGTAACATTTTAGAGAGAAAATGTTTTTGTGCCAAAATAGTATTCTGCATGAAAAGTATTTTGTGCAATTTTCTTTTTTAAAAAAGCCCCGAAATGTGAAAAAAATGACAAATGTGTAAAAATTCTTGTAATCACATTATGAAGAAAGGAAATGTGATTTTTTTTTCATTTCCTATAGGAAATAATTGCATTCATGTTACATGTTCTATCCTTACATGTCCGATCTATCCAATACATGCTCTGTCTTTCTAATGAGTAAGACCCAAGGTGTAGGAAACAGTTGTGAGCAAGGGCTGTTAATACTTGTGCAGAAGGGAGAATTTGAGCATGTGTAGCATCCAGTTGGTAGAACGACCTCCTCTACACAATAATTAAAATTCCAAGAGCCCTGGATCCTTTTGCATTTGACAGCCTATCCAAGATGAATAAGAACAAAAACATAATAACAAAAGTGCCATCAGCAGTAAAACAACACAATGAAGCATGGCATAGCAATTTGAGGGCTGGACTATGACTCTGGAGACCAATTTCCAGCATGGCCTTGAAACCCACTGAGTGACCTTGGGCAGGTCATACTCTCTCAGTCTCAGGGGAAGGCAATGGCAAATCTCATTTGAACAAATCTCATTTGAACACCTTAGGGTCACCATAACTCAGAAAGACTTGAAGGCACAATGCAAGAAAAAGCATTATTAAGGGCCTCGGCAGATGGCTAATTGGGCCGTCCTCGAGGCAAGGAAGAGGAGGGGCAGCTACACGATCGGTGCCCCTTCCTCCTCCCGAGGTTTCCCTCGGAGCAGCCGGCCCTCCACACGGCCAGCGCTCCGAGGGCAACCTCCCACCGCAGCATCTGCACACGCTGCGGCGGATATGTCAGTGAAAGTGCTACGCTTTAGGGCACACTTTCACTGACTTCTGAAAGGAGTGCTGATTTTGCGCTCCTTTCAGAGGCGCTGACAGTGCGCCACGGTGCGGATGCCGCGGCCCTGCGGTGCACCGTCCCACTGCGTCCTGGAAGCTCTCGTCTGCTTCCCCCCTAAGTTAGTTTTTATATATCCCCAATCCCTCTACTACAGCCAAATTTTCAATGGGAGATGGAAAGCAACAGCACTGCCATGAAGTGAGCTTCCCTTAGAAGAGGCTAGGTGCTACTACTGAAAAGGCCCTGCTTTGCATGCCTTGCTACTAAGGTTCAGGCAAAGAAGAGATGCAGAGCAGCTCCTTCTGTGTTGATGTAATGAACAAGTAATTTCATACAGAAGGATTCAGTGCTTAAGATATCTCAGCGTCTAACATAGCATCTGACACAAAACTTTGAAATGTGTCTGGAAGCTTACATCCACTGAAGATAATAGAACAGTAGAGCCATGGATGAGCCCCATTTAAAATTATGCTTTCTCTTTTTTCTAATGTTTTTCTTGATTTCAATACAGTAAGATGAAACAGTCAAGAAAAATCAGTATACACTTGAGTTGGACTACATGTATTTTTCATAATACCTTGGAATAAAATCAGTATAACAAAGAGGCTTTTTGTTGTTATTTTTATTGTTTTCGAATGCTTGCCATAAAATAAGGTCTTTCCAGAGTGTCAACTGAGGTGCAAGAGGAAAATGCACTTGGGAGTACTCCTTCATAAATGTGGGAACCACACACATATATAACAATCATGCCTTACCATACCTTTCAGGACATTACTCTAACATACTTTCTTTCAACATCTTCAAATTATCAAGTCTGACTTTGGTTGCAACTCTACATTATGCTTATAAAGTATATATACTGTTACTGTACTTCTGTGGAACTTCTCATCTTCTCTCCTCACTGACAGAACACATATTTCACAACCATTTAATGGGCAGGGGAGGATGTGGGACATCTGAATAGTGTTCTGCTCCACTTCTGCTTTTGGGGAAAAGAAGACATTACAAGGAGAACAGAATCCAGTTGAAGTTATCCAGCCAGAGATGAGAGCAGACATTTCCATTGCTGATACGGGCTCTTCCAGCAACATTTTCTCATTTCTCCAATCTGCAAAACAGCAGCATTGGGTCCCTCTGCCACTTGATGCCTGCAGGGACACAAGCCAACACTGAGAAACTCTTTTGTGTATCATGGAAGTATTGCAGAAGGAGATACTGAATTCTGTCTTTTGCAACATCCCAAAAGTTATGCATGCAAGCATAACCCGCATATGTTTCCAACAGGATTCCAGCTTCTTTCTTTTAGTGAGTAGCCATTACCAAGCAAACCATCACCAGTAAAAAAATTATCAAATCCTGATAGCCAGCAGAGGGTAACAGTTTAGGAAGATAGGGGGCAAGGCAAACATCAGGTTTGAGCTCAGTGCTTGAAGAAAAATACTTGAGACATCATAGAGAAACATAGAGCAGGAAGATAGCCCGATGGCCATCTAGTAAACTCTGGGCTAGTACAGGTATCCACAGCAAAAGCATGCCTGAGCCACCTCGATTATTATTATTATATTCTGTTTAAAAACCTGTTTGTTGAACAGCTCTTACTAATGACTTGTTAGATTCTCTTTTCTTGTAAATTGGCTTGGACCCATTTCTCCAGAGCAGCAAAAAGCAAGATCACTCCATCTTATATCTGTCAGCCTTTCAGTATTTAAAAATGGCTGTTTTATCACCCCCAGTCTTTTCCATGTTAAACATATTTCACTGCCAAATCTCACTAAAAACATTACTGCCAAAATTTCTGGTTATGTTCACATTCCCATCATACATATTAAGGTATTTACAACCAATTGCAGGCTTTTTTTTTTTTTTAATCTAACATAGCATTCCATAGTGTAATGACCCCAGAAAATCAGTCTAACCATTGACTTATGAGTTTTGGCAGATATAGTCCTCAGAGATATAGTCCTCAGAAACTGCCTGCTTAGACAAAATTACTTGCCCCTCAGCCTCTTTAAGCCTCACATTTCACATCACCCACCTTCTGATTATATATAGATTTCTGTGTCCCCAGATTTTTTTATTATTTAATGCAAATTTCTTCCAGTTGCTTCCAGACTCATATAATATTGTTGAAGAATTTACTTCAAGTTAGCCCCATGTTGACTGTGTTGCAGTAGTTTAATATGGAAATTACTAAGGTATGGTTGATAGTGGCCAGATCCAGCAAACAACATAGTTGTAATATTGCCCTAAATTGGTAAGTTTTCCTGATGATTGTTGTAACTTAAACATCTAGAACTAGAACTTCCAAACAGTGAAACTATAACTTAAGGGAATCTATTCAAAACATGCTATAACATAATTCCAGATCACAAGACCACTCTTCATGAAATAAACACAAAAAACAACAAACCATCAAAATCTCCATCTTGTATCAATTTTGTTTGTTTAAACAATCTGAATTTCTTTTCTAAGAAACTGAATGCACTATCTCTCAGGGAAGGAAGGAGGCATTCTGGACACCATGCTGTCAGAGTTAGACTAAAGATAGTGATAAGCCTGCCAAAGGTGTGGTATAGTAGTTAAAGTGTTTGTATGGGACTTAAGAAATCCAGATTTTAGTGCCATTTGAGGCAGGAAACATACCTTGACTCATAGAATCATAGAATCATAGAATCATAGAGTTGAAAGAGACC
>JAIPUX010001880.1:9599826-9616131 GCA_020142125.1 Phrynosoma platyrhinos | reverse complement strand
CCACGTGCATTTAAGTCCTATGTTAGGTAATCAGGTAATTGGACTCCTGATAAGCCATGTTAATTTTTCTTGTTTTGTTTCAGCTGTCTTTCACCGCAGCAATATATGGATCACTGGCCACAGCCTGGTCTCCTGGGCGGAACACCACCTTTTACAGAATCCCTGTGGCAATATGTTGGGCCTTTTCACACACTGGAATCACTGAGTGGTTCAAGCAAAGGAGCATGATGTGGGGATCTCTCCTTCCTTTATCATGGAGTTGGCACGTTCCTGCTCACAACCCCGGGTTTTGTTAGTACACCTAGGGGAAAAGGACTTGGTGGATTCTGTCCTTACAGATAGCTAAACAGGTATAAACAGACATGCAAGAAGTCCAAAAGATTTTATTGGGCACTGTGATCCTTTGGACCAAACTTTTGATAAGTCGTTGCTGGCCTAGAGCGCAGAAGTACATGGCAATTAATAATGCTCGCCGCTGGCTTAAACGTTAAGTGGCTAAGCAGCTCTCTAAATTGGGCATCTTTTTAGTTGAGCATGGTATTAAACTTGACTGGGGGGATGGGGTCCACGTCTCTCCGGAAGGATCAGAGAGGTATGTCACAGCACTCTCTGTTCAAATTGGAAAAGCGGTCTGTAAGGGGGGGTGAGGAGAGGGGATGCCTAGCTAGGCTGGCCCCCTCTTGGGATGGGTAATGACCCCTACCCCACAGGAAAATTAATTTGGCTATTTAAATTAATTGGGTTAAAATTTGCATAAAGACAAATTAAAGGAAATGACATATGCAGTTAAATGCATGATGTGATTAATTGCTTGATGTCATATGATGTAATATGATGTCATTTATGGAAGGGAGGGGCTTGTAAATTTATTGATATTATTGTTTACTTATTTTGTCACGTGCGGTGATGGACCACCTATTGGTGGGTTACACTTTCACTTACACATGTGACAAATTTGTTAATGTTATTTGGTTTGTAAATAGACCCTGTACAGCTAAATAAAAGTTGTGGCCTGTTTAAACCCCAAAAGAGATATCTCGTTTCCTTTGTGCCAGTACAATTTACTTTTTGCTTTGGATGGTGAAATCTATGAATTCTCTTGGTATTCCATTCTTCTATCCTTAAATTCTTTTATACTAAATTTTGGTGTGTGTGTGTGTGTGTGTGTGTGTGTGTATCTTAGGTTTAATCTCCCATGAACAGTGAGGTTTTTTTAAATGCATGAAGATATATAGCACTTTTTCCTCTGCATTTTTCCTGATTAATTCTTTTCTAGACAATTTTACCTAATTCACATACTTTGAAAGCAATTTCTCTAATATAATGCATTTGTGACCATCATCTTTATTGATATGTAAATACTTGTGTCCACTTTCCCCTAATCTCACCATTCACATATTCCTTTTTGAAGAGATAACTGAATTTCAAAATGCAGAGAAATTGAAAATTTTGAAGTATAATTGAATTTGGTTCATAGGTTGGTTTAAAAATGAGAAATTAGGAGAAATCTACAACTTAATGTAAACTGAATAAATTTGTCCTCCAAAGGGTTCACTTTGTATACCCAAAGTCTCATTAGAAGATATATATTCTTTACTGTCATGAATAAAGATACATGTATAATTCTATTCTATGACAAGGATGGTATCCTCTTCTTATGATTAGATCACAGCTTGCATGGTAATATTTCACACAACATTATAAAATATGCTTGTTCCAGTTGATAGTGAAAAAGAGTAGTGCTGTTAGTGGTTAATGGATGGAATAGCTAGCCTAAGAGGCATATATGTGATCCTTTATGACTATGGTTAAAAATAGATGCTATTAAAGCTATTCATAAGCATTTATTGTTCTCTCATGTAAAACAAAAGTGAGGAAAAATTATTATACAGTATCTTTGTAACCCATAAATTTGCCAATGGAGCCTGATCTGCCTGATTGCCAACCTTGGCACTATATTTTCACTTGCAAAAGAGCCATTCATTTGATTTTTTTTTCTGAAACAAATCCAGACAGCAAAAGAATTTGAAAACGGAATAACAAACCCAGACAAGTAGGAATGCAAAAAAGAAAAAGAGGCAATGAGAATCAAGTGTAGAGTAGACAGAGTATTTCTTATACAAATGTCAACTAAACAGCTAGTTCTTGAGCTGCAGGGATCTAATATCTACAACTCTTAAGAAACTTCTATGTATAGGGAAGAAAAATCACAATAGGAAGGGGGAAAAAACAATTTTGCTTTCAGAAAGTCAACTCTAAACGCATAGTGAATGGTTGTCCTATAGTATTCAACAACAGGGACAGCCATTCCTCTTTTCTTAACCACAATAAATGTCCTCATTAAGTAGAAACAGGCCAGTAGGATACAAATAGTCTCTCTGTGTTCCAGAATTTCCACCTTTGACTGGTCCCCCTCCTTCTCAATAATACATTTCCAAGGCATTTCTATTGACAGTGTCAATAATGAAAAATAAATGTTTTACTCTAAATCTTTTCAGTAGGGTTGACAGCCTCAATATTTCATGACATAATCACCTAAATTCTTCTCTCACAGCATATCTCTATGAAAGGTCTACATTTGATAAGCTTGGAAATGTTATCTGAATTTTTCTGAGGATTTTTTGTTTTGTTGTTTACTATTGACTGGCATAGAAGTTGTGATAGAGGTTCCTCACTTGTTTGTATTCTATGTAAAATGACTTTTTTCCATGACCATGTTGACACATTTAATAAGCCACAAACCACTTCAACTGAAGACATTTGTCAACTTATTGCCTCTAGTGACTTTGACAGGGCTTTTTTTTTTCACCTGCAGCCTCAGATATAAATATAATGGTAATTAGCTTTCAATATAACCATAACAGCTAGTAAAAAGAGATATTAATTAGTTTGATCCAGAGATTTCTACAAGACTTTCATCTGTTGTGAACAGAAGAGGTACAGTTTGTGTTATCCTCACCACTCTGCTCAGGAGCTTTAATAACCTGGAAGTTGAATATTATAGGTGATGTTATGGGAAGGGGAGATGATTGAAAATCACTTGCCTCCATTCATTCATAAACCCAAAATGCTCATATATGCAGAATGGCCTTTGGATCAAATCCAGCAACTAGTAACCTTGGGCAGTGCTGCAGATTCAATTATTCTGTATGACCCTTTAACAAAATCTTATCAGATTCCTTGGGGGTGGGGGTGGGGGTAAACAGGAAAGAAGACACCATGAAGAATTTTATTGATAGATTATTCCAATGTGTGTTCACCACCAGTTTTATTAATAAATTATTCCAGTGTGTGTTCACTACAATGTACATTGTGTCATGCTTGGTAGCAAGAGTTTTGAAAAACCAGGAAAACATTGTAAATTCACTATTGCTTTATTCTGGATTTAAGACACACTGCTACTGCAATCCTTTTATTTTCCAGCTGTATTTTCCAGCAAAACAACACTTTAAAACCCCTTTGCCCCCCTCCATTTGTCTGTTTGTCCACTTCAAAAGGGCTTTGAAGTTAGCTCCTTCCAGACCCCTTTGCTTTCAATCTCTCGGAAAAGAAGGTAAACCTTCATCCACAGCCATAAACCTGCCCCATCTCCAACCACAATTCACTACATCCATCACCCATTTGCAGTCAGATTCCTATGAGAAACACAGAATCGTGAACACATTCATTGCAAGCACCTAAGAATATTTATGCTAGATCAGAGTGATGCCTACTGATATAGCCTGTCTACAACAATCACTTAATCTGGAACCAATCCAGAGCATTATGACCTGGATTGGCCTCAGACTTACCACTGTGGTGATCACAAACACTGCACCAAATCTGGTGCAATGCTGTATCATTGTACCCATGGACCAGTTGGGCCAACAAAGCATTGGTCCCGCTGGCCCCACCATCTGTTCTGGGAGCCACCACAGCAACTTCCTCACAGGCTCAAGCTCTGTGTAAAATATGCCCTGTGTGCTACTGCTTCTGGTAGGGATAGATATGGGCACCCAGATTCATATATCCAGGTGTCTGTTTCTGTTCTCAGCAGAAGCAGGCTTTACATGGAGCTGCTCTTTATGAGAAAGCCTCAGCAGCAGCAGCTCTGAAAAGAGGTGATCCCCCTGTGTTACTCAGCACAGGGAAGGGGGATGGCATGGCTCTTGGCTTGTGGACAACTGAATTAGGCTGAATAAGATCCAGTCCAGCTGTCCTCATACCAAAAGAACTTGAGGTCATGCTAGGGTTTTTGGGAAACCCCCCAGACTTTCCCTGACTTTGTTTCATTCAGAGCAAAGTTGGTTTAAGGCAGGAAAACATGAATCCTCCCCAGAAATAACTTTATATCAGCAGAACTGCCAGTACTGGCTTTGGGGTGAGTACAGAATTTTTCACCAGTCTAGACAAGCCTCTAGTCTACTAGGGTGGCCATATACCCTATTTTACAGAAGGTAATCCTCTGTTTGAAAGGCTACAGAGACTGACCTTCTATTTGAAGGCCTCCTGTATTTGAAGTTCTCCTTGGTCTAAATCTCATTAGTCAAAATGAAGTGGAAGACTTTTCTCTGTGTGTCCCATTATCTGCCCTGGGTCTTTCAAACTAACTCTCTACCTTTATGTGTGGGGAGAGAACACTCACTTTCCACCAGTACTGATGTAAGTTTCAGAAGTCCATTTGGCTTTCATACATAGACATAAATACTGTTGTTAGCCTGACCAGAGAAGATCCATTGATTCAATGGGATTTTCCTACATGTTGACTGACCAAATAACAATTGATTGAATGGGTCTACTCTAGTTGAGATTAATCAACAGGATGCTGCCTGTAGAAGGGGAGTGGACACCATTTTGTTAATTTTAAAGAGGAGCAAAATATGTTGGTCCAGCCCTGTACATCTCCAGTACTGTGCATTTCTGTCAAGGCCTTTCTTTCTCTTTAGGTCTGTCTTCTGAACATCTTGCACAATGGACAGAAAAGTTGAAGTTGTGGGGTTTTTTTTAATAAAAAAAACAAATAAATAAACAAACCTGGAAACTTAAAGTGAAAACTCACTTTTGAATCCTTCAGCTTTTGAGTATATCAAATAATGAGAATGTGTGTGTGTGTGAGAGAGAGAGAGACAGAGAGAAACTTGAAGAGTTTATTTTCATTAAAAAATAAATTGATTTTTATTCTATTGTAAATGTTGGCAAAGACAATTCCTCCTTATCTATGTTTCTGTAAATAAGCAGAAAGATTAAGAAACATCCCTTTGTATTTCAAAGACTGAAAGAAAGGGAACCTGAAGAACTATGTCCCATGTTTCACCAGCAGTATTCTCAGCCATGTTCTCAACTTTAAAAAGAAAGGAAGAAAAAATATTAAGTATTCCATCTGAAGTTAACATGCAGGTGTATTGAAGGCATAACTCTGCTGACAGTGGGGCTCCCTCTGTCTCTCTAAGGCATCTAGGTATCTATAGAAGTAAACAAACATTAAGCCTAGCTTTTCTCTCTCTCTCACACACACACACATCACACACAGGAAGATCTTGCCTGTTTCACTTGCATGACTTATTCTGTATCTGCCAAGTCCTCACCTTGAGAGACACCAGATAGGTCACAGAAAAAACTGGAGGAAAAAAAATACAAAATACTTCCTTTTGGTGGTGGTTATTTGTTGTAAAGTTTACTTTGACTTATGGTAACCCTACAAATGAGACCTCCAAAAGTCCCAGACTCAGGATGGTGGCTTACATAATTAAATCTTTGCACATGGTGTGTGCTTTCCTTCTTTTCCTACTGCTCTCTACATAACCAAGCATTATCTTCTTTTCAATTGAGTCATGATGTCTCCTGTAATAAGAACTTGACCTTGGGGAATTTATAATTAGCTCAAAAATAGTAAATAGGATATGACCCATTGAATGCAGGGGGCTAGAGGGAACAGTTTCTGCAGAGACAGCATTTATCCAAAAGAATGGTACTTTTATTAAGAGAGAAAAATAAACCAATAAGCAAGCACACACATATACAGAGGATCAAACATACAAAACACTCTAACATACATGCACACACACAAGAACTCAAGAGTAAAGTAGTGTAGCTTGGGTAAGACATATAAGGCTTTCTAATGGTGATAATTACCTGAAAGGAAGCTACTCCAATGATGAATGAAGAGATAGATTCAACCATTATGACAGGGAAAGGACACCAAATAGATCTGGAGACTCTAGTTAGAGATTACAATGGCACAGGCATCATGAAATCTATCCAGACTCCCCTTTCCTGAGATTTTGGGGAGTCTTTATACCCTTAAGACTAGGCTGAGGTGAAGAGTTGCTATTGTATATCAAAGGATTCTGACACTTTGCTTTGAAGTAGACAATTTCCAAAAGAGGGGAGATTGGATGTTGATATTTTCTCACCTTCAGCCAGACACATCCTGGCTTGCCCTCATCAATCTTCTAGGTGTGAATGCCCTGTTTTTGCAGCTCCTAAGCTTGGCCTTTTTGATCTGCAAATGGTTGTAAATGCAGATTTAACTCTGTTTTGAGTGCCAACGTGATGTGCTCACTTTGAGCTCATGGCTTTCAGCACAGGGTTATGACAGGGACCCAAAAGAGGTCTTGATATCAAAACCAATCAAAACCAATAACTGTAATAGTTTTGTAACACTCCTAATGTGTCCAAAGTACAACAGCTTCAGTTTATTCATCTTGGCTTATAGTGAAACATCAGGCCTGATTTGCTCTAGGACGAATACTTTCCCCATGAAAAATTCTCTCCCTTCCCCCATGGGAAAACTGGACGGTGGATTCACAGAGAGATTTTGCAGTCTGAGGCTAGGGAATGTGTGCCTGTGTAAAATCACCATTAATTATGTTCTTCCCCACACCCACAATCACTCTATGCCTGATTACATTGGAATTTTATTTTTGCTTATTAGAGCATGATACCCATCCATCCCTACTGGGTTTGAAGGACCAGATGAAACCTTCCCCAGTTCCAGCCTGGAGACAGAATAGCAGCTTCTGAAGTAAGGTTTAAACATCCAGGATGTTTAAATATTTGAAAGAGATGTCATATTGAAGAGGGTGCTAGCTTGTTTTCTTCTGCTTCAGAGAATAGGACTTGGAACAATGGATGAAAGCTACAGGAAAAGAGATTCCACCTCAACATTAGGAGGAACTTCTTGACAGTGAGAGCTGTTTGACAGTGGAACACATTCCCTTGGAGTATGGTAGAGTCTCCTTCTTTGGAGCAGAGGCTGGGTGGCCATCTGTCAGGGATGGTTTGATTTTGAGTTCCTGCATGGCAGGGGGTTGGACTGGATGGCCCTTGTGGTCTCTTCCAACTGTATGATTCTATGATTCTATGAGAATAGCAGCTTACCTTACTTTAGCAATGGTGTAGGAATGGTAAATCTCTCTCTCTCTCTTTCTCTCTCTCTCTCTTTTTAAAAATTCCCAATAGGTATCAAGGACAAGAAAAAAGTGTTTTATTCTTTACCTTCAAGAAACTTGTAATCTCCCTCCCTACAATAATGGGAAATTATGCATCATTTTTTATGAAATCTGTATAGCTTGCCCAGGAAACTGCATAATTTGTTGGAAACCATGTAGCTTTCAGAATGGAAACTGAACACTGCACAGCATTTGGCAGAGAAACAAAATATTCAAATTGGCAATTTCTATGTATTGTTATGAAAGCTGGACAGTGAAGAAACCTGATAGGAAGAAAATCAACTCACTTGAAGTGTGGTGCTGGAGAAGAGTTTTGCAGATACCATGGACTTCTACAAAGACAAATAATTTGGTATTACAGCAAATCAAGCCTGAACTCTTCCTAAATGCCAAGATGACTCAGCTGAGATACTTTGGCCATATCATGAGAAGACATGATTCACTAGAAAAAACAGTAATGCTAGACAAAACAGTAATGCTTTGGAAGGTTGAAGACAACAGGAAAAGATGAACACCACTTTACAGATGGATAGACTCAGGGAAGCATGACTCTGAATCTGTGGGACCTGAGAAGGGCTGTTGATTACAGGGTGACTCATTCATAGGGTTGCCATGGGTCAAAGTTGATTTAACAACAGTTACCAAAAAAATATCATGGCCAATAATAAGATGGGGGATCCAAAATATAAGCACTATATGCTAACTTATAGCCGAAACATTATACAGAAAGTAGCCAAAGATTTTGTTAGGCTATGTGACAGAATGACCATAATGTATCTGAGGTCCAAATATTCCAACATGTGAAAAACTGGATGCATGCACAAAACTAATAGGCTGGGACAATAGGCTGTGCTGCTGTTGTTGTTCTTGCTTAATCATATCTGCCTTTCTCCTAAATCAGGCATCAATCAAAGTGGCTTTAAAATAAAATACAATTTAGATAAAATATACAAAAGAGCAACATTAAACTGAAATTACTGACTTTTTAAATATAGTCAGTATACAAACCTTTATACAGATACAGTCAAAATTAAGAGATTTCTCCTACATTCATGAAACAGCCCAGAGAATTGGAAGAATTATATCTTTTTCTAAAAGGTCTGATTACTAGAGTAAAGGATCAGATACTTTGGATTATGATAGCCCTGAAAACATTCCTAGTATCAAGAATAGAATAACCATTATTTTCAGTGTGAAAATAAATTAAAAAAAAACCACCACTCCTAATATCTTCGCATTTCTCTTCTTGCTTAGAGTCTGATTTGTTCTTTTCTTTTCTTTTCTTTTCTTTTCTTTTCTTTTCTCTCTCTCTCTCTCTCTTTTTTTTTTTTTTGCAGATTTGTTTGCCTCTCAATGTACAGTTCATGCTCAAGTTCAAGCTTTCCTTGCCAGAATTGTGTCCTCAATCTCCCTCTTGTTGATTTCTGATACACAAATCAGTACATATGGTACAACAAAGTGCTGAGTAAGATGTATTAAAACCAGTATCCATTGAAATCTAAGGCAAAAAATTGCTCTGGCTTGACTTGGCAAGTATTGAAATGCACTGGGCACTTATTCCTCAGCTAATAGAAAAGAGATCAATTATGCCCAAATTTATCACAGGTAATCCATTTGCAGCTACCTCTACATGTCATTCCCTGTTACTACAACCCTCTGGCTTGCAAAATGTCACTATTGGAAAAAGGCAGAAAAAGGAATTCCTTTTTTTATCTATATTTAATGGGAGGAAGGTGAGTAAGGTTGTTGTACTATACTTCAGAGTATCAATTTCCACCTTTTCTTCTCAGTCTGCCAAGAGTAGAATTAATGAAGTGAAAGACAGAGCTCTCTATATTTTGTTGCAAAACAATAACAAGGTGTCTGCTTTGGAGAGAAACTGAGCTCCTATGGAAGACTGGTCAATATTCTCAGTACAATGCACAATTAAATGATTCCCTCTGTAGTTATCCAAGGAGTGACAAGATCATTTTCTCTAGCAGTAGCCTAAATATGATCACTGAAGCAAAATATTGACAGAATTGGTGCTAGGAAGCTATTCATGGTATGGCTTTCCTGAAAGCCTTTTTTATGATCTTGTCATTCTGGAATATCCACTCCCCCATTTTCATTGCAAACCTGTTCCTGTCTTACCATATATTAGCTAATATCATAAAAGCACTGAGCTGAGGAATGAGCATTTCCTCTTTGATGGCATTAAAACTAAATTTTATTTGACTAAATTCACAGATCTAGGTGGCTAGATTTGGGGTGTGTCAGACAGCATTTCACCATGTTATTTGGAAAACATCTTTTACATATGGAGGGAACAGTTTAAAGCAGTTTGAAACACCGCATAGTATGATAAAAGTAGGATTGTAACTGCTTCACTTATTTTACCCTTGAATGTAAGAATGAATAATTTAAAATGTTTTCTCATCACTGGCTAAAATTAAGAATGCTATAGCATATTTTAAATGACACCCCCCCCAACACCTGGGGAGTTTTGTGGAGGAAAATTATTCATACCAAAACTTAGATGTTTTGCAAAAAGGAACATTTTATTGTGTATACAAAATACATTTTTTCTGCATAGAAATGTCTTTTTGCACAATGCTCCATCTTTTTAGCATAACCTTTTTTTTAATCAAAAAAACAAAAAAGCAGAGTTCCTGAGATAAGAAAAAAATAGTTTCAGTTTTCTCTGTGGAGTCCTTTGCTTTGCCAAGACATGCTCATGTTTGCACACAAGAGTGTTCTTTGCATCCTTCCTGAGGATGCAAAGAAGGAAAAGAGGAAAAAGATAGGCATCTTCCATTGGTTGCACCTGATAGCACAATTCTGTACCAGTGTGTTGTAAGTAAAGAGAGCTGTCTTTAATTGGATGTAGTCTCTAGCAAGTATGCTCAGGATCATAGCATAAATTAATTCTTAGGATCATGACCTAATTAACTTCAAGTTTAAACAGATCAGACTACTTATATTTCAATTTTTGCTGTTTTATGTTGCCTTTCAATGTCTCTTTGGAAAACTCTTTGAAATATTACTTCTCTCTCTCTCTCTCTCTCTCTCTCTCTCTCTCTCACACACACACACCTCTGGTTATAGGGCATGCATTTATAGAGTATATAATCTTCTTCTATTTGGTGTGTACTGATCAGTGGAAGAAGCAAAGGGAGGAATCTTTTGTTGTTGTTTTGGGTCAATGTGCTGGTCAAAGCATCAAGCATGATGAAGGCTGAATATTTCCCCACTCCCCTAAATCTTCCTTTCCTAAATCAGACCTAAATCTTCCCAACATTGCCCTCTGGTGTTTCCCTCCCCCCATGCTTACATAGGAATACATAAAGAATACAGGTGATGATAGGTGGGGGGATGGGAAGTGGTTCATGCCAGGTAGAGGAATCTAGGTCTTCTGATCCAAAAAGTGATTTTTCCCAGCTCTCTTGAAAGCAGGACAGCTCCAGTGGCTGCCAGCACTTTCCTTGCCCCTAATGTATTTGGGTCTCAGCCAGGCCTAGAAATACTGAAGATGATGGTGATGGCAGCAACCCAGTCCTGTGATTTTCTCTGTCTCACTGCACTCAGTGGTCTCAGCCACCACATCCTTTGTTTCCCTCATTGTTTCTAGTCTTTGCTCCAAAGTTTTAATCAGAAGACCTATATAGGTTAGAGTTGTTCCTCTCTATCCAATAACAGGTTAGCCTTCCCTGCATTCCTTAATCTAATCTGCATGTTATGTCCTTTCTGGTCCTCTGCAAAAATAAAATAACTGTACTTCATGCACCATCATAAAAAAAAGATGCTTTGGTTTTTCTGTTTTGGACTGCAGCTTTCAAGAAATCTCCAGGAAGTATGGCCAAATTGGCCATGCTGGTTTTGAGATTGTGGGAATTGTAGTTAAAAAGTAACTTTTCCAGTTTGACTGTATCCCAGGAAAAGTGTCCTGGAAAGGTTATAGACAACTCTTTCCTTGGATTTGTTGAAGTTGCATTGGTATTTGTTGTGGACATTTTATATATGTGGCATAATTTCTAAGGTAGGGATGAGTGGATAGGTCAAACCTGATCTCTCACCATGGCCTCATTTCAACCTCAGTTGCCCAGGTTTTGTATGAGGCTTATTATTTTCATGTAAATTTCTACATATTTCTTCTTCTTCTTCTTCTTCTTCTTCTTCTTCTTCTTCTTCTTCTTCTTCTTCTTCTTCTTCTAACATGCATTTTCTGGATATATGCATCCATTAACTAAAATATGTTTGTGCACAGTAAACGGGCACATATTGTTGGATACTTTCTTTCTCCTACAGAATGTATCCCAACTTCAGAAATACAGTCACCCCTCCATTCTCACAGGGGATCTGTTCTGGACCCACCCATGAACATGGAAAATCGAGAATATTCAAGCCCCGTTGGCTTAAATGGAGGCACATGCCTGTGGGGGCACACAGGCACATGCCACAGGAACATGCCCCATTTTGTCCCCCTACATTCACCACCCACAAACGGATGAGAGATGCAAATTTTAAGTCTGTAAAAATGGAGGGGTGACTGTACAGGGACTTCCAACCTCAAATTGCATTTAGTTCTGTGTTTGGTTTTAGAAGATGCAAATTGAGTAAATATGGAAGGCAGGATGGTTAATCTAATTTCTCATTTGTCTCTTCTTTCATGACAGAGGTTACTAGACAGTATATTTTCCCCAACTCTGTGATATAATAATATCATAGACTTGTACATCTTTGGTTCACACACAGCAATCTAAAGTACTTCTAAAATATTCACATGCATTTTCCCTCTCAAGATTTTCTTAGGACCTAAAATGGTATCAGCAGCTGTAAAGTTAATTTTGACTGTCCTCACACATAGTAGGCAGTTCTGGTTTTAGTATCTAGTCACAGAAATCCCTCTGGTTTTCAGTTGACTGACACTTTCTGAATGCTAACATTAGTCTGACAGCTTTTGATTATATTTCAGTTTTGATGTCCTTTAGTTTATTGACTTCATGCTTATCCTTGGCACATCCTGTCACTCTTCCCTTTGATGTTACTTGATTTTTTTTCTTTTCTTTTTGCTGGATGATTTTTGGTCTGTGCATAATATGCTTCTCTTCTGCACAGGGTTTTCATGATATGTATTCCCTGAAAATAGGCTTATTTACTGTGGATGTGACCTTTACCTCCCTGCAGGTCAAGATATGAAATGGAATTTTTTTGTATATCTTACCTACCATTGGAGCAGAAAACACACTCCAGATTGCTCCTTGTTCAGTGTTTCCCTGAAATGCTTATTTATCTTTTTGTGTATGGGATGGATTGATTTTTATTGACTTTTACCCTCTTTCTCCCTTCCCCCATCCCATAGTGAATGCAGTACTTTATGAATGGTGCTTTGCTGTAAGCACCAATGGTTGCATTTCTCTCACTCAGCAAAGGGCTACAAAAGTAGATTGAGTGGCACAAGCAAAAATGTTGTCCTTGATATGGAGAGATAGCTTTAATCGATGAGAAGAACTGAACAGATTTTCTGTGTTCACT
The DNA here is from genome assembly GCA_020142125.1 of Phrynosoma platyrhinos. Taxonomy (NCBI): domain Eukaryota; kingdom Metazoa; phylum Chordata; class Lepidosauria; order Squamata; family Phrynosomatidae; genus Phrynosoma; species Phrynosoma platyrhinos. The sequence goes on along the minus strand of JAIPUX010001880.1, from coordinate 9,603,187 downwards.
CCCTTGGCTTTGGGTGACATTTTCTATTATAGATATCTCTGTCAGTATGACAAGAAGGGAAAAGACTGAAAGAAACTCAGAGCTAAGATTAATAGTAACTCTTACTATAATAATAATTTACTCACACAATACCTTTCAAAAGCAATAAAAATTATCATATTTTTATATGTATTTCTTTTTTTAAAAAACCCTCAAAACCATGTGTCATACAAATGGATATCAGGCTAGTGTACAATAATTTAAAATATAATAAAAATAAAAAATGTTTTCAAACAGTGGCACTGAAAGCTAATGAAAATTCAAAACTAAAGAGTGTGTGGAGACCAACCTGTATAAAATACCAGAGGGAACAAAAATGTCTTGACCTGGCATTAAATAGTTTTCATTGTAAGCACCAGCCCAAAATCTGTGGGGAGAATGTTTCAAAACTTGGATTTCTCTATGATAGAAAAGAGGTCTCTTTCAAACTCTTTTATGGTACTATTACATCTTAAAATCAAGTTGTACACCAGCTGAATGTGTTTTGATCATTGGTCTTCCTCAACAGCTTTTAAGTGACATTTGAAGCCCAGCTATAGAGCACACTTTGATATAAAGAGTGAAACTGTTTCAAAGAATTACTTTCTTCCTTCCTCCCTCTCCCCACAGAGAAAGGGAGGGGTATCCTCAGCTGCAGAGGAGGACAAGCCAACAACAAAATGGAGGACATTCTCCCTCCCAAAGGTAGAGGAGGCTTTACCCAAGAGAAGGTACAAAACACTCCTAGAAATGCATGCTTTTTGGCCATGCTCAAAATGGAGGATGTTCTGAGAAGCATGAATTTAGAATGTTTTTGGCTTTTAGTTGATTGTGTCCTCCATTTTTCTTGAATGTCCTACAGTTTTGTGGAAGAGATTCATGACAATCCTACCAGTAATGACACAATTTTGTTTCCAGTGAGACAGAATATAGCCATTCACCAGTGCTGACTGGGAAGTGCCATTGGTAATACCCTGACCCACCATTATTTTCACTTACTTTTTTGATGGGGGAGCTTTCAAGGAAAAAAAAAGATTCCACTAATATTTTTGAGTAAGCTTGGTATTTATGTGAATAATTTTAACCTAAATGTCACCCAGAAGGAAATTAGAAGACTATTGTTACATAGAAGGTATTCCTCTATAAAGCTTTCTTATTGCCATTATTTGGCATTCTGTCTGTGCTGAGCTATGTTCTGTATCCTATTAGTAACCTGCTGATTTGTACAGTTTTCTAAGAACTTCTTAGATGTTGTTTCCAGGGGTACGTTTTTGAGACAAAAGAGGGTGGCGGTGGCTTTTTTTTTAAGCACTTATTTTTATCGCAGCTAGGGGTGGTTAACAGAAGAAATCAGAGTTTGTTCATCTATGACTGTGTTTTGGTAAAGGTTTTATATGTTTTATGGCAAATGGAATGCAGAAATAGAAAAAGAGAGGGTCAGCTTCCAAAAGTCCCAGAACACTACTTTTGCAAATACTATGAAGGGAAAAGAGCAGCTGGTTAGGTTAGGGTTTGTATAGATACCATGGCTTCTCAGTAGTCCCCCTAAGTCCTGAAGCTGTAATCTTTGAAGAGGACTAGGGGATATTCCCCCTTCCAGATTTTGTGGGACTTCAAACCACATCATCCCTGGCCAGCATAGCCAGTTCTGAAGATTGGTGGGAGTTACTATTCAACAATATCTGGAGGGCCACACATTCCTCACCCCTGCTTTAAAGGGAATATTCTCTTTAGTCCTCAATTGCTGATATCCCCTTCATAGAATCTTAGGTCTTTCTGAACATACTAAAAAGTTTGTTTCCCCACGTCACCCCCATTTGGGTGTCAACCTGTACGGACAATGCACAGCCAAAATCTGGCTCTGATGTGGACTTGTCCTCACACTGTACCAGGAGGCAGGGTACCAGGAGTTCAGAAGCCAAAGGAGCAAGCAGAATCCAACTTCAAACAGTCCAGGTTCAAAACCTGTAAATCCTATACACAGTCCACAGTAGCAGATAACAAAGTCAAGAAACAATCGATGATCATAAATCACAGAATCGGGTCTCACTGTTACTGCAGGTTTTACATAGGAAATCTCCTTGTCTCCAGCAACTGTAAGAGGAAAAGGCCCTGCTTTATAAAGTATGCTATCTCAGCTCCATCCTACCTGCAGAACATCCTATGTGTAGGTCAGTTTGTCCCTGCTACATTCATACAGACACCCACTTCATCTGTAAGGGAGGGACTAGATCTGTTACAGTTGATGCAGCCTTCTCTTTTCTTGAGGTGTTATCTTTCCTACCTCCAGCTCCTGTGGATCACTCAGGTAGCTATCAACTGGAAGAGGGCAAGCTGTGGTAAGTCAGCTTCCTCTTCATAAGCTAGGCTCTCAAGGGGTAACCTAACGGGTGGGTCTGTTTCATCTCAGAAGCCAAATTCTCAAGCAGGGGCATAACAGGGCAGTCCAGATGACATCTGGCATGTCCTGCACCAACACTGGGACATAACATGTTCAAAATGATTTTTAAAACATACCTGTTGTTCCAGATCTTCTAGGAAAACCTGGAGCCCTCTGATCGCACATTGTGGTGACTGTTTACATAAATGTCTCACTGGGCTGCCCAGCACATCTGCTGCCACCATGGATTGCTCATTCTGAGGTCAGAATGAGGCACTCAGCATGTGACTACCACAGGACACTTCATTCTGACCTCAAAAGTATCAGCTTAACATGCTGGGTGACCCAGCAGGACACCCATGCAGACAGACACTGTAGCTCAGGAATGGAGGCTAAAGAAATGAGGGCAAGTCAGGGCTGCTGCCAGACCAGGATACTCTGGGCTGCCCCAAAATATCCTGGGCAATCCAGACAAAGCGATAGAGTTGGAAGGAGCCCCATGGGCCATTGAGTCCAACCTCCTGCTCAATACAGGATGAAAAATGATTGGTGGTGTATGGTGATTGTCACAGCAGGGGAAAGTGAAGAGGCTCTCCTTTGATAGAAATCACATTGTAGTTTTATCACTTCTGTATTCTTCCTGCCTCCAGATAAGTTGCTGAAGAGACTTGGGCTACAGAAAGGGGGAGACAAAGATGGTTTAGAGCTGCTGTCTTAAATTGTGTGGGCAATGTACTCCATGGAGTAGATCCAATGTTTTCCTGGCAATGACTGTGGAATATTTCTGCCCCCCATGTCCATTCCCAACACACAGAACTGGCACTGATGGCTCCCTAGTCTTCCATAGCCAGTTTTCAGAGAGCAGAGGAAGCTGCATCAGAGAGAGGGATTGTCCTCTCAATTCTGCTGTGATCTGATGCTCCTTTAGTGGAAGAAGAACATACTGTAGTTGTTAGCGTGGTG
>JAIPUX010001880.1:9566793-9579565 GCA_020142125.1 Phrynosoma platyrhinos | reverse complement strand
GTAATTGAAGATTTACATCCCCAGCGTGCTGCCTTCCAATGCCATGAGGAATGCTTTCTCCAATCATCACTGCTAAAAAAAATTTCCTGGAAGTCTGATTGCCTTTACTGCATGGGATAGGAGGGAATACCATCTTGTTCTTCACTTTGGCAGCAAAATATGGGGAAAGAGAGAAAAGTGAGCTGAAGGGAGTTCAAAGTTAAGGACTTTTTCTAAATTCCAAGCTATTCCATTCGTATTTTAATTTCTAAAAGGAACCCTGGAAAGGAAAAGCTGGATTTTTAAAAAAATATCTTTGTCAAAATAAATAAATACATCATAATTATATAATAATACACAAACTTAGATAAATAATAGACTACATTAAAGGCACTGAGCACACTCTGTCTTACTCCTACAGCTTAATAAATTTGGGGAAGCTATAGTGGAGGGAAACTGATAAATGAGTGAGATGTCACTGAGCCTTCATGTACTGAACAGAAACATGCAGGGATGTGAGCATCTCAGCATGTAACAGCACAGGCACTTCTAAACTGTTAAGAATTTGCATTTTGTTTGAGATCACCATTTCTGAATTTTCTCTCCATCAATAATACTATAAAATTTCTAATAGCTTAGCATTTTTCAAATTACATAGCACAAATTGGAAAAATAATTAAAATTATTATATTTCCAAGGGCCAAAAGTCATTATTTAGATTTAGATTTTTTTTTTCTAAATAGCACTTACAATTTCTCAGATGTAACTAAAATAATTGCCTTTATTCCAAATTTGCTACCAGCTATTGCTTTCTGGCACAAAAAACATTCCTCCTATCTACCTTGCAGTCACCTCAGAAGAATGTTGCTGCATGAAGCACAATATTAATCAGTCCCTCAACTGTGAAATATTTCCATCTGTCATTCAGTGAGCCCATGCCACTGAAAATGACCAAAAAAAGCTAAAACATAACTTTTATATGATAAAGGCAACAAAAACAGTGTCACATACAATTCCAGTTGTAATGTGTTATAATTATACATTTGAAATCAGAGAAGGAATAAATTACAAGAGAAGGAATGAATTATTTGTAACTAACAAGCTGCATACTCTCTGTATTTCACAGAATTGTGAGCATGTGAATAAAAATAGCTCTACCCAGAAACATTGTTGGTGCTTCATGTAATGTTGTGTGCTCTTGCAAATACCAGTAAAAATTCACTAAAATTGCCTGAGACACAAATTGTGAATTGGACTTCAGATTCTGGAGGTCACAGCAAAGCATTCTGAAGTTGAACTTGGTACATAACTTCATAACCACAGTGTACATTATTGGTGATGTTTATGTGAAAGAGATAGTATTTTATAAACCAGCATATCTCTGTAAAACAGGAGAATCCATGTCTGGAAGAAATATCAATAGCAACTCAGAAAATCTTCCCCTTCAGTCAGAAATACCAGCACTAATGCATTAATATCCTACTTTGCATACTTTTACTATTGAAAGTAGGGTTTACATTTAAGCCATAGGACAAACTAAGTTCATTCTAGTCTGCAACATGCTTAAAAATGTGTACAATATGCATTTATGCACAACTGCTTTATATTTCAAATTTCTAGATTCATTTCAGAAGTCTAAGCATTGAATTCAGTGTGACCATACCTTGAAAACAATTTCTGTTACCCTATATACAGAAACAAAGGTGGGATGAGAGGTCTAGGGATATTCAGTGGACACTAATTAATGTTTCTTCATTTTTATTTCTTTGTTTGAGTAGAAAGCAAATGTGGTCAAAATCCCACACCACAGGCTATAATGTGGACAATGACAGAACTATGTCACTGCTATGATACACAACTACATTTTCATGGTCCTCCTTGAGAATTCTGTGTGAGAAAAGGAAACAGACCTACCTTCTATGCTCCCCCTTGAAAGTTCAGCTCCAGAAGACAAAGCAGACCTACCAATAGCAATAGAAACAGCAAGTACATTTCTATGCTGCTTATCAATGAACTACCACTCCCTACATAGTTTAAAATATGAAAGCCAATTGCCCTCAACAAACTGGGAACTCATTTTACCAACCTATAAAAGGTTGAAAAGCTGAGTGGACCTTGGAGCCTTCCTCTAAGATCAAACTTACAATGCTGTGGCTGCAGTACTGGCATTTAACAACTATACTACCAGGGGTCCTCCACTGCACCACCAGGGCTCCTGGTGCTCCAGGCCATGAGGGTATGCAGCTGGGAAACTCTCTCTTGAAATATAATCAGCAAGTTGAGTGGGGATGAGTTGGTGGGATTTATAAATTAGAGGCCTTTCTTCATTTGCTGTGCTGGAAACAAACTTGGTTTCTCTTTAAGCCTGCAGTCTACTGTGAGGTACAACTCTGTGATTTATGAACCACAGTGTTTCTTGACTCTGATATCTTGCTACTTCTCTGCTTTGGTTTATGGCTCCTGATCCTGGACTGTTTTTTTTTATTGGCTATTGCTTGTTCTTTTGCATACTACACTTTTGGCATTCTGCATTCTTTTGCTGCCTGAGAGCAAGACATATATTAGAGAACTGTGACAATGCATAATGAGGCACTGTGCAAGATATCCTATTCAACAACTGGGGATCCCACCACACAACAGGGCACTACAAAAGGTGGGGACATGTTTCCAGCTGAGCACAAGGTATATCCATGGCTTTCCACTGCTCTCCATTCAGGATTACCAATGTCCCATGGCTCTGTTGGGGGCTGTTTCTCCCCCTTCTCATGCTCTCATTAAGCAAGGGAAACCTGTTCCAGAAAGTGCGGTACTGTTGTATCCATGGCCACACTGTCAATCTTCATTCTGCAGATATGGGTGTAAATCAGGAGTGGGAATCTTGCAGCCCTCCAGATATTGCTGGATTGCATCTCACAGTAACCGCAACCGAGCATTGTTTATGGTGAGGAATGCTGACAGTCACAGTCCAACAGTAAGCCAAAAGGCTGTATGCTGTTCAACTTCTGGTGGTGATAGCTGGGCGATTAGTCCTGTGAGAAAGGGCTCTTCACAGGACTGCCATTCTAAGATATAAGGGATCATAAGATCCCTTTCCATCTGTGCTCTGGAAGAAGCAAGGAACTTGGGGGCTTGAAGGAGACCCTTGGCCAGAGCCCAATTGGAGCCCATGGAGAGGATTCCGTATTGAGGAGTGATGGGGTCACAGAACAGCTGATCCTGAAATGGCTGCCGTTTAGGCACTGAGCCCTGCCTGCCATTTTTTTTAAATTGGATTGATAAAGATTCAGATTTTAAAGCAGAGACAATAAATACTGCAATATCTTTGGACTAAAATAAGCTCTTAGGACTATTTGAGATATTTGCTACATTGGATAACTTTAATCGCAATAGTATTGTGATGGATTTACACAGCCTGAGTGGGGAAGGAACATCAAAGACCTGGCTGGAGTGGAAATAGAAGTGGAAACAGACATTGGAAGTTACAATTATAAGTAAGTTAAATGAATCATTGGGTCAATAAAAGGACAAGTTAAAGAAAAAGAGAAAGGAAGATGGGGCAAATTTAAAACTGGTGGAGTGAAGCAAGGGAAGAAGCAGGCAAGGAGGAGATTAATAAAAATTAGAAGAAAGGAGAGGGAAGATTGTGGCAGACTAAAAGTTAGTAAGACAAAGAAGAGAAGACATAGAAATTGAAGGAGCAGAGTGTCCGAGTGAGATGGCTATTGAAAGAAAGAAAGAGGTGATGGAAAGAGAACAGCAGGACAGGACAATGAGAGATAAAAAAGAGAGATTAGACCTGATTAACAAGAGAAAGAAGTGAAAGAAAGAGGATGGGAGGATGAGACAAGTAGAGATAAAAGAGAGAGATTAGACTTGGATATCAAGAGAAAGATGTGACGGAAAGAGGATGGGAGGATGGGACACTGAGAAAATAAAGGGGAGAGATCTACAGGGAAAGAAAGTCACAAGAAAGGGAGAAGGACTTAATGCTACATTCTAAAAGCTGCTGTATTTGAAGCTAACTTGTTAACTTAATAATGGTCTTTGGAGAGAAAGGCATAATGGAAGGAGGATGGGAGGAGGGGACAAAAACCACAAGACGATTAACACAAGAGAGACAACAAAATCATCTGCCAACAATTTTTTAAGATATCTATTTAAGGAAGAAAGAAAAGGATCTAGATCAGTAGGGAGAAGGAAGGGAATGTAGCAGAATTGATGTGGGGAGCTCTTTTTTCTTGTGTCAATTATTATTATATAATAAGCTGAATTAATTGATGATAAAGAGCATAATTGATTTATTATTGATTGCTTATTTGATTACATAAATGGTTTTTATTCTTTAAAAGAGTAAAACAGCAAAGTGAGAGGAATTCAAGAGTAAAGGGTTTGTATGGCTTGGGGGAATTAACTACAAAACTGAATTAATTTGGGTGTCTAAATAGACCAGCCTAAAGGGGTAGCAGAGAGCCACCCCTGAGAGTGGTGGATCAAGGCCATTGCAACCGCACGCCATGGCCCTGATCCTCCCTTTTGCTGCCCCCAAAAGAGCAGCAAAATGCCGCTCCTTTTAGCAGTGGCAAAAGGCTGCCCTAAGAACTGGTGCTACAGCTCTTCCATGTCCTTTTGGCATGGTGTGTGCACACACTGCACCAGGAGGGCATCCTGATGCCACGCACCATGCTGATGGGCATGCAGCATCAGGACGGTGTCAGGATGGAGTCAGAGTGGCTAGAGTGCGGATGCCCTGCCCCAACTCCACCTCCAAGCCAGCCCTTTAGGCCAGTCTGCAAAGCCCCTAACTGGATTTAATTATTTATATCAAATTTATATAAAATTAGATTGGAATTAAGGATTGGCTTTGGACTATTATAATCAATTAATTTGAATATAAGATTGAAGAAGAAGCATGAACTAAATATAACCAATATAGTAAATATAACAAATTAACACAGAACTGGAAGATATCATAAAGGAGTGAATGGGAAGTGGAAATTAAGAGGAAAATTTGGAATTGGTAGAAAAGAACTTTAAAGTAAATAGAGAAAGTTGTTAAAAGCTGAAAAGCTGAAAATTAAAGAGGATTCATGGAGAAAAATGGTAACTGGAATTAAAAAGCCGACCCCCAGTGCAGCTACCTCCCAAAGGAGAGGATCCACTGACATGACAACTAAGACGGCAGATCCTATGCAAGTGCTGTTGGTAGAATTTCAAAAACTTAAATATGAAATGTTGTTAGAAATGAAGAATGAATTAAAGCAATCTAGAAAAGAAGCAAAAGAAGACCTACAGAGAGAAGTTGGAGAATTCAAGAGGAAACTGGATAAAATAACAAATGAAGTAGAAGGTCTAAGATCAGAAGTGGAAGACTTAAAAGGCAAAACAAATGATTTGAAGATTACAACAACTGAATTAACTGAACAACAAAAATGTGAGAGTAATATAAACCTTAGGCAAGAGATCCATTATAAAGAAAAATGTTTGAAGCTAAGAGGGGTACTGTCATGGCCAGCCAGGCTGAGGACTCAGAAGACAAGGAGGACGGGGAGGCTGAGCCAGGACCTAGCTCTGCTTTGCTAACTGCAGCAGAGCCCATGACTCAGCAGCCTAGCCTCCCCCCCAGCAGAGGTTCCAGGCCTAGGAGACATAGCACCTTTGCAGACTGCCAGAAATAGTGCACATTAAATTGAGGCACTGCCCTGGCTCAGTGCTAGGGAGTCATGGGAATTGTATTTTTTTCTGAGACATTGAGCCTTCTCTGTCAGAGAGCTCTGGTGCCACAATAAATTACAGTTCCCATGATTCCCTAGCACTGAGCCAGGGCAGTGCCTCAATTTAATGTGCACTATTTCTGGCAGTCTGCAAAGGCCCATAGAGAAGCAGGATGAGGAGGTACCTATCTTCAGCCAGCACAGGACAGAAAGGGCATGCCTCCAACATTCCTGGAGATTATATGAGAAATGCTCAGTAATCACCAAACAGCTGTGATTAGGATCTGGGTCAATATAAACAACAGTGAGATGTCGAGCACTTTGTCAGAGTCTATCTGCATTCCCTAGTGAAAGCATCTGACTCTGACTCCCTTGTTGCCTGAAACCTTGCCTCCTAGACCTCTAATTGGGAAATTAAGGCTCCAGGACCAGATGGCTTCACTGCAATGTATTATAAAACATTTATAGAGGAAATAAAAATTCCTTTGTTAAAAACCTTAAACAACATCATTAAAGATGGGATTCCTGACACTTAGAAGAATGCAAACATCATATTGATACCAAAATAAGGCAACGATGGAAAAAGAAATCAGGAATTATAGACTAATATTTCTGTTGAATACCAACTATAAGATTATGACATTAATTTTGGCTGACGGACTTAAACAGATCTTAGTTTAATTCATGATGATCAATCTGGGTTCTTCAAGACAACTTAAAAATAACATCAGATTGATAGTAGACACCATTATGAAAAAAATGGTAAAAATTGGCACTAATGTTTGCTGATACAGAAAAGGCATTTGATAATGTGATTTGGAACTTTATGATGCAACTACTTGAAAAAATGGAAATGGGACTTAAAATCTGCATTTGGATTAAAGAGATTTATAGAGACCAATCTGCACAGCTGATCATAAATGGGAACAGCACAGAAAAGTTCTAATGAATAAAATAAGTCAGGATGGTGGTATAAAAGGAATGAAGATCAAAAAGCAGGAATATAAATTACAAGCCTTTGCCGATGACTTGTTTGTTTGTTTATTTGTTTTTTGGAAGACCCAAAACAACAAATCAGAGAAATTTTTCAAATAATAGAAGAGTATGGTAAGATGTCAGGTTTAAAAATTAATTGAAAGAAAATGATCTTAATGACAAAAAATATGGCCAAGAAAGAAGAAATTTACTTAGAAGAACTTACTAAGTGTTTGGTCAAAAATAAAGTTAAATATTTAGGAATTTGGCTTACTAAGAGGAATGTTGACCTATTTGATAATAATTATAAATTAAAATGGAAGGAAATCAAGAATGAATTGACAAAATGGAGTAAACTGAATCTTACATTGACCAGGAGAGTTGAAGCAGTTAACATGGTGGTTCTCTCAAAGATTATTTTTGTTTGTTTGTTTCAATATATCTCATTTATACATAATGCAAAACCATTTAAAGAATTGCATAAAGATTTAATGGAGTTTATTTGGAATGCAAAGAATAAATGATGACAAGAAACAAAAGTGAAGGGGGCAGAAGTATACCAGATTTAGAGCTATATTTAGAGCTATATCATCAAGCCAACACACTTAATTGGTTGTTAGACTGGATCTTCCTCAAAAATATGAAAATATTGAACACTAAAGGATTTAACAACCGATTTGAGTGGCATGGATATTTGTGGTATGGTAAAGCAGTAGTACATAAAGAATTTAAGCATCATGTGATAAGAAGAACACTTTTGAATATATGGAATGAAGTTAAGAAGATAATATATAGAAAAAATCCACTCTGGATCTCCCCCATGAAGTTTTTTTTTGGGGGGGAATGGACGGTAGTCAAAACATGGTTGAGATATAAGGATATACTTAAAAAAATAGGCAATAATAAATTTGAGCTAAAAAACAATTGAAGAATTGGAGCAATTAGACCCAACAGTACATTGGTTACTGTATACTCAATTGAGAAAAATATTCAAGATGGATAATAAAATAGAAGTCCTTGAAGATGAACCTAAAGATCTAGATTATATTTTAAGGAAATCAGGGAGGGGAAAAGACAAGTAAAGTTTACAAAATGTTGATGGATAGAACACAGGAAAGAGACCTGATTTCAGATAACATTATTAAATGGGCTACAAATATAGGGAAAATAATTGAACTGGAAAGTTGGAAATATGCTAGAAAGAAAACAGAGAAATTCACTAAATCTCAAGACTTAAAAGAGAATTACTGGAAAATGGAACAATGGTGGTATTTAACCCCAGCCAAGATTGCAAAAAAATTATAATACAGGTTTGAATATCTGTTGAAAATGTAAGCAAAATGTCAGATCATGGTTTGATATATGGTGGAGGTGTTCTAAAATGAAAGCTTACTGGAAGAAAATCCATGATTCAATACAAGAAATCTTTCAAGTTAAATACAAATTAAAACCAGAAATTTACCTATTGAATATGTTAAATAAAATTGGCCCAATATTAGAGAAAAAAATATTGGAGAGTTCTTTTATACATTATCTCAGCGACAAGACAGTTAATAATGCAAAGGTATTAAAAACAAGAATTACCTACATTGGATGTTTGGTTGTTGAAGCTGGTAGAAATGAAAGATATGGACAGATTAACAGCTTTACTAAACCAAAAAGATTTAGAATAGGTTTATAAGGAATGGTCACCAATTGTAGAATATAATAATAAAAGATGGCAATGGAAAAGCAAGTGGAACTATGAGAATGATAAGAAATTGGATTCAAAAGAAGATAAGATTATAATTAGATATGATATATAGGTATGATCACCTACTTTTTGAAAGAGACCTATTATTTAAATTTCAGAGACAGAAAGACTTATGAATCATGAGTATAAACAAAGGTATTTATTGTCAAAGGAACTTTTGGAAGTATTGTATTGTAATGTAAGACGATGAGCTGACTATATTTAAAACTTTGACTGTACAAAAGTAATTTTTGATGATTATATATTATAAATAAAATAATTTTAAAAAGAAAAAAAAGACTGCATGCTTCCTATCCAGTGTTCACACAGTGGCCTGAGGGCTGGTGTTTTTACATCCTTTTTTCTTCCTAACACTATTTATAAAAGAATATATGGGTTGGTGGCTGAGTGTTGCACACATGGGAAAGTGAAGTTTTAATTTGTATGACAGTGGTTTCCAAACTGTGTTCCTCCAGGTATTTTGGACTTCAACTCCCAGAAATCTCAACCAATTTGACCAATGGTCAGGGATTCTGGGAGCTGAAGTCCAACACTTTGGAGTCATGCCAAAAGTGCTGCCTTGAGAAAAGAATGCTAGTCCCATTGAGTAAGCAATGAATGCACATTGGAATCACCACCTTTGCTAATTTTATTCTGAAAGGAAATGTTGAGTAATTTTAGCAATTTAAGTCCACTGCTTTATTAACTTCAGAAATCTGTAACACAGCAGCCTATGGAGTTTATGGTCAAGAATTTGAATGAAGATGAGTAGGGAGCAGAAATGGTAAAAAAGTCTGAGTCATGGTCATCCCAGCTTATATAGCCCAGCATAGCCCTGACTGACACCAGACTGGTGTTGCATTTGGCTAGCAACCTGAGGAGGGCAAAAATAATTTCTGTTTACATTAAAGCAAGTGTCCTCCTTACACACAAAAGCTGCTGTTGTTATAAAATTGGCACATTAATTTGTGTGATGAGTGTGTGCAGAAAACCACCTTCTGTACAGGTAACAGTGTTTTATGCACAGAAAAGAATATTGTTTTGTAGAAGTGTTTTCTGCCACACAAAATGTGTGAATTTTGTGCAGCCCTGAAATGCAAGATTCTCATCTGTCCACAATTCATATTGCTAAGGTTTTGTGGAACTCAAGAAATATTATTTAACCATTTTTCAAATATTGTTGAATATTCTTTACATCCCAGGCAAGGGAACATCTCAATTTGCCCAGATTTATCTGTCACATCGAAGCATTCTATTGTGTGTGCCAATAAAAGCCCACTGCTTCTACCCCAATGTGTGAATATTTCTGTAAGTGTTCCTTATGCCTATTTAGAGTCCAAGAGTAAAAAAACTGTGGTAAAGTGACATAACTATAAATCAAGAGTGGGAGTGACAAAACCTACCAAATGTTGTTAGACTGCAAATCCCATCATCCATAACCAACATAGTCAGTGGTGAGGAAAGCTGGGAGTTGTAGCCCAACAACTGTAAATCATGGAAGTGAGTCACATAACCCTCTAGATCAGGGGTCCCTGAACTTTTTGATCCGGGGGCCGGTTCGATGGCTTCCAGATCTTCCGGGGGGCCGGAGGCACATGCATGCACGCATGTGCATGTACATGACTCCAGACACCATTTTGTCTTCCAAAATGGCATCCAGAGTTATGCTCATGCATGCAGCATTGCGCACGCATGTGCACAACTCTGGGCACCATTTTGAAAGACAAAATTGTAGCCGAGTCGTGCGCATGGTCACGTGATGCCGGATGCCACTTTGTCTTCGAAAATGGCATCTGGAGTCGTGTGCATGCACACGCATGCATGCACGTGCCTCCGGCCCCCCGGAAGATCTGGAAGCCATCGAACCGGCCCCGGATCAAAAAGTTCAGGGACCCCTGATCTAGAGGGTTATGTGACTCACTTTCATGCATGCACATGACTATGGACGTCATTTTGGAAGACAAAATGTCATCTGGTAGTGGGCGCAAGCAGTGGCAGTGGCGGGCTGGTAGGAAAGCCTCGGTGGGCTGGGTCTGGCCCATGGGCTGTAGTTTGGGTACCCCTGCTCTAGATGCTATTTAGCTTGCAAATCCCATAAGGCATGGCCAGGCAATGGTGATAAATTCTGGGAGATGCAGCCTGACAACATCAGAGAATCACATGATTCCCATCTCTGATGTATATAGACAATCTGCTATAAAGCAATGCTGCAGAAAAAAAATATTTCAATCAATTTGCAGGGACAAAGCACATTGCCTATATAGCTCTCTGACTAACCTACCCCACATGTACATCATAAGGCTAAAATACTTTAGTTTTAAAAGAAATGTTAAGACACAAATGAAATTCCTAAACTTCTCAAATTTATTGCCTATTTCTTTTCCCCCTCTCAAGTCCCCTCTAAACAAAAGAGCTTGCTTTATTTTTTTTTCTATGATTTTTTTCTATTTCCTATTAAGTTGAATCTCTAAGGAATCTTTGTGTAAACTGTAGTAAGAGGAAATAAAACAAGTAAAGAAAGAAATAAGAGAATTCTAAACAAATAACCATTACTTTCCCTCAAAGATTGCCATTTTAAAAAAGAAGACACTGTGGCAAGAACAAGGGGAAAAAAAAACAAGACTTCAGTGTCAACAAACAGTACTATAAGAGAGACAAAGGGCCTTTGCAGACTGCCAAAAATAGTGCACATTAAATTGAGGCACTGCCCTGGCTCAGTGCTAGGGAGTCATGGGAATTGTATTTTTTTTCCCTGAGACATTGAGCCTTCTCTGTCAGAGAGCTCTGGTGCCACAATAAATTACAGTTCCCATGACTCCCTAGCACTGAGCCAGATCAGTGCCTCAATTTAATGTGCACTATTTCTGGCAGTCTGTCAATTATGGATGCTGAAGTTAAATGTACATACATTTTTTGTCTTTTCCCTTCCAAAGCTGCTGGGAGGGGGGAAATGCAGCCTTTCTATTCCTACCAAGCAATTGTTTTGCCATGAATTCTAATGCAGCCACTGCAAAGATGGTACCTCTTTTATCTGAATTTTAATGCCTGTACTTTTTTTTATCTTGTCAGTTATAAGAAAGATGTGAGTAGTTTTCATGAAACACTAATGGTGTTAACTGGAGCCAACTTTTTAACTTAATAATTCCTGTTGTGATTTAAAGTAGAAATCTCTGTTATGCTGTAGAGGTGCACCTTCTGCTGGATCTCATAGGATTGGCTGTGAGGTGTGCATAGGCCTGCACTATTTGAAGATCTACAAAGCGAACAAGGGCTCTGGGATGGAAGAACTGAACTTTTCATTAATCTTAACTATTGTACTTAGGAAAAAGCTAGTGCTCATATACTTCTACTAAGTGCTCACATACTAGTATATTTGTATTCTTTTCCTTTTAGAAATGCACTGGGATTAGTGATGTGTAAATCCTCTTGAAAAAAAATGTCTAGACATCTTTTGACATATGTTCTTCCAAAGAAATAACTGCCAAAGTGGCTGCAAATTCCACTTCAGCGGGGAACAAATTCAGTTCAACCTCTGAGAAATGTTGCTAGCTCTATCCATATGCTTCTTGTGCCTCTCATAGGTCCCAGGTATTTTGCAAGTGGGAATGCCTGCCAATTACAATGAAATGTACAGGCCATGGTCTGTCTTTTGTCAATGCTTAATTTTAGAAATGTGAGTGTAAGAAATAGGACCACCTTAATCCTGGTGCCAAACAATAGTAGGCTGTCCCTTCACAGGCTGATCAAGCTCTTTCCTCATTGGTTTTTAGGAATCTTTCAGAACTTTTCTGTTTCCAAAAGTTTTTAGGGAATGGTGTTATGTCTCCTGCTTTAAAGCTATGAAATTTTAATAGATTTTATGCTGCTGTATATTGTGATATGTGGGTGGGGACTTGATCATTACACTATACACAATCCTCCTTTGGGTCATTTCCTGTTGTTAAAAGGGGGGCTTTTCTAGGCTTGAATCAGCACAGGAGAGGACATAAAATGTTTTTTTTTTAAATACTCCCACATCTCCTAGGCTGCAGTCCTCCAAGGTCTCCTGGGAGATTAACAGAGACCCACAACCCCCAATAGATGTCTACCCTGATCTATCCAAAATGCAAAATTACAATGGACTGATAGTACTAGAAAGGATTTGAGGGCTAGGGACTATTGACCTTTTAGATGTCTTTGGACTACAACTCCCATCATCTCTTACTAATGACTTCTCTTCTAACATCCCTTCCAATTGGCTCCAGCAAATTTTATAAGTATTATTAGTCAAGCATAGCCCATAATTTAGCCTGAATCTCCTTCCCCTTATAGGACCTAGACTAAACCCCAGTGTTAGGCCATAAGATTCTTGGCACAGAGACAGAAAGAGCAGCAG
>JAIPUX010001880.1:9513466-9531356 GCA_020142125.1 Phrynosoma platyrhinos | reverse complement strand
ATGGGAGCTGTAGTTTGTTGTGTTTATTAGTGACAGTTTTCCTGCTAACTACCTGCATGTCATAAGCATTTGAAATAAAATTACCATATTAAAATCAAATCTGATGGGTTTTTTAAAATTTTTATTTGGTGTACGTTGGAAGCGGGGTACTCTGATACAGTGAGCATATCCCAAACTCTATATTTTAACTGGAAAAGTTGGGGGTCATCTTATACACCACTCATCTTATACGCCAGAAAATACGGTATGTTTATTGTACTTTATTAGAGCTGCCACTTCGTTTTTTTTAAGAAGCTCATATGGCAGGCAGATGAATCATGGTTCACTCCAGACTGAAAACCCTACTACATTTTGCCAGAACAGATATGAAGTAACTTTATTTCACTTTAGGTTTGAACTTTTACCAAAATGTGCACTTTTGCACATATTTGGGAAAGAATTTTAATTGATGTGGAGGGAGTTAAAAGGGATAGGATACTGAAACCAACAGATTTTTCCATCCTTAGGATATTGCACAATAGAGTAGTCATGGTTGCCTTAGGATATCTTTCATGCGGTGCCATGTTAGATATATATTCTCCCAAGACTTAATTCCCGATTGTTTCTATAGATATATCTACATTATAGAAATAATGCACTTTGACACCACTTTAACTGCTATGGCTCCATCCTACACAATCTTGGGATTTGTACTTTTGTGAGGTGCCAGCACTCTTTGTCAGAGAAGGATAAAGACTTTGTAAAACTACAGATCACAGTACTCCATAGGCTGGAGCTACAGCATTTAAAGTGATGTTAAACTGCATTATTTCTGAAGTGTAGATGCACCCTCAGTAGCAGAAGGTAAAGTCTTAGTTTAAATTTTATTTCCACTTATTTTCAATAAGTTTAGCTCTTTTAGAAATGCTTGCTATTTGATAAATGATTGTTATGTACCACAAAGTTGGAATGACATGGCATAACCTGAACTTTGTTATCCCCATGAAAAGGATATCATTTCCAGGACTCAAATCTGAACTGAGTCCTAGAGTTGCCACTGAAGTTTGCCTATACATTTCAAATAAATCTGGAGATTCTGGCAAACATCTGAAGAAAGTTCAACATTTTCAATCCTGAATTGAATTTTGTGTCCATGTAAGTTGCTAGCCTGCTCCGTAAAATATTAAATATGTTAAATATGAACCTGTTTTTGTCTAAATAGTATATATTATTATTGTAGTTTCTGGGTTTTTTTAAAAATGAGATGGCAAAAGTTAAGATGTGTTTGATAGTACACAGAACAATTTGCAACTCTGTCCTAAGGCCATATTTGCAACTCTCTGTAGTACAGAGTACTATATGTTCACAATTTTGGTTGTAGAAAACAAAGGCTGGCATCCTGTTCATCAGTTTCCAGCCTGGCTGGAAAGGTAGGGTTTGAGGGTGACATTATCAGACAAATCTATGATGAAGAAGTTCCATATTGTAGTTATGTAGATGATGCTAGATTTTAGCTAGGACTTTTACATTTTAAAACATTATAAATATACAAAATAGTGCAATTTTCTAGGCTGCCTAATCTGTGAATGAGGCATTGTATATTTTCAGAGCAGTAAATATTGTTCTGATATGAAAGTAAGTATTGAAATATATTACTTATTTTCCTCATGAATTTCCTTGTCCCTTCCCCCCCCCCCCACAAAAAGAGAGAGAGAGAGAGAGAGAAGGGGGAAAAAAAGAAATAAGAAAAAGTAGTGGTACCATTTTTCCACATGGTGTCAAAATTTCTGGAAATGTTGGAAATCTCTAATCTATATTTTAAATTATATTGTTTATTTCAATAGAACATAATGCTATTATATATTGAGGCTCAGATCCTGTCGAGCATGGGTGGAGTGAAAAGCTCTTCTGGTGTTGTAACATAGAACTGTTGTTACTTGCTCTTACACACATGTCAATTCTCATTCAGAAGACACAACTTCCACTCATGGGGCAGTCAAAATTGCTTGCATTATGTTATATTTGACTAAAGAGAGGCAGAGAAAGCAGAATTAACCCAGCAATTTATTGGTATCTAGAGGAGAATACAGTGCTAGCTTCTCTTTGCTTTCTGACACATGAAGAGTTTGGAGAGCAAATTTGAGAAGCAGTGAAGTTCTGTGGTAATAGAAAAGCAAATGGAATACAAAATATTATGTTACGTTTATCTTAGTTAATACAGAATTGGACACTTTTCCTTTGCACTGAGGGAAAACTGTAGGTTAGAATCTAATTTCTTTGACTACATTCCTTACATAAGTTTTGTCTTGCAACAAGTCAGTCCCTGTGTCCTGTAAATATAGTCATAGGACAGTTTAGTGATGAGGAAAGGGAGTCTGAATGACAGGCCTGGAAGAAGTCAGTAATTCAAGTGTAAAGCTTACAGTGTTCCATTTCAGCCCCTCATGTTGAAAGCAGTAAGTCTAATTTTGTGACAGATAATCCATGAGTCCAGCACCAGGAGTCCACTTAGAGTTACTTGCAAGAAATCATGAAATGAGACATAAAAATTGTCTTGCCTGATGAGGTCAAGGGTTCATCTTAGCCCAGCAATTGGTGACCAACAGCAGCCAGCCAGAGCATGCTTCTGGATATTTGTCAGGACTACCATGGCTGTTCAGGTCCAGGTTTGTCATTGAAATGTCACCAAAGTGAATTTGTAGGCTGTTTCTCATCTTTTCAAGCAATTGAGGTGCCCAAATCTAATCAAGAAGATCCATGCAAGCAAAGTGTTATGTTGGGCTCATACACTCTTATCAATTTTGGTGGGAGCCAATTGGACCAATTTTAGAGGGAGAGTCCTGATTAATATTATGTTCAACTGCAGTTGCCATCTTTGAGCCCAAACCAAACATATGTTTAAAAAAAGAAAAGAAAAGAAAGATGGGAAGGAAAACAACACATATCACTGCTACAGTGAATGGACTCAAAAGATAGATTTGTGTATTTTAAATTGTATAATTCCTTTAAATTGTGAGATGATTTTATCCCAAGACTTGGAGTACAATAACATTGGCACCCCCAACCTGTTATGGCCAGTAGCTTTTGGAAGCACTGTCCTTGATTTTGACTAATCCTTACCAAAAAAAAAAAAAAAAACCTATCTGCTGTAAACTACTGACTACTGGCATATCTTGTGCTACTGAATTTTTCAGATTTATTATGGATAAATACATAAATGCACTTGAGAAGAGTTAATGGCCCATAGCTTCATTATTTATTATAGCTATGTTTTTTGCCAGAACCTAATAATTATAAACAACTCAAGACATGTATCTTAAGTCAAAATTGGAGATCCAATATCAATTCCTTTGCCATATATATATATATATATATATATATGATGAATGATGATTTTATGAATATATATATATATATATATATATATTCATTATTTCTGGCAGTCTGTTCATATTTCCCCATATGAATCTGTTTTGTCTTAAAAACATGTTAACCCAGACCTTGAAAGTAAGTCATTGCAAATGATGAGTGACTTGAAATTAACTCCTTTTTGGAATAATGAACTTAAATTATTGTTAAAACATAGTGATGGACAGTTTTATTTCATTTCTGTTATAGCTGCAACTTTTAAAAATTTCTTAAGACTTGCAGGGGTAGAGTTGTGGATGTAGAGTCCACAAGGTGAATAGGGAAAAAAATGTGTTTTGTACACATTCAGAAATTTAAGTAAATGTAGTTACTCTTGAGAAACAGGAAAGACTTGCTATTTAAAACTACAATTTTAGAGGTAACAAACTACTTTGGAACTATAATTGTAACCAATTAGTTTTAACAAGTCACTTCCCAAGCTCTGTAGCCACTCATTTAAGCAATCTTTGGCTAGTGGAAGTTAGAGAAATCAGAGCCATACAACCCCAGACAGCCAATAAGGGCCAAAGGGAAATCATCTCATGCCCTAAAAATCATTGCTGAACAGTGGTAGCAATGGAATGGAGATAGGTGTTCTCAAGCTCATGAGAAATTAAACTTGCTTTTAAAAGGAATGGAAAATAAGAAAGAACTTTTAGAAATTACCCTTTTTACACTAGAGAGCCCAGGTCTACCCCAGATGGATGACATCTACATGAGGGGACATTGGCTAATCTTCTGGGTAGATAGCTTCAGCATTAGGTCATGATAGTCATGAACAACAACAGCCCATGATATCAATGGATGGTCTCTCACCCTCAGGCTGGCAGTCAGCTGAGCAAGCAATGTCAGCATGAAATCATAATTCCATCCGATGTAATCTGGGGGAGAGACACCAGGCCGAGCACCATCGGGCCTAAAATAAGAGGAAGAGCCCTCCTTTCATTACCATCTGATGCCATCTGGGGGAGAGACACCAGGCCGAGCACCATCGGGCCTAAAATAAGAGGAAGAGCCCTCCCTCCATTCCATCCGATGTCATCTGGGGGAGAGACACTAGGCCCAGCACCATCGGGCTGGGATTTTATGTTCTGTTTAATATATCTGTATGGAAATTGTAACGTTGTAAGCTGCCCCGATTGCTCTGCAGAGGGGCGGGATATAAATTATTATTATTATTATTATTATTATTATTATTATTATTATTATTATTATTATTACTATTATTATTATTATTATTATCAGTCTCTCCTTTAGACAGGCATCATGATCATCACCAGGTCACAATGCCCAGTGTCACTTCTTTAGGCAAGCTGCATCCACAAGAGGTCATAATAGCCAGTTTCTCTCTTGCTAACAGGGAGTATCAGCATGAGATCATAATGCCCTAGACATGGAGCACTGGCATGAGCTAATAATGCCAAATTCTCCCCATTTAGGCAGATATCATCAACACAAAGGCACAATGTACAGTCTCTCATCCCCAGGTAAGTAGCATCAGCATGGGGTCATAACAGCTGCGCTTACTCAGATGATTTTTACATTGTAAATTTTACATTGTGAAATTTGAAACTGTGGACTGAGTGTTTGATATATGATGGTCTTATTCTGTAAATAACTTTATGTGTTTTAACTGGTTTATGTATTTTTAGCTATTGTTATGTTTTTTGACAGATGTTAGGTGTTGTGTGCTGATCTGTAGTTGTTCCCTGTCTTGATTCATGGGAAGAGGTAGATAAGAAATAAATCTATATTATTATGATCTCTCTCTCTCTAGCATGCATGCAATCATAATGTGTCAGTCTCTCTCTCATGCAGAAAGGGAACATCATTACAAAAGGATGGCCACTCCTCCTCCTCCTAGCAGGCTATATCATCACAAGGTCACACTGGCCAATAAGCCAGGATCAACATACAAACATACCTCTCCCTCCCTCTTGCCTGGAACATGTGAGTATCATCTCTTCTTAAACTGGGGTGAGCATATATGCATGGGCATAGTAGGACAGTGGCAGTGGGGAAAAGGAAAGGTGGTAGGAAAAACCTATTTGTTTTCAGGCATCTGCTAAACAGTGATTACCCAAAGAGGTTCAGCAACAACTTATATATAGTATAGAAACCACAGCCAGTATCTTCTAGAGCTGGAGCCAAGTTGTAAAAGTCACTTAAAATTTTACCTATAATGGTAAGTACTTTGGAGCCTTGGAATTGTAACAAGTATTGCTTTTTAAAATACCCTTTAAATATAAACTCTTCAACTCTTATCATTTTAAACATGTTCATTCTTGCAGTCCAGGGCTGTGAAGATGTTAGATCCAGTAGAATTCTGTGAGTAGACTTGCATCAGTTCAGCTGGAATTTCTGACTTCTTTTTGTTTGAGACATTCATTTATTATTGTCTCTCACTATCCAGTTTTGGACACTGGACACTGGATATTAACAGTGGATGGAAATCTGTTCTCATCCAGTAGAGCCTGTACAGACTGCCAGAAATAATCCAGCTTGAGACGACATTAACTGTCCTGGCTCAATGCTAGGGAATCATGGGAACTGTAGTTCTTTCTGAGACATTGAGCCTTCTCTGACAGAGAGCTCTGGTGCCACAATAAACTACACATCATATGATTCTCTAGCATTGAGCTAGGACAGTTAAAGTGGTCTCAAGCTGGATTATTTCTGGTAGTCTGTACAGGCCCTCAGTAGAGTCATTAACACATTTTGTTGTCCTTGGAACTTTATAGCTAATTTTTAAAAGTAACATTGCAAGTTCTATCATGTCGCTGGTGAAATTTCACAATGCCTGTACAACAGACACAAACTTTGAAAGAAGCAGTAAAAACACATGCTTAGATGCCATGAAGGCAATCTCCTGTTACTCGTGTCTTCATTCCTTTAAAGGCCTGCTGAGATGTGTACAAGCTGTCATCCTTCAAGATTGCCTGTGTAATCTTTATTATCCCTTTCTTCACCAAGATTCTCAGATGTAATAACTATATCCATCTGTTTCTTGGATAAATAAAACAATATGGACATGGAAAAGCATAGAAGGTGCATCACTGTGTCATTTCCATTACTTAGTCAAAGGCTCTAGCTATTCACCAAAACAGAGAGGGCAACTCTGCATCTTAAACCCTGCAGGTTTAATTTGTTGCCTCTCCCACTGTGCTGGGATTCAGATCTTGATCTGCCAACCTCACTTAAAATACAACAAATTCAGCTACACTGGACTTACTTTTCGATTTGAGGCTGCCACAAAGTTCCTTATGTTCTTCCATGCCACAGGGAAGATTATATCTTGAGTCAAACTGATTGGCTCTCACTATTACTATGATTCTTGCTTCAAATCCCATGTTAAACTTGATAGGAAGAGTTACACAGAAAGCAAATTCCTACAATGAAAACTGCAGGAGAAAATACATATATAATATTCCATTCCATTCAGCTCCTGCAATACTCAGTTTGAAAGCTTTCCAGTCTTTTTTTCCCCCTGTTAAGGAACACTCCTTATTTGATAAAACTTTGCCCAATTTGTCCCCATTGCTTATAAGCTTTTAAAAATGCTGATGTTTATCAACTTGATAAGCAGTGGTTTTCATTCTGTCCACTTATTTTCTGATGGAAGTGTCATTAAGAAGTATTCTTTTGTTACAGGATGTTCACCTTGCACCAAGAATGGTTTGAGAAATTTGTTCCATTATTATTAAAATGAGTTTACCTTTTTCTGGTTCTCCCAAGCTGAACCCAGAAATGAACACAACATGCAAATGACAGTGTCTATATTTCAAAACTTGCTTTGCATTTCAAGAAAGAAAGAAAGAAAGATCTATTCCTTTCCTTTCCACAACAGGCATATTTGGTAAGAACATGAGGGAGGGTCTTCTTGGGGAGTGGAAGTCTTTCCTATGGTAGACTTGACTGGCCCCATCCATGCTGTCTTTCTGTCAGCCTGAAAAACATTCTTATTTAAATAGTCTGTTATCTATTAATTGGTTACTGCAGAAGAGCATTTTAATAGGGTGTTTGTGTATGCTATATTTTTATCCTTATTATTACATTTCAAATCTCTTTAAACTGTTTTTTTTAATTGATGAATAGGATTAATTTTTTTTAATTGTCTTGAATGTGATGTTGTTGTTGCGTGCCTTCAAATAGTTTCCAACTTATGGTGAACCTAAGGTAAATCTATCAGAGGGTTTTCTTGGCAAGTTTCTTCAGAAGGGGTTTGGCATTGCCATTCCCTGAGACTGAGAGAATGTGACTTGTCCAAGGTTATCCAGTGGGTTTCTATAGCTGACCTGACATTTGAACCCTGTTTTCCAGAGTTATACTCCAATACTCAAACCACTACACTGTACTGGCTACCAAATGTTATTATGATTATTGGTTTTTAGCTCACATTTCTTCTGTTCTAATTGCCTTGGATTACCTATCAGGAGAAAAATGAAATATAAAATGTGCGCATTTTATTTTTATTTTTAGAAAAAAACACTGCACATGTTTAAAGTGAACTTTAGTCAATGGCAAAATGCTTTAACATGGATCCATTAATACATTCATTTGAAAAATGCATACAAAATACAAGATACAAAGACATGGAAAATTAACATAAAAATAGAAACAGCCTTTGCTGGAAATGTGGGAAAGAAGTTGGCTCCCTTTTTCATTGCTTATGGACATGTGAGATAGTTAAAACTTTTTGGAAAAAAGTAAAGGAAATAATTAATCAAATGTTAAATAAGAATTTATAGATGTTCCCGGAGATATTTTTATTAAATATGTGGGATAAAAATTTAGACAAAAATTTTGGGAAAAGTTTATTATATTTAATTATGACAGCTAGGAGAAGCTTAATAAAGAAATGGAAATTGAAAAGTATACCTAGCATTAAAGAATGGATTGCAAGCTTTTATGATATAATAGAAATGGATACTCTTACTAGATTTCTTAATAACAATCAGATAGAAGAGGAAAATGAAGAATGGAACCCAATTTTAAAATACATAGAAGATCAATGGGGTCAGTTGGGAACAATTAGTTATAGAAAACATAGAAACACTAATCAACAATAAAGTTAAGATCAGAGAAGAGGTAAGAGGAAAAAAGAAGAGAAGAAAAGAGAGGGGAAATTTTTTTTAACTCAGGAGTAAAAGAAAAATAGATTAATAAAAGAAGGATAATTTCTTCTACGTAAAAAATACAAATTTAAAGTTATATATGGCAAAAGGATAAAACACAAAGAAAAAGAAAAAACACAAGAATAAATAAAGTAGTTTTTGTGGAAATCTAGATACAAAGTTATTTAAAAATATATAGATAAGGTATTGATATAACTAAAATATCACAAATGGCACAACTAAAAGATTATGACAACTTATTATACAATAAAGCAAGATTAATTTGGCGAAAAGAAGGACAATTTCAATTAAGTTTATAACCAAGGAAGTCAAGTAGGAAGTTTAAGAAAGAATGGTTGATAATTGTAGGAAAAAGAGTGAGTAGTAAAGAAGAGAGGTAATGTATGAAAGGTTATGAAAGTTGAAGAAGGTTTGTGTGAGTTGAGAGGGTTAGAGGTTGAGTAATGGGATAGGTAGAATAAAGAATATGGAAAAGAAAAAAGATTAAGAGAGTAAGGTAGAAAGAACAGGAAAAGGATGGAGAAGGGTTTGAGGAATTAAACTAAGGGATAGAAAAGGAATAGAGAAGAAAATGGGAAGAGAAAGATTAAGGAAGAGTATATTAGTGGGAAGAGTAAGATGAGAGAATAGATAAGATGGAAAAGAAATGAGTTGATGGATTGGATGTAGAGTTATAGGAAAGGGTTGAGGGAATTAAAGAAACATATGACTCTTAAGTTGAAAGAATTATAAATAAAGAAGATGAGTTGTTTCTTCCTTTACATATAAACTTTCACTTTCATCCTACTTCTTTTTAATCTATTAATGAATATAGATAATATGTAGATGGGAAATTATGATCTGTGTTTTATTTTATGTTTGAATGTTTGTGTGTATGTATGTATTGTTATGTATTTGGTTTTACTTGAATAAAAATGTTTATTAAAAAAAGAAAATTAACATAGAACAGATTTGGAGGTGGGAAAATGAGGATCATGCCAACAGGTATGAAAAATTATCCCATCAGCTTTATCTGACATTCTCTGTGTTGATATTTCTTGCTTTGACACCAGCAAATTATTTTTTAAAAGAGATGCAAAATATGTGAAATTGAAGGCTTTCACAGCCAGCATCCATGGATTATTGTGGGCTTTTCGGGCTGTGAGGCCGTGTTCTAAAAGCATTTCTAGAAGAATAGAAAAAAGTCAGGAAGAAATTCTTCTAGAACACAGAATCACAGCCCCAAAACCCCACAAAAAACCCATAGATTCAAAATAATAGAGAGAATTACACTGTTTCTGAACCTTAACAAATAACATACAACATTGACAAACTCAATACAGCTGATAAACTAGGCTGCAGTCCATGAAATATGATGCCCAAGAAAGCTGGTTAGTCTTCAAGGTGCCAGGTTGTCATGCCCACAGTACCAACAGTGTAGACACTTCAAAGTGTAAATATTCATAGACTTTGGCCTCCCAAAGTTAGATGGCAAAAAAGAACAAAAGATGATTTTTTTCCCCTTTCCTCTTAAGAAAGTTAGAACATGCTTTGCTGAGCCATGTCAAACTCAGTTGGGGGAAGCAGACGGGTGGCCGTGGGCCACCCCAGGAAGCTGCAACACGGGGCCAAGGTATCCCCACACCTCGGACCCGCAGCACAGTCACCCCTGGAAGGTGCTCCTTTCACAAGTCGCTGAAGGTGCGCCACAAAAGGCTGGCAGCGCACCTTCAGTGAATCTTCCACTGCAGCATGTATGGATTCTGCAGTGGGAGGTCCTCCTTGGAGTTCCAGCCATGTGGAGGGCCGGCTGCTCTGAGGACGGCCTGGGGAAGGGGTTGGGGTGCCCACCATGCGGCTGTCCCTCCCCTTCCCTGCCCCCAAAACAGCTCTTTAAGCAATCTGCTTCCCTTCAGTGTTGTCCAGTATTCTGTTGTCAAAGGCTGGTAGCCAAATACAGCTGTAAGGTAAGAAGAAAATCAGGAAAATGAAGGTCTCCTTTCCCTGCTTTTTGTCCTTAGTATCTCGCTTCCAAAGGATATATTAGTTTTGAATTGTGGATGGACAGATCCAGTCCAAGTTTATATATGGACATTTATAATTTTGTTCTGTCCCATCTACAGTTAATATTCATTATTTTTAATCAGGCAGGCCTTTGGCATGCAAGCCATGAACAGAGTGTCATGGACTGCCTAGTTTTGTCATACAAGGGGAGTGAAACTGGCCCAAGAGTGTACATGGTTCTTTGTAATGGGGCTCTTACTTGTTCCCGTACAGACTCTTCCATTGCCACCAAGTAGATGTCTTCACTTGTGAGGCTGTTTCCAACACTGTAGCCCTAAACTTTTTATTGCACAAATTAATCCTTTATCTGGTAGAATAGTAAAGCTATAGGCATGGGATGAGCATCTAAAAACTGCAAGACACAATAATAATGACTTTTCAAAAGGTTTACTAATTTAACATAAAAACAAGATGAGCTCTCAAAAAAACTTATTTTGTTAGAACACAATTTTATCCCAACATAGGTTTAATAGGAAAAAAATATATGTTTGTTTCAGTATACAGTCAGGCTGCTGCCACACTACAGAATTAACACAGTTTGACACTGCTTTAACTGTCATTGCTCCATCCAATGGAATCCTGGGATATTTAGGGCCTTTGCAGACTGCCAGAAATAGTGCAAATTCAGTCCACTTTAAGGGTTAGGGTTAGTGCTAGGGAATCATAGGAATTGTTTGTTTGTTTTTTTCCTGAGACATTGCGCTTTCTCTGTCAGAAAGCTCTGATGCCACAATAAAATACAGTTCCCATGATTCCCTAACCCTAACCCTAACCCTTAAAGTGGACTCAATTTGCACTATTTCTGGCAGTCTGCAAAGGCCCTTAGTTTGTTGTGACACCAGAGGTTTCCGACAGAGAATGCTAAATAGCTTACAAAACCACAAAATCTCAGAATTCCAAAGCATTGAGTCATAGCAGTTAAAGCAGTGTCAAAATACATTAATTCTGCAATGTAGATACAGCATTGTTAGTCCCAACTGAGCAATAGGAAACAATTAAAGAATAAATGGGTTCCACTAAAGCAATCTATTGAACTTCCCTGGTTACCTTTCTCTCAGGTTCCAAGCCAGAAGTTCTTTGCTGAAGCCTACTGCCAAGCTTTTCTGCCCCAACTGTTCTCCCAAAGTTCGGGCCTCGGCAGACGGCTAATAGAGCCGTCTTCCAGGCCCAGAAGAGGAGGGGCAGCTGCACGAGCGGTGCCCCTTCCTCTTCCTGAGGTCGCCCTCGGAGTCGCCGGCCGTTCGCACAGCCAGCGCTCCAAGGATGACCTCACGCTGCGGCGACCGCACGCGCCGCGGCGTTTGAGTCAGGGAAAGTGCGCCCACCGCTTTTAGGGTGCACTTTCCCTGAAATCTAAAAGGAGAGCCAATTTGGAGCTCCTTTTAGATTCGCTGGAGGTGCGCCGCGGTGTGGAGGCTGAGCTCCGCCGGCGCTCCGACCCGTGGCGCACAGGAAGCTCCCATCTGCTTCCCCCCTTCATGCCTCACACTCGGCTCAGCCTTCTTCACTTTTCCTTCATTTCAACTGTACTTCCAACTCTTTCTATTTCTTCCAGCTCTAGTATTCCTACCCTCCAAAAAACTCATTCCTAAATCCCACTTAGCTTATCAAACATTAACCCCAAATATACCAATGCAAAACAACTTAAAATCACATAAATATCAATAAAAATAATTAAACACATAAATATCAATAAAATAACATAAAGCACCACTCCTTATGGGGGAAATTAACTATTTGAGTGCTAGCTATGGTTGGAATCATATTAACTAATTCCATTGAATTAATTGTTGAATAGTGATTCAACACTTCTGTAAGGGCCTTTGCAGACTGCCAGAAATAGTGCACATTAAATTGAGGCACTGCCCTGGCTCAGTGCTAGGGAATCATGGCAACTGTAATTTATTGTGGCACCAGAGCTCTCTGACAGAGAAGGCTCAATGTCCCAGAAAAAAATACAATTCCCATGACTCCCTAGCACTGAGCCAGGGCATGCCTCAATTTAATGTACACTATTTCTGGCAGTCTTCTCATTAATTCAATGAGTTTCCTCAAGTAGGACAACAATAAGTTTCACCTCTTTTACCATGGTGCTTTTAATTTATTTGTTTTTATGCTCTTTTTCATTAATTTTAGGGTATAATTGTGAGTTCCAATAAACAGTCTGAAGTTTACTACTCTAAATGCTTTGAGTGCTTGTTTTTAACAGAAAGGCAAAAACAAAAGCCTTTTTACAGTGACATTCCAATAATTGAATTTCCTCCCCCTTGGAAGCCTTATTGGCACCAGCATTGGGATCATTTCATTGCCAAGTCAAAACATGTTGTTGTTCTTTTAAATTAAAACCTTTGGGTGTAACTGATTTTATCCAGGCTGCACATGTTCCATTGTTACATTTTAATTATTAATGTAATATATTGTAATCATTTTAAATTATTGTTATTACTTATTGTTTTAAATTGTTTTTTTATTGCAAGATGCCCAAAGATCTATAGAGTTGGATAGAAATATTTTAATGAATAAAGATAGTCAGATAAATAGAAAGATAGCCCCTCCCCCAAATCAATATGCAAATGAAAGTATATATTAAGATTTTTGTAATATATGTATCAAAATGTTTTTGAACCATTATATACTAGTGCTCTTCTTAATAGGATATTTCATTCATTTTTAATGTTTTTACTATTATGATTTTTGAACTGTGTTAATAATAATAATAGTAATAGTAATAATAATAATAATAATAATAATTTATTTTTATACCCTGCTTTTTGCTGTGGCAATCAAGGAGGCTTACATATAAAATTAGATTAAATAAACTACTTCTATAATAGACGATAAAACATTAAAACTATATTAACAAATAACAATGACCACTCCCCATTAAAGATATATTAAATGCACATATCAATTAAAAATGTAAAATTAAAACTATAAGCACTCTGGGATACAAATAAAGATGTGCAAGGGATGTCTGACAGGAGGGAGACCAGGTTAAATGGGTGATCTATTCTGGGTAGGCCTGCTGGATGAGATCCATCTTGATGACTTTTTTAAAGCCATCTAAGCTGGTTATCTGATGGATCTCTTCCAGCAAGGTCTGGGAGTGGTGACAGATAATGTCCTCTGGGAGGTTGCTGTTAATCTAGTTTTTATCGGTTGGAGCAACTTCCTCCCAGAGGACCTGAGGACTTGGGGCAGATTATATGGAAGAAAGTGATCCCTTAGGTAGGTTGGACCCAGGCCATGTAAGGGCTTTAAAGGTCATCACCAACACCTTATACTGTGCTCGGAAACCAATAGGCAGTCAGTGGAGAGATTTCAAAATGGGTGTAATATGATCACTTCTTGATGTTCCAGTGATCAACCTGGCTGTCATATTTTGTACTAATCGCAGTTGCCAGGCAAGGTATAAGGGTAGCCCCATGTAGAGTGCATTGCAAAAGTCGAGTTGCAAGGTTACCAGTGCATGTACTACACTTTCTGGGTCCCTTACTTCCAGGAAAAGGCGCAGCTGGCATATCAGGCAAAACTCATAACAAGTGCTCCTGGCTGTTGCATTCACCTAATCTATCATGTGAAGCGATGAGTCTAGGAGCACCCCTAGGCTGCAAACACAGGCCTTGGTGGAGAGTGTGACCCCATCCAGGACTGGGGGTTGCAACCAAATACCTAGTTTGGGGGGGGGGGCCCTACTGTAAGTACATTTTGTCTGGATTCAGCTTGAGTCAGTTTTTCCTCATCCAGCCCATTACTGCCTTGAGACATTGATTGAGGGGAGAATTGACATCTGTCATCATTTGTAATCATAATATTTTCTCCCAAAATATCTAGGAATTTCTAAATTTTCATATATTTCTAGAGAGTGCATTAAAATATACATATTTCTAAACATAGCCTAACATAAAATATAACTTTTAACATTCATTTTAGTACATTCTTCAGTGAAGAAATGTACCTTGAAATTCTGAGAAATTCAAAATGTGAAAGAGAATTAAGTTTCAACCTTCATATTAATCTGGAAGGTTCTGACCTGGTCAATTGACATGGAAATTAGCAAAACATGAATTTCCTAAGCTGTTAGGAAAGTTCAATGCATATGTAATATCTACAGTCCTCCCTCCAAATTTGCAGCCTTGACACTCCCAGTTTTGATTATTTGTGAGGTCAAGGCCACTAGCCCAGGTGTTCCTCCTCCCCCTCCCTCCTGGGCTTTTCCCCTCAGGAGAAAAAGCCTAAGAGCCAACTCCATCTTTTTCCCAGCTGGCCAGACAGTGACCCAGCAATGAGTCAGGCAAAGGGAGGAACAGCTTCCATCCCCTCAAGTCCCTTTGCCTTCTCTATCACCCCCTGGACTTGTCTAGGGGGTGATGGGGCAGGCAAAGGGAGAAGGAGCCCCCATTTCCCCCAGGACTCTTTCCCAGCTGGATCACTGCCTGAGCAGCCCAGGCAGCAATCCAGCTGGGAAAGGGACTTGGGATGATGGAGTCTCCTCTTCCATTTCCCCACTCGATCACCCCCTAGGGAAGGAAGTAATCTGGCTGGGAAAGGGGCAGGGAGCCAGTTAAAGGGACGGGAGGGTAAGGGGAAAAGGAATGCTGGCCCCTGCTCCTCTTCCCCTGCCCACCCCTCCCTTTAACTGGATTCTGAGTAGGAGGCGGAGCTATTCACAATTTTTCCACATTCGCAAGGGTTCTCCACTCCTAACCCTTGCAAATGCCAAGGGATGACTGTATTTATAAGTTCATACTTCATTAATTTGTCTAATTCTTTCTTAAACAGCCATTTTCTATTCCAATGTCTATTATCATTTGTGGATTTATAAATTTCATAAGTAAATCATGTGCTTTCTTATAGTACCAATATTAGAAGCATTTGGCTATTTTGATTTTCAGAGAATTACCTTTGCAGGGAATGTTCTTTCAGATGCCAGAACTACTGGACAGAAAGTAATGGGTAGGAACTAATTTAACTTGAGAAGTGATGAGCTATGAGTGAAGTTGTTATGACTGAATCTTGGCTCACCAGGTGGTGTCAAAATATGAAGTTTTGTTGTGATTTTATACTGTCATAACTCCAAATTGCTGTGACACTATATCAAGCCAAGTAGTGTTGCTGTGCATATCGTGTGGATCCATTTCAGCAACAGCCTGACACAGTTCTTATTTTTTAAAAAATAAATAAATAACAAAACTATACTTTAGAACACATGAACCCAAATCTATTCTCTCCTGTGGAGTTACTGCTATTTCTTTGAGCAATAATTGTATAATGGCACACTAATTTTGATCTGTGTTATACTGGAGCTTCACAAAAGGCTGCTCAGATATGCCTAAGTAGGTCTTTCTCTATCCTGAGAAATTGCCTTCTTTCTTCTCTTCCTTATATTTTGACTTCCCTTGAAATTCCTGATATTTTATATAAGAGGAAACTTCCATATGAACTTTCTACCTTTGCACTGAAGAAACTCTAGTGACAACCTGCTGATTTGTGGAATCCCTCTTCGTTTTTCTCTCTACTTCTATTGATAGATTTTTTTAAAAAAAAAAATTATAATTAGCGATGAGGAGGGGAGCATCTCCCTCTTCAGTTTCAATAAGATGAACACAGTTCTCAAATCTACAAAGCCCTTTGGGTTTGCTCAGTTCCAAGTAGTCCTTGCACTGTCTACAATGATTATTTCCAGCTGGATATTGTGGAGACATATAAACCTTCATCATCATCTGGCTACATATGATTAAGGAGAAATCCCAGAAGGATTTTGCTTTGTCATAAAAATGTCATTTTGTTCTTGAAAAAAAATAATTAGGGAATACTCTTCCTGCTGCAAGAAAGACTTCAAAAATTGTGCAGACTATTCTCAGTTTGGAACCTATTCTGTACAAAATTTGCATATTTTTGCACAGAAAATAGCCTTTTCTGAAAATAGTCTTTCTATGGAGAAACATCATTTTCTATGAAGAAACATCATGTTCTGTGCCAAAATGCTAATATTGTACAAAAATGCCACCTGTGAATTTTGTAAAAAAACAAAACAAAACAAAACAAAACAAAATCTGTCCAAATAGCAAAGACTCTCATCAGCCTAGGATTCTCCTTCTCAGGGTTTCCTGAAACTTGAGAAACATATCTAAAAACATATTTTTTTTTGCATATTTTCAAATATTCTTTCTATCCTTACTTTGCCATTATAAAGAAGTAATTTTCACCTGTGGTCCACAGAGAGTTACAATTCACTGTGATACATGGCTGCCAAGAAAGGGCAATCCCATGGGGAGAGCAGGGGACAGGCATTTCATTCAAGCTAATTGGACTGAATCTCATCCCATTTATACATTTTTCCATTCTTCTGTAAAATTCTTCTGTAATAATCCATTTTCCACATATATCAGAAACTGTGCCCTTCTTTCTCTCTTGGCTTTTCTAAGCTCAAAACTGTTTTTGTTGTCAACTGCCCTCAAGTTGATCTCAGCTCGTGGTGACCCTATGGATGAGAGTTTCACAATGTTCACTCTCTTGATTAGTATGACTTCCTTAGAAGAGCTGTGTGGTAAAAAATGTTAACAAGTCATTACCTTATCAGTGTTCAGCTTCAATTGTGTCAATTCTCAGCTCCTCTATTGTTCCACTTTTGGATGATGATATAATGAAACTGAAGGATCTTGACCATAATGTTAGATGAAATTAAACCTGTTTCAACAGATCTTGGATGAGCAAGAGCATTGAATTCAGGGGAAACTGTCTGACCCACCCCAAGACCCACAGAAAAAATCATCCCTTTCTTTCTTTCTAAAGAAGAAATTCAAAGTCTAACCTTTTGATGACTCAAGGCCCTGTACTTTGCTTTAGAGAGGAATCACTGCTCCTGGATGCTTCTTTTAGCACACTTGATCCTCTTTGTTTTGGCCATAATTCCTTTCTAGTGGCAGTCATTGAGGGATTCTGGAGTCATCAAGTCAGAGCCAAAATTGCAAATTTAAATCAATTTGACACTCTTTCATGGAACTGATAAAACTTTCCCAAAAATGGAAATTGCACTGCTGCAGCAGTGCTAAAAATCCCTTCTCATCATATGGCATGCCCCTATAGAATGTTAGCTCTCAAGTTCCCCTGTGGAGGGATAGCAATAACATAGCAAGTACATTTCTATACTACTTATCAGTGAACTAGCACTCCCTAAGTGGTTTATAATTGTGTAACCCAATTGCTCCCAATAATCTAGGTACTCATTTTACTGACCTACAAAAGGATGGAAGGCTGAGAGGACCTTGGAGCCCTCCTCTAGGATCAAACTTACAATGTTGTCACTGTAGTACCAGCATTTA
>JAIPUX010001880.1:9477323-9494041 GCA_020142125.1 Phrynosoma platyrhinos | reverse complement strand
GTGAAAACGTCCTCTGAGTGAGGGTAAGGGAGAAAAGGAAGAAGAGAGCTGCTGATGTACAAAAGTGAAAATGAAAGTTAGGATTTGTAAACTGGCCTTTCCTGCTGGTGAACTTATCACCACCTAATCAAGGTCCATTCTCCTCTTGCAATAAAACTACTGATAAGAGAATCTAATCAGAATTCCTTCTGAACTCCCAGCATAATATGGAGATTTATAACATACTAGCTATTCTCCTCTGCCTATCTCTCAATGGCAGCAACTACAGAATAGCTCCAACACAGTGGACTCCACATGTGTGAACTTTCTTCCCTTGCCCTGTGGGTAATGAACAAATAAATAAAATACATACATCTATCTACTTACAATCAATATAGCACCCAGCTTTAGAATTCAATAGGCAATCTTCGAAATTTACTAAAAGTCTTAATCAACTGTGCAGACCTATATTTTTTGTAAAGTACCAGAAGCTAATTACAGATGTGAGCTCTTTAACCAAATTGGTCATTATATCTAGAGATGAATGAATCCACTCACTTTGCTTTCTCACAGTATAGCTTTTTTTTAAAAAAATTTTTTTTAAAAAACAAACTCAGTTTCTTCCCATACTATTTATGAAAAATATATATATTCAACCAAATTCAAGAGGCATGGCATTCCAGGAATGGAAAGAAACATACTGTACCTGCCTGTCATGTAGTGGTTAAAGCTGAGGAACCTCTTAGAAAACAAAACAAAAGAAAAGAAAACAGGGTAATTCTAATTCAGTTTCACAAACATGTTAGAATGCAGAATATTTTAATGCCACATTTTGATAAGCCAAAGCATCTTATCTCCTCTGTCATGATAGATGATGGATTCACTGTCACCCAACTGCTAATTCAATTTTATTAAATCTCAAGTTATTTTCACCTTGTCTACAAATAAATGTGTGCAATTTATTTGCATACTTATCAAAACATGGAGATCCAGACTTTGGGGGGTTGCAGACTGCCAGAAATAGTGCAAATTGAGTCCACTTTTAGGGTTAGGGTTAGGGTGAGGGAATCATGGGAACTGTATTTTATTGTGGCATCAGAGCTCTCTGATAGACAAGGTTCAATATCTCAGGGGGAAAAAACAATTCCCATGATTCCCTAGCACTAATCCTAACCCTAAAAGTGGACTCAATTTGCACTATTTCTGGCAGTCTGCAACCCCCCTCTGTCTCCATCACTGATTGTATCCTTTCCTAGAAATTCTAGGTCACAAGACAAATATGCACTACTTTATTTACTCCCCCATGTGCTTTGACAGCTTTGCACCAACTAAATATTGAAGAAAAAAACATATGAAGCCCCCAATTTCCCATTTGATCTTGAAAGTTAAACAGGGCCAGCACTGGTTTGTACTTGGATGGGAGACTGACAATGAATATCAGGTGCTGTTGTCTATATTTCAAAGGAAGGAAGTGGAAAAATTCATGAGGTTGTCATAAGTCAACAGGATACTTGAAAGTGAGTGTGTATACTGGGTGAGAAAAAACAGATTGAAACTGAATCCAGATAAAACGGAGGTATTTACAGTAGCAGCCCCGAAACCAGGTATCAGGATACAACCTCCACTCCTGGACAAGATCACACTTACTGCAAACGACTGTGTTTGCAGTCTGGAGGTGCTCCTGGACTCATCACTTCACATGATTAACCAGGTGAATGTTACAGCCAGGAGGACCTGTTATCAGCTTTGGCTGATATGCCAGCTGAGCCCTTTTCTGGAAGTAAGGGATCTCGAAACTGTGGTACATGCTTTGGTAACCTCCTGTCGGGATTTCTGTAATGCGCTCTACATGGGGCTACCCTCGTGCTTGGTCTGGAAACTTCAATTAGTTCAGAATATGACAGCCAGGCTGGTCTCTGGCACATCTAGAAGAGACCATATTACAACGGTCTTAAAAAGACTTCACTGGCTGATTAGTTTCCAGGCCAGGTACAAGGTGTTGGTTATCACCTTTAAAGCCCTACATAGCTTGGGTCCATCCTATCTCCAGGACTGTCTCCTTCCATACAATCCTACCTGCACACTTTGGTCCTCTAGGAGGAATTTGCTTCAGCCTGTTAAAATTAGACTGTCGACAATCTCCTAGAGCACTTTTTCGGTAACTGCACCCAGATTATGGAATGGCCTGCTGGGCGAGAGCCATCAAATTACTAGCTTAGGGCCTAAGCAGATATAGGCGGCCATGGGCCACCCTGGGAAGGTGCGCCGCGGGACCGAGGCATCCCCATGCCTCGATCCTGCAGCACACCGTCGTCGCCCCTGGAAAGGAGCGCTAAAATAGCACTCCTTTCATATGTCGCCGAAAGTGCACCGCAAAATGTTGTGGCACACTTTCGGTGACTTTTCCACTGCAGTGTGTCCGGACGCTGTGGCGGGAGGTCCTCCTTGGAGCGCCAGCCGTGCAGAGGGCTGGTGGCTCCAAGGACGACCTCAGGAGGGGGAGGAGACGCCGAGCATGTGGCTGCCCCTCCCTTCCCCTGCGCTGAAGATGGCCTAATAAGCCATCTGCTTAGGCCCTCAGACAGCTTTAAAAAAGCTGTCAAGACGGATCTCTTCCAGCAGGCCTTTCCTGATTAATTTGCCAGCCATGGAGTGAGTTACTCTTTTCCCCCACCAGCTGCCACGTTCAGCCACACTTCTTTATTGCTAGTGGTCCACCTGCTAGACTGCTCTCTTTTATTATTTTATTGCCTATTATTTATTGTAAACTGTTAATTTTGTTTTAACTGTTTTAATTGTTTTAATTCTTTTCATGTTTAATACTATTTTAAGGGGAGGGTGGGTCTGGGAGGGTATTTTGTGATATTTTATCGATGTAAGCCACCCCGATTGCTTTGGTAGAGGGGCGGAATAGAAATTATTATTATTATTATTATTATTATTATTATTATTATTATTATTATTGGTTCTTAATGAAAAAAATCATTTTGAAAAACAAAGGCAAAAGTGTCTATCAAAAGATATATGAACTCATCAGAATTGTGCTTTAGTGATGAATTCTCAAAATATGTATAATACTCCATTTGGATGCTTGGATGAAAGTATGGATGCCTGTGCTTTTTAGGTTTCATTTGGATGCTCATTTGATTTTGACAACTAATGGATTTTGGAAAGGATTTACCTGAAGTAAGCATCTTACTGTAACCATACACACACACACACATATGTATTGTGGTTGACCAAGCAGAAGAAACTCATGGAAACCTTTCTCAGCATAATTACATTTCAAAAGGAAGAAAAAAACTTTCCCATTGTAAATACTGCATACAATAAAACATGAGAAGTGCAGTATCTTTATGAGAGAGGGGCTCTTTTTTAGATGTGTTGAAAGGATTAATTTGATGGTCTTCATCCCCAGGTGGAGGATATAATAGACAACTAACATTATTCACAGGTTAAAATGTAGAAATGGCATACAAATTTGCTTTTGTTCTTTCAATCAGAACCAGCTTGCAGGTGGCAAAAAATATGTGATGCTACAATTTGTTGCACTCTATTCACAAACATCACCACAGAACTATAGTGTAAGACACGGGTAAGTAACCTTAATTTGGGAGGGAAGTGGATGATCTCTCCTCACCAAAGATATTGTGGCCTGGAAACTGTGGTTCATTCATGTTCCTTGATATTATTCTGTCCTCAGCTTTACAGTGTGTGGGTTTTCTGAGTCATTAAAGCCCTATTGAGGTACACCTATAAAGGTACCCCTGATCTAGACCTTGGTTGCAGAAGCACTGCTAATCAATGCCTGATAGCTTCAACAATCAAGTTTCCATAAACCAACTTTTACATGAAGTCCTGGGTGGCCAAAGTGAATGCAGCTACACATGGGAGACCACCAATGAATATCAGCTGTTGTAGGCTATATTTCTGTGGAAGGAACTGGCAAAAGCACTTCTGAGTATTCATTGCCTAAGACAACCCAATTAAATTCATGGGTTGTCATAAATTGGCAGGTATTTTGAAGATACATACACATATACACATACAAACATTTGTATGGGGTTGGTAGGAGTCATAGTCAAAAAGATATATCAGAAACCAGGTTGGAAAAGGCTGACCTAGAGCAACTATTAAATATTGTACATAAAACAAAATGAAATCCATAGGCCTCATCTCAGACTTAACAATCTAGCAGCTTACACACAGAAGGAAGGAGGAAAACATGAAAGAAAGTGATGTAATTTTGAGAGGAAGGCCAGTTAGAGTGCATGGAGACCCAAAAGATAAGCACCAGTTTCCCCATCCTCAATTAAAAATGCAGTCTTGACACATCAAGACACTTTTTGGAGAAAAATGGTTAGCAGCCATGATATTTTTCATAAATTGATATTTTCTGAGAAAACAACATTTTGGGCAGAAACAGTGTATTTTTCACAAAACACTATTTTCTGCACATTTTTATCTGTGCAAAGATTTATTATTATTATTATTATTATTATTATTATTATTATTATTATTATCTGCAAAAAGGTTCCAATGTATCAACAATCATCTAAAATTACACAAATTTCTCCCAACATCATCAAACAGAAGGCAAATATTTGAAATTATACACTCTTGCTTTAAGAACAAAACATGAAGATTTGCTTCCTTATGAACATTCCAGAAGGGAAATGTGAGCTTTTAACCAGCACTTGGAATGATCTGCCTTTTCAGAACTAAATACAATCAATGTCTTAACATAAAAGGGCATTTTCACCAGCTGTTCATCCAATGTGCTGACCAAAAACAAATAAACAAACCCAAACACAACTACATAATAATGAACCATGCAAGCTTCTTAATCTACCTAGCTTACATAATTACATTTCTGCCTCCCACTTGGCACAATAATTGCATGGATGCCCTTCTTTGTAAAAGAGAGAGAAAAAGGAAAAGATCCACAGTGTCTAATGGGAAGGTTTAAATGATGCGCCCCCACCATAGGATGAGTCACTGCAATCAATAATGAAGCTTCAGGCCAGTGTTTGCTTTAGTTAAAAACACACCCCTGGTTGCAGGAGTTTTGCAGGTCTAATTTGAATTAACAGTAATTGTTTGTGCTCCCAGGTGTTGCATGGATGAGAAGAATTGATTGTGAAGTTTTGGCAGATTAATGCAGACAGGAAATGCTCTCTCCAGTTTTTTTTTTTTTTTTTTTTTGCTTCCCTTTTTATTTCTCCTTGTGTAACTATAAACACACACACTCACCCCTGGGTAGTATGTTTGAATACTTTATTGGCAGAAAGGCTGCTTTCTTAAACTGCTTTCAGCTTGCAAAACAATATAGTGCTGACTTACGCCATTCACTTTAAAACCCTGGGCTTTGGCCATTTTAAGGAGGACCTTTTCACACACACACACAAACAAACACATACAGAGAGGGGGGGGGAGATTGTTCTCTCTTCATTCTTGAGAGCCATACCTACCACTGTGCGGTGTCATGAAACGCCAACAAATTGCTAGCTATTTAAAAATTGTTGCTGTTATATTTTTCTTTCCAAGAAGAGGCAAAGGTGTCTGTGGGATCCCTTGCCTCTTAACATGTTTCCCTGCACTGCCTCAGGCATCCAAATGTTTTGGGGTGGTCCTATATATGGCCACAAACCAGGGTCTGTTCAGTTATGCTACCAACTGTGAGGAACATGCTATTCTCAAAAATAAAGCAAGCTCCATTAAATATATGTTCTTCCATC
This sequence comes from Phrynosoma platyrhinos, assembly GCA_020142125.1. Taxonomy (NCBI): domain Eukaryota; kingdom Metazoa; phylum Chordata; class Lepidosauria; order Squamata; family Phrynosomatidae; genus Phrynosoma; species Phrynosoma platyrhinos. The sequence continues at coordinate 9,488,324 of JAIPUX010001880.1, read as the reverse complement.
CAGTGGAATATGTAAGAAGAATGAAAAATAATAATAATGCTGTTCCTTATTCATTTCAGGGTTTTCAAAGAATAATTTGGTAACTATTCTTTTATGACTTCAATATATTAATAAAGTTTTTACATTTCAATATTTGTACATTACTGAAGGTGTTTTAATAAAAAAAAGTGGTTTCATCAGGTTATAAAAAGTAAAATTAATCAAAGGCCACTGCCTTTAATTTGTACCCACTAAAGGATCGGAAGGGTTTCAATTTTGTAAAACATATTTTTCATTGGTACTAATCTTCCATTGTGCAGTCTGATGCTCACAGGAATGGTCCAGCTTTGGACATAGCTGATAAAGCCATAAACAGAGAACCCAAAGCTAACTTCTGAAAGACCAATGAGACATGTGCCAGGCCATCCTGTCATTAGAGATCTAATATGACAAGCATGAGAAAAACTATGGACCAGTCACACTACACAGTTATGCCACTATTATTCAGCTTTAACTGCAAATGTTCAAAATCCTGGGATTGGTAGTTTAGAGGAGAGCCTTGAGAATTACCTCCTGCTTTGTAAGAAAAATCAGGATGTTGAGGTCATGCTTACATATACACTTGCCCCTCCCCATTCACAGATTTGGAGTCTGCAGCCATGGATGGCAAGTGGAGAGGGACAAAATGGCATGCATGCCTGGGGTGCACATGCCACCATTAAATTCAATGAGGCTTGGATATTTGCAATTTTCCCAATTCATGGAAGATGGTAGGTCTGGAATGGATCCCCTACAAATTGGGAAAGACAACTGCATTTTGGAAATGAATGCAATTGCATTTTTGGCATAAGGTAACCGCCTATTTCTGGCCATTTCAGACCAGAGATTAAAACTCAGAAGTTAAAAGGCACGTTTACAATGCTTGAGACATAATGCACTCTGTAGGAGATGCTTATAATTGTATATCTTCTTGCTTCCAACTTTGCATATTTCACAAGTATTGTTTCTTTTCAAGTCAGCAACAGGAACATTCACTCCATGCTTGGTCAGGAAGGGTATTGGAGGGGAAAGGTAAAACCCACAGGCCCAGAGTGTGTTGAAAATTACTAGCTTTGTGTATATTATTAAAAGGAGGAGATTATTACTGCTTTCAGGCATGGGAAAAACTAGATGCATAATGATAGGGAGGTATACATTTTCTGGCATTTATACATGATGCCTTGACCTTCTGCTTCACAGAACCTGTCTTGAGCTCTTAGAATCTGGCCTCTGCCCTCAAATGAAATTCCCCTCATTATTTTGATCAATGACCATAACTGCATTTGCTCTTCTGCCCCTTTCCACTATGGCCCCTGTTTCTCTTAATCAGGGGTAGGCAACCTTTCCCCTTTAAGGGCCAAGGGACTTCAGCTCCCAGAAGCCTCAGCCATGTTGGCCAATAGTCCCATGTTGGCCAATAGCTCCTGGGATTCTGGGAGCTGAAGTCCCTCGGCCCTTAAAGGGGAAAGGTTGCCTATCCCTGCTCTTAATACTGTTAAACATCTTCTGCTTGGCACCCTTCATTCCTTGGATTTCCCTAGTTCTGCTTGCCTTCCCTCCTCTCAGATACTTTGTCCCATTTTTCTTTTGACTATTCACAGTTAAAGACACTTGTTTAAACTTAGTAGTTGTTTCATATTAATCCAGTGGTAGGTATCACCTGCCATTGTTGCTATCAATGTACAAATGGTTGCAGGTAGTGTTCAAGTCATAGGAGATTATCAGATGGGGATGGGACAGGGTCAGGAGCAAAGCAGATCACTCACCTGACCTTATTGCATTGTGTGCAAGCATTTCAAAGACATCATGCTTCTCCTGTCATTAACCTGTCATTAAAGTGGAATTGTATTAACATGATCTCCTATTAATACAAAATACAGAGATCATCTGGAGACATGGGGCTGGGTGTTATCAGTAAGCTGATGATACCCAGATATACTTCCCCATGTCTTGGTCTTCAGCTTTGGTTCTCGATGGTGTCTCTCCCCTCAATGACTGTCTAAAAGCAGTAATGGACTGCATGAGGAAAAACAGATTGAGACTGAATCTGGAGAAAATGGAGGTACTCACAGTAGCAGCCCCGAAACCAGATATAGGGATACAATCTCCAGTCCTGGACGGGGTCACTCTCTCTATGAAGAACTGTGTTCACAGACTGGGGATGCTCCTGGATCCGTCACTCCAGATGACTAATCAGGTAAATGCAATGGTCAGGAGTGCCTGTCATTAGCTTCAGCTGATACACCAGCTGCGCCCTTTCCTGGAAGTAAGGAACTTTGAAACTGTGGTACACATGCTGGTAACCTCTTGTCTTGACTTCTGTAATGCACTCTACATGGGGCTACCCTCATACTTGATCACAACCTTAACTAGTTTTCAAAAAGCTGTTAAGACAGAGCTCTTCCAGCAGGCCTTTCCTGATTAGATCCCAGCTTTGGGAATGCCCCTTTTCCTCCCCACCTTGGTTAGAACCACCACTGCTGTTTGTTTGTTATAGGAAGCCTGAGCTGCCTGAGCTGTTTTAATATGGTCTACATGTTTTAATACATTATGTGTTTAATACTTTTTTAAGGAGTGGGTGGGTTCGAGGATTTTCAGGTTTTATGTATGTTGTAATTTGTTGGATTTTAATATTATAAACTGCCCCTATTGCTTGGCAGAGGGGCGGGGTATAAATTATTATTATTAAAGTGATGGGACATTTCCACTTCAATGACAGGTTAATTATGGGAAAAGCATGACATCAATATACAATATATTTATAACGGCTCATAGCCAGCATAATGAAAATACATAAATAAATTAATTGATTTACAAAAATTATCCAATTTGCTAATGAAAACTAATACAAAAACATAATTTAATACAAATTGTGTCCATTTGTGATTTAAAATCCTAATTCATGCTAGTGGCTATCACACATAACTATGTTAATTTTTCTCAGGAGAGCTGTAAGCTAATTCATGATCGTCATATTATCTGACAATAGCCTGTTAACATTTCCATCCATAATTTTGGGGACTTTTTAAAGATGTTATAGACTGGTCACTATATAATCCATACAGTACACAAGTTAGAAGGTATTCAGCAGAATGAAGTGTATCACTGTTTCCTTTGCTATTTTTAAGGGATATAAATTAGATAGCTGAATATTGTTTCAATATATCTTTACAACAGACCATAGCAGATGCATAGAATCTGGCCACTTTGTCAGTTATCTGCCCACTATGGTCTGAAAGAAGGTATTCTACATAGTATTTATCCTGTCTGCCTGGAAATTTTTGAATAAGGGGAGTTATAAATGAGGATCTGATGTTTTTATAGAAGGAGCAATAAAGGAGAACATAGCACACTGTCTCAAACGCTGGTTCAAGTATGGATTTTTTTTTTTTATTTGCCCTATAATACAGCCAGCTCTTCTTAGTTTTGAGCTACTCAAGTTTCTAAGATAATTAGCAGGTTTAAATGCTCCATTATTTTAATTACAAAAAGGATATGATGCTATCTTGCTTTTGTGATTTTGAAGATTGATTCTTTGATATGTTGCACAATGGTTGATTTTATTTTATTATAGCCAATCTTTTGGGCATAAGCAAGTGAAAAGCTTCCACTTTGATTGATGATGATCAGTTAGCATTAGTGGAGCTAACCCTACTGGATCAAACAGTGGCTTCAACCAGATATTAAATTTACAAAACCAAATGTGCGCCTCAATTGACATCAACCCTGCTTCTAACCTTAAGATTGTGTTAGGGACACTATTGGGGACCCCAAAGATTTTTCTCAAAAATTTAGTTTGTACTACCTCAAATAAGGTAGTATTACCAGATGAATAAACTTTCAAGCCACACAATAGCTGGGCCAAAATTTTGGCCACAAACACTTGTATGGCTGCAGGAGTATATTGATCTCTTTTACTATAAAAGAAGTAGCATAGGGCCTTGGTACTTCTCTGTATGTTCATAATTGTATACTTTTGTTGGACTCACAGGGAGCCACTAGAGTGGAATATTATTCCCAAATATTTATAAGTTATCACTTGTTCTATGGTATTGTTATCTATTATCCACTTGTATTTGGTTCTCCTCTTCAAAAATGCCACTAGTTTGGTTTTGTTGTTGTTAATTTCCAGTAGATATTTTTACAATGATTCACTAGGGCTCTCAACAAACATTTGAGTCCAACTTTTGTAAGTGATAACAAGACCACATCATCCGAATACAATAGGATTGATAATGGTCTATAAGACAAAGAAAGATGGTGTGAGCATACTTCTGCTAAAGATGAAATCAAAGAATTTATGTAGAAATTGAATAAATTTGGAGCTAGTACGCAGCCCTGTCTCACTCCATTATATGTAGGGATAGGTCTGGTCATGTTGCCTTCCTTGCTGCATCTCACCTGTAGACATGTATTTTCATATAACTTACATATAAGAGTTAGAAGGTGCCTATAAACATAACATCATGGGAAAGTCTTTCACACATTCAGGGTCAAATGTAATTTGATGATGGGACACTGACAGGTTAAGCACAACGTCATGTGAAAATCCTTTGCCGATCATTCCATAAGGATGCAAAAAGGATGGGACAAGGATTTGCTTTTCCCCATCCAATAATCTCCATAGAAGGAGGAGGTAGAATGCAGAGTAGCATGAAGACCTGGTGGGCAACTAGAGAAACATCTTCCTGCTATGCCTAGGTTACAACAGAACACAGTTTTAGGTGATTGCCTAACGGAGACCAATGGACCCTCCCATATATTGTGCAGGATGCAGCCAGCTATAAAATTATAGAATAGGCAGTGGGGCCCATTTCAAAACATAGCTAACAACCCAGAAATCAGTAATAGACAACAGCGAGTTTTTGTTTTGTTTTGATATGTTTTAACAGATGGAGGCTTTCTTCTGGATGTGTACAAGCTTACAGATTGTGACCTCTAGCCTACAGGACTCATTCAGCCAATTAAGTTAATAATCTGAGGAGTTTGTTGATGTAAGATTGCCAGAAAAAAACAACAACAAAACAACAGGACAGGGTTCCTGAACTTTTAATCGCTATGTGGAATAGAGAATTTCAAAAGGTAGCACTTGTATAAGTAGCAACACTGTGGAGTCATTGCTCACTCTAATATTAGGAAGCTGAGGCAGATACCTCAGGCATCTGGCTTTTTGTTATGATAGGGAAGCAAACTGTTAGTTATTCCATTTATTATTATCATATTTGTATTGTTACAGAGGATAAAGAATTACAGAATGCCTTCCCCAGCAGCTAAATATCTTGACCATCTTTAAATAACATTTCTTTTGGAGATAGATATACTGGTTTGCCTCAAGCAGTAAAATGTCTAATGTGAACTATTGCAAATGTTCATTAAAATAATTGTTCTTGTGAAATTAGAATTCTTGCAAAAAGCCCCCAAATGCAAAGCTTCTTGTCACCACAGAGATTTTTTGTGACATCTCTTTGCTACCTTGTTGGAAAATTTGTGATTGTTTTTACACCCCTATTTCAGTGTGGGTCAACTCAGGGCAGTTAACGACAATAACAACAACAACAATCTTTGCAATTCACTAAAGGGTTGTTGTTGTTTTTTTACTGCCTCTGCTTCATAGTTAAGTGCATGCAAATTTACACTGAGTGAAAAGTGCTGGTCTTCCAGTGCTGATCTTTTTGTACAAAAACACTATTCTCCATGTAGACTGCATCTGCACTACATAAATAATCCAGTTTGACACCACTTTAACTGTCATGGCTCCATCCTATAGAATCCTGGGATTTGTAGTCTGTTGTGGCACCAGAGTTCTCTGACAGGGAAGGCTAACTATGGGCCTTTGCAGACTGCCAGAAATAGTGCAAATTGAATTCACTTTAACTGCCCTGGCTCAATGCTAGGGAATCATGGAAACTGTAGTTTATTGTGGCACCAGAGCTCTCAGACAGAGAAAGCTCAATGTCTCAGGAAAAAAAAAACAATTTCCATGATTCCCTAGCACTGAGCTAGGACAGTTAAAGTGGACTCAATTTGCACTATTTCTAGCAGTCTGCAAAGGCCCTATCTCACAGAAATACAATCCCCAGAATTCCATACCATTGAGCCATGGCCATTAAAGTGGTGTCAGACTTCATTATTTCTGCAGTGCAGATGAAGCCATAGAATTCCTCTTGCATTTACTGAAAATTGAAGTTTTCATTGGGCCAAAACAGATGGTCTGTTAAAGCCTGCTTCTGGGCATCTTGGGAGCACAGCATTTACACACTGCATACTCCAAAGATGCCTGGAAGCCACCTGGCTGCCCAGATGTGGGTGGCTTCAAGACACTCTGTCAGCATGGCATTTATACGTCACACGCTGCTAGAGCATCTTGAAGCTGCCCTGGGCCGAGGCTGCAATGGGGCTAGAAAAGGCATCTCTTTCCTGGCCCAAATAGGAGCAGATCTTTTCCATTCCTATTTGGGGTGGATTCAGGGTGGATTGGGGCAATGACGTGTGTTTGCCATGGCCCCAATGCATCTTCAGCAGGGGTAGCTTCAACCTGTCCCTTCCTGGCCATCTGTTCCAGCAGAATATGAATAAATTTGGAATTTTTGGTAAATTTCTAAAAATCAAATCTCAGAAAAAAAATTATTCCACATTTGCACTGGCCTAATTTAGGGGGGATGCAGACCGGGGCGTCAGAGACGCCCCGGTCCGGAGCACCGCGGGGCTATGGCAGCCCCACCGCGGCGCCTCCCCAGCGGCCCTGAAAGGAGCGCCAAAAAGGCACTCCTTTTATAAGTCGCAAAAAGAGCGCCCTAAAAGCGGCGGGCGCCCTTTTTGCGACTTATCCTCCACAGCGCGTCCGGACGCTGTGGAGGGAGGTCGCCCTGAACGCGTCCGGCGTGCGGTGACCCGGAAGCGTTCAGGGCGACCTCAGGAAGAGGAAGGGCCGCCGCGCGTGCGGTGGCCCCTCCTCTTCCGGGCCTCGGAGACGGCTCAATTGAGTCGTCTGCCGAGGCCCTTAGTTTGGGTAGCTGTTTGCAACATGGAGATGGTCATATTATATTGCATTTCAATATGGGTGTTAAAGATGTGGAACTTCTCAGGGAAAAAAATGTTAATGCTAATATAGACCTACAAACATGGTAATATATATAGGAATCCCAAGGTTAAGAATTCTAAATCCTGAACTAGAATAGATGTTGTTTTGAATTCTTCCATATTTCAATTTCTTTAATCTCATTTTTTCCCCATCTCAAATAAATTTGTAGATGCTGGCAAAATTGTATAAAAAGAAACTGACTGTAGTATATATACATTCCAAAGGGACATAAAAGGGGGAAAAAAAGGTCTAAATGACTGTGGCAGTAATAATTCATCAGGGCATTATATGAGATGCTTCAAAATTTGACAAAGTGTTTTTGGTTGTTCCCCAAATTGCAGTAACTTACAGCTCCAAACTGAAATTTCAAATTTCAAATTGTAGAGGGAGGATGTTCCTATAAGCAAAAAAGGGACAAGCCCCAACTCATCAGGAAATCATGATAGATGCCTCAAAATCTGATATATATTTTTGGTTATCATCCAAGTTTTAGTAGCCAGTTTCAAGTTGAAATTTCAAAAATGGGGGTAATTCTTCTAAGAAATTAAGAAGTGGAACCTGCTATTACTTACTGGAACATCCATATTAAATAAAGTATCTTTGATTTCTGCTCAAGTTGTAGTAGGCAGCCTCAAGTAAAAAAAAATATGGAAGCTTGCTAGAAACAGCTGGAGAGGCTGCTATAGTCATAAGAAAATAATTTGTAAACAGGGCTAGAAAAAAAGAGGTCTGTCTACTGCTGTTGCGATTTTTGAGGCAAGAAAACAGATTAGGACTACTAAATTTCTTGAGATGGGGGAAAAAGTGGGGAAATGGAAGATGGCTTTCTGAAGTACTAATAATAAAATTCCTCAGGTTAAAAGGAGGGAGAAAAAACAGGGGGACCCATGGACCCATTTTGGGGTGTGAGGTACAAATCTTGACCTTGCCAGGTAGATTCCAGCTTTTATTTAATAAAAGGTTCATGGATGTATCTGACCTTCTAGTGCTGATAATGTTCATAAAAGCATGTACTCATTTGTCAGGAGCATGCAGCATAATCTTGGTTAAAGGCACAGGATCTGCCTATTGCAATTGATATCTCTTTGCCCTACTCTTCTGGCATGATAAAGGAGAACAGATCTCATTAAAAGACAGGAAATATCAAGCCATCCTCTTTGTGCATCCAAAATGGAAGCCATTTGAAATGAATTTCATGAGCACTTGCAAATTCTTTGAAATTATAGTGACTTTCTACAAAGGTGCCAACAATGCTAGCCAGCTTGTGTGTAACAGATGTTCCACAAGATGTATGTTTACTGCTAGCCAGGTGCACACAGTCCATCACACATTATAAATCTGGAAGGGTGCATGTGTTTATTTGGAGGAGAGTTTCAACATTATATGAAATCAGTACTTGCATTTTGAAAATACCCACTCTGCTAGCTTCCTGTATTCTTACTTTAGCTTTAATGTACTTCATTAACTCTATATGTAACCACTGCAAATTATTTTGCACACTGTAGACACTGTCTGAAAATGCCAACTGGGATTTTAGATTCCACTTCATTTTCAAATTACATGCTAGCATGCAGGGATGAAAACTTGAACATGTATTGATAATACTATGCTCTATAGCAGGGGTAGGCAACCTTTCCCCTTTAAGGGCCGAGGGACTTCAGCTCCCAGAAGCCTCAGCCATGTTGGCCAATAGTCCCATGTTGGCCAATAGCTCCTGGGATTCTGGGAGCTGAAGTCCCTCAGACCTTAAAGGGGAAAGGTTGCCTACCCCTGCTCTATAGCTTAACAACTCCTCTTCTTGTAGTCAAAGACAGACTGTATAAAAGAGCAGGACCCATCATGGGCACAAAGCATGCCATTGACATGCATCAATGTGATATTTTTTTCCTCTCAGAGATTGGGAATATCTAGACAAACAAATAGTTCACAGGAACTGATTCCATTTTTTGGTAATTATGATATAACTATACTAACCTAACAACTTAACAAGTCTCCTCCTTTTCTGGTCCGACTTTTTAATGACATTGGAATGATGGGTATGGTGTCACTCAATGATGGAGGAGAAATATCATATTGTTGAAATGCCTCTTCCTTCTTCCTCATGCTTTGTTGTGTGTGTGTGCAGACAACAAGTTATACGAAAGAATAATTGTGTATTTCAGGCCAATGGATTGTAGCATTCAGATTTTTAAACAGGGTAATCAATATGAAACTGTTTAAGTTATTTTTCACAAAATGTAAACAAAAGGACCACTTGAAGACAACACTACCTGACACTATAAATATTTATGTGGTGGCCTGTACAATAATAATAATTTCCTTTTAAAATTAACATTCCAAGCTCTGCTGTTTCTGGGATTGCTTTCCACATGATCAGAAAAGCATCTATATCTACAGCACCTTGATTGTTGTTCCAGTCCTTCCCCTGCGGAAAGTGGAGCTGATCACATAGAAATGAATTGGAAACAGCTAGCAAAATCATCCAGAGTTTCATCAGTAGCAAAACACAGAATGTTCTCTTTTGTTGATACAGAACTCTTACAGAAACATTGGGGCAGCCATGTACTGCTTTGTGAGTCATTAGCTGATCATTTCATCATTCAAAGAGAAATTTAATCCCCTTTACACCAGGCTTCCTAGGGAACCAAGAGGTCACTCCAAGAGCTGGGAAGAGTCTCTCTCTTTCTTAGGGCCTCGGCAGATGACTAAAAAGGTCGTCCTCGAGGCCCGGAAGAGGAGGAGCCACCACACGAGCAGCGCTCCTTCCTCTTCCTGAGGTCACCCTGGAAGCTGCCGGCCCTCCGCACGGCCAGCGCTTCCAGGGCAACCTCCCGCTGCAGCGACCACATGCGTTGCGGCGGAAAAGACAGCAAAAGTGCGCCCAACGCTTTTAGGGCGCACTTTCGCTGTCTTGAGGAAGGAGCACTAATTTAGCGCTCCTTCCAGGGATGCTGCAGGAGCGCCGCGGTGTGGCTGCCGTGGCCCCGCGGAGCTCCGGACCAGGGCGTCCTGGACGCCCTGGTCTGCATCCCCCCTTAATCTCATTCCCTCTCTCATCCTCTTTGCCTCCCTCTAAAGCAGGGGTAGGCAACCTTTCCCCTTTAAGGGCCGAGGGACTTCAGCTCCCAGAAGCCTCAGCCATGTTGCCCAATAGTCCCATGTTGGCCAATAGCTCCTGGGATTCTGGGAGCTTAAGTCCCTCGGCCCATAAAGGGGAAAGGTTGCCTACCCCTGCTCTAAGGGTTTTGCAAAGATTCATGCTGTTAGCCTTCTACCATACAAAGATTGTTCCTGTGCTGAAGGAATTCCCAGATAACTCATTAAAATTGAAGTTATGGCCTCTGGGCTTGATAAGGCTGGAATGTCAGGGACTTTATTTACAGCTGAGAATTGGGCTGAGAGTAACCTAGAGCTGTTTTCAGACAGACAGCTCTCTGCATTTATGCTTGTGTACAGCTGTTTTCTGTAGCTCTGGGAGTTATAAGCTATGCCCTGCTTGTGCTGTCAGCTATTCTTGTTTTTAAACCATGTTTTCTAACAACTGGAAAGGTTACAAATAACAAGAGAGAGAGACCAGAGATTAGAAAAAAAAAAAGAGATGCATGGTGGAGAGGTTTACTACATCCTATGTTCTAGTCACAGTAAGTTCCTGTAAAAGCATTTTCTCCTTCAGGCACAATGAGAAATGTATGATCTATAGCAGGGCTAGAAGACTCTTAAATCACTCAGACTCTGGAAGTAATGGATTGCAACCAATGACATGACTTTTAAAATGCTGGGGTTTGATTATCAGCACTATTCATATAATAAAAAATAATACAGGAATAATAATGATATTTTATTTTATTTTTTATTTTTTATTGATTAAAAAACAATCCACATGACAATACATATAATTTACA
>JAIPUX010001880.1:9461827-9477223 GCA_020142125.1 Phrynosoma platyrhinos | reverse complement strand
TTAATAAAATAAATTACTTTATCCCAGTCTCTATCATATTTGTCCTCTTTGTCCTTTAGCATCATTGTAAATTTGTCATTTTCCATATAATTTACAATTTTTTCTATCCACTCTGATAGATCTGGGATTGCCTTTTCCTTCCACTTTTTGGCGTAAACTACCCTTGCCGCAGTTATCAAATAGATCAGATTTTTTCCATGCTTGCTTTCATTTCTTTCGTCTACCATTCCCAACAGATATACCGGTATTTCTAGTTTCGTGATTAAGTTAGTCTGTAACATAGTTGCAAATTGTTCTGTTAACTTTTCTCCACCACTCTCTTGCTTTTTTACAGGACCACCACATGTGATACATGGTACCTTTTTCTGTCTCACATTTCCAACACCTATTTGCTGTTGCCTTGTATATCTTACTAATCTTTTCAGGTGTCATGTATCACCTATATTAGAGTTTATAATAGTTTTCCTGTACCTCTGCTGAAAGAGTGTATTTAATTCTTTTCCTCCAATTCTTTTCCCATTCTGCTAGCCTAATATCTTCACCTAAATCTTGGGCCCATTTGATCATATAATTATTGACTTGTTCATCTTCTGTCTGGATTTCTAATTTCTTATAAAGCCTTGATATTTTTTTCTTTCTCTTCTAGTATAATTTCTAAGTCTGATTTTTTTAAGTATGAATTTTCCCTTTTTATTAGTTGTTGTATATGCACCTTTGAATAATGATATTTTAATATAATGAGTAATGTTTACTTGCTATTCTTAAAACTTTAATTTGGGGGAGGGGACAATTGGGGGATTTGCAACCTGTTTGCATCTTTCAAGTGTATTTCTGAAAGCCACAAAAGTGACTAAAAACAATGAGTTTGGTTTTTTTAAAAAAATAAATATTAAAACATACTTTATTAAATCTTCAAGACTGACACAAAAACATGAAAACATAAAAAACAAACACAAAGAAAACATCAAAATAAACACAAAGACATATATACACAGCAAAATAAAAAACAGAAATTATTTCATACATCAAACAACAATTAACTCACCTACAATCATACATACCTACTTTCCTTCATTCTTTATCACATCTTCATCATTTACTCAACTTATCCCATTTCCTTTTTATATTCATCCTCAACTACCATATCTCTCATAATACACACCATTCATAACTTCCTTCTTTGCTTTCCTTTGATTATTTCTAGTTAATTTTTGGCTTCCTAATGACAGCTGATCAGTGAACCCATATTTTTAGATTCAAAACTAATTTACTAATCCCTTTAACTTTATACACAAATATTTTCTTATTAACTTCTTCCATTCACTTCCTTTTTTTACAGACTGGTCAGTTATTATTACCAAGCATCTAATAAGCAATAAATAATTCCATAATATTAGTCTTTTAACCCTATTATCGTACAAGGACTCCACTTTTTCTCTAAATAATCTATTAGCAATTTCCAATCCATGTTGTACTTATTGTTAGATTCATCTTTGAATCTATTAGCAAGTCTTTCCAATTCTAACACCTCATATAATTTGTTAGGCCATTCATCTTCATTTGGAACAATTTTATTTTTCTATTTTTGCACAAATAGAACAATATTTTATCAAAGTTATTTTCCAACTCTTCATCAAAAAATACCTAATAGACACTCTTCTGGACCTTCTCCCCCAAGATCTCACAAATTGCTTCATTAATCATTATCCATTTTTTTTATTTTTTATTTATTTTTTTCTTGGCAGGTCCACCAGCAGTGGTAAAAAGTTCCTACAACCTCTCTGCATTTCCAACATTTCTTATCTGATTATTTTTTTATACATTTAAGATATTTTTAGGTGTCATATACCACGTATAAAACATTTTATAAAGATTCTCTGTTATATTTTGAGATACTGTATATTTTATATTTTAGTTCCACAATCTTTCCCATTGTAAAATATAAATTGAGTGCCCTGTGTTTTTGTCCCATCTAACCATTTGGTCCTTAATCCCTTCTTCCTCTATATCAAATTTCAGTATAACTCTATATAATTTGGCAATGGTCTTTCCAGATTTTCCATATAAAATTTTGCCTATTTCAGTTAGTTCTTTTCGAAAACCCCTATTCCTACTGTTCATCATCATTCTTTCTCATATTTGTCTATGTACAAACCAATTAAGCTTTATATCTTCTTGTTCCACTCCTCTGTTGATTTTAATACATATTTCTCCCATCTTATTTCTTTAGAATATCTCCATAAGAGATCTATCTATAATCAATCAAAGATTCTCTTCTATAAAAAGCCTCCACTGATGAAATCCAAAGGGGCATTTTCGGGGAAACTCTTAACTTATATTTTTTCCATACTCTCAGGAGAGATCTCCTTATATAGTGATTATTAAAATCTTTGTTTATTCTCTCTGTGTCATATTCTAAATATGCATGCCACCCCCAATTAAGTCCATCACCTTTGATCTCTAATAGTCTCCTATCCTCAAGAGTGATCCATTCCTTTAGCCAAGTTAAACAATTTGCTTCATAATAAAGCTCCAAATTGGGACTCCCAGACCAGCTCTTTCTTGTGCATCTTGCATTAATTTTTAATGCATCTTGCATTAATTTAATTAAATTAATTAGTCCTGGGTTTTATCCCTCTCCATATGAAGTTTGATATGTTACTATGTCAATTCTTAAATGGTTTATATGTCATAATTATTAGTATCATCTGAAACAATAACATAATCTTCAGTAATAGCCCCATTTTTATCGCCACAATTCTTCCTAACATTGAAAGGTTTAATCTTTTCCATCTTTTAAAATCACTCTTAATTTTGATCCATAATGGTGTATAATTATTATTATATAATTCAGAAGTTTTATTTGTGATTACCACACCTAAATACTTGACCTTCTTCCCAATCTTTATACCTGATTTATTTGTTATTTCTTGTTCTTCTGCACTAAATTTTTCCCAATTATTGTTGATTTGTTCTTATTTAATCTACATCCTATTGCTTCACCAAATTAATTTATCAATTCCATTAAGTGTTCTATGCTTTTTAAAGGATTGCCCAACACAATCATAAGATCATACACAAATGCTTTCAATTTACAGTGGTGTTCTTTAGCTCTGATGACTTTTATGGCATCATCTTTCTTAATATTTATGATCAACAGAAATAGCAAAGGGGATAGTGGGCCTTGTTCCCTTTGTTATTGTAAAAATTCTTGATTTCTCACCATTGACTATTACCTGTGCCCTCTGATGATCGTATATTTTTGTTACTCACTTTATAAAATTTGAACCCATCTTTGTTTTTCCCATAATTTCAAATATTGTATGCCAATTAACATTGTCAAACACTTTCTCTAAATCTAGAAATAATAATACTAGTTTTTCTCATTATGTCGCTCATAATACTCTAATCCATCCAACAAAAAATCCCCATGTTTTCCCTCATTTTTCTCCCCAGAAGGACCCCTCTTTGGTCCTCATCTATCCAATTATTTAAGCACTTTTTAAACTGGTTTGCTAAGATCAATGCAAGTATCTTATAATCTGTGTTTAATATCGATATAGGTGTAACATTTTTTTTCTAATAAATCTTTTTCCTCTTTTGGAATCAGAGCAATGTTGGCTTCTCCCCATGTATCTGGTGGCTTCTCATCTAGGATATTATTCATTACATGCTGGAGTTGAACACTTATGTCTTCCTCAAAAGTCTTTTTAAAAAGTGCTGTAAAGTCATCAGGCCCTGGGGCTTTATCCTTTTTACAAATCTTAATTGTCTCTTTGACCTCCATTAATGAAACTGGACTATTCAATATTTGTCTCTGTTCCTCCTGAAATTCATTCAAAATACTCTTTTCTAAATATTTTATCTTATCCCTTCCAATTTATTGTACTTTATATAGTTTCAAAAAATACTTACAAACTGATTCCATTATATCTCTTTGGTTTGTGTAAACCTTGTTACTATCTTTAATTTTTGTAATTACTTTCTTTTCCTTTCCTTTTCTCAACCTGTATGACAGCCATTTACCTGGTTTGTTCAAGTGTTCAAAATTATTTAATCTAGCTGCTTTTATCTTTTTGTCTTGTTCTTTAGTGAGTTCTGATGAAATCTGGTTCTTCAGGACCAACATTTCCCTAATAATCTCATTGTTATCTGGGGCTGCTCTTAATTCTTCTTCTTTATCTTTTTAAATGTTCACTTAACATTTTCATTTTTTTTCTCTTTATTATTCATTGCCTCATTATTCTGTTGGATCAGTATTTCTCATAACACCGCTTTAAATGCATCCCCAAATTATTGGTTATTTTCACTTCTTTAGTCATGTTTTCTTTAAAGTACCATTTAATTGTTTCCTTCACTTTCTGAACTATTTTGTGATCTAATAACAACTCTCCAAATATATTGATAATTACCATTATTTATTTTAAGTATTAAGGGGTTGTGATCAGATAAAACATGAGGCATACTTTCCATTGACTGGATCCATTTCAACACTGTTTAGGAAAACAAAATTAAATATATACTTGACAGAGACTTATGTCTATCTGAGTAAAATGTGAAATTCTCTGAGAGATTATTCAGATGTTGCCATAAATCTACTAGAGACATATCCTCCATCATTTTGAAAAAAAGAAAAACTTTAGTAATTTTCCTTGGTTATTCTTAATATTCTTCAAAGACTTCCTATCTATCTGCGGAGTGATTACCCCATTATAGTCCCCCATACAAGTTATATTTTCATAATCAGATTCTAGAATCTTATCCAGTTTTTTTTTTTAATATTCTCCTTTATTTTGCTGGAGACCATATACTCCCACAACTAAGATTTGAAATTGCTGGGTTGTTATTTCAACTCCAATAAACGAACCATTATCATCTCTAAACACCTCCCTAGCATTTAAACTTTTTTGTACATATATAATCACTCCTTTTTTCTTTATCCTAGAGGCCACAACAAATTCTTTCCCCAATCTTGTATTCTTGATTAGCTTTATATCTTTTTTTCCTTATATGGGTTTCTTGCAAACAAACCCTCTATTTTTTTTTCTTTTCAAGGAAGTGAAATACTTTTCCCCTCTTTATTTTTATGTTTAAGCCATTTACATTCCAAGAAATAATCTGTAACCCCAATTTTCCTTCTCAAACAAATACAAAGGAAGAGAAAAAAGGAAATTATTTCTATTTGTCTTCTACATTACCCCCTTTTATTTTATTTACACAATTTTTCTTAATTTCTTGTGTTATCACAAACTATTCTGGTACCAAATCCTCTTCTGTATGTGATTGGGTTTCTTCTTCTTCTTCTTCTTTGTCTCCACTCACATTTGTCCTTCTCTCCTCTTCCTCCCCTCCACTTTCTCCTCCCCTCCTCCTCTACCTCCATCTTCTCCTGATCTCCTTTGATTGTCATCTTGCGGTCTTTTCATTCCTTTTCCCTCTATCTCCATTGTGTAAGTTTTCCAAAAGTTACTAGCCTTCTCCACTGAGTTTAAATGGAACCTCTTCTGATTCCAACTTAATAAAGTCCTTCAAGGCTCTCCCACTTGTATGGTATTTTGTGCACGCTTAGCTGTTCAATAAGGAAGTTATAGTCCTTTCTTCTCCTGAATATTTTCCCTGGAATATTCTTTAAAACCTGGATTTCTCTTCCTTCTACTCCCAGTCTTTCTTTGTAGCTTTGCTGTAATATTCAGTCTTGCGTCCATCTCCTGACACAACAAATGATAATGTCTTGTGGGACCTTCTTATCTCTTGCAGTCCTTGAACTCACTCAATACAGTCTGTCGATTTCAATTTCCATTTTTTCTGATATTTCTCCTATGTACTTCACTAGGATTGGTATTAAAAGATCATATACATTTTTGTTAGGTGTTCTGGAATGCCTCTCAACTTAAGCCTGCTCTCCCTCATTTTCATCTCCAATAGAAGAGTAGCTTCCTGATATTCAAATTGATCTTTTGGCATGTCTTCTGTTTTTATTTCGAGCTTCATAGTCTCTACTTTATCACTTAATTGTCCAACCTCTTTATACATCTTTTCCATGTTATGTTTTACATCCATCAATTTCTTACAAAAGTCTTGCTTCATTTCACTTTTTAAACCTTGAAGTTCCTGTTTTCTATCACATCTGTCTTGTTTCATCTCTTCCCTCATCCTTCTAATTTCATCCAAGATTATGTCATTCTGATCCATAGTCCATGAGGGTTGTTTAATAGATGGCCTTCTTTGGATCTGTGACATTGCTTAAGTCATTGCACATCTTCTTGCTGCTGCCATTCTATTATCACAAAACAGAACAGTGGTTCACTTCTTCAGTTGTGGAGGCTATGAAAAGGAAGACTTTTCCAGCTAAATAATTTCATGTGTTTTTCTATTAATATCACTTTCTAGGTCTGAGAAGGAGGCAAAGGAAAAAGGAAAGAGAGAAGAAGATCAAAACACCTCCTTCCACTGGGTATCATTCAAACTGCATTACCTCTAATTTCTCACACTCCTCTTTGAACTCACTCAGACTATACTGATTAGTTTCATTTCCTCTCTCTTCAACATTTCCAAAGTCACATCAATTTTTCCCCTTGCAAATTTAATCTCTTAGGATCTAAATAAATTAAAAAGGAAAAGCCTAACTTTCTATTTTAAATCTCTATACATTATACAATACAATATACTATCCCTTGGTTTGAAATAGCCAAACTTTCTAACAGAAAAGAAAGATAAATCAAACTTTCTTCTCCTCTTAATCTATTTTCTTTCACTCAGTTACCACATTACCACATTAATGCTCTACTTAAAATTTGTATTTCTTGTAATTTATACTCACAACAGTATGCAAATTTAACTCTCTTTAAATAAACCAATTATAGTATTACTATCCCAATGTAATCAAATTCAAATAAATTCTAGTTTCAATATATTTTGCACAATATCAACTAATTCATTAACCAATTAATTATTTAAATATCTAAACACTCAAATGTTCTATACCAATAAGAGTCTATTAATCAATTATTAATCAATTCATATTACCCAATCAATTAATCAATTATTTTCACCAAATTAATTTTCAACCCAGTAAAAATCTATAAATATAATAATTCAACTAATTAATCTAGATACTTATACTTTATGAAAGATAATTCATAGGATAAATTCATCAAAGTTGTGGAGTATGGGAAAGAGAAAAACAACAAAAGCAGTTCATAGTACTCTATATTAAAGGGGAAGCATTTTCTTTTATCAGCAGTGTTCATCTTCAGTCAGCTCTCTCTCTTCTCTAAAGTCTCTAAATTGATTTCATCTACCGAAGTTTTAACAACTCCTCACAATTAATTTTAGTCCATAAATAGATTGATTTTGATTTTGATACTGAAGTTTTAAAAAAGTCACCATACAGTTCACAATTCACAGTTCACATCTGGTGACATGGTGGAGCAATCAGAGTCTCTATGAGGTAGCTCCAGGAGACTGACTTGCTGTAGTGAATTGGCAGACCAATATCAGACATTTCCCAGGTTAAGGGAATGCAGAGCGGCTCACAGGGGTCCCCACTTAGTCTCCTGACGACTCCATGAGATGGATTTTTGGAAGGTAGAAGGGACACCAGAAGAGCAATGTGGACTGCAAATGAACCATGCCCATGACAAATAGCTGGGTTTTTTTCAGTGCAAGCTCCGCTGTCACTTAAATCTTTTAATTTGAAGAAATCACACTTTAAAAGAAGAGCCATGAGTTGTTGTTTTTCTTTGATGGTGTATGCTTCCTACATAAACACTCTGCCCCACAGATCAAGTGTGGAGTGATGAGACACCATCCTCCTTTGTTCCTTCCCTTGGCCTGAGCAGAGTGTTTTGACTGTGTTTTGAAAAGTGGAGAGTGAAAGTGGCAAGAGAAAGAAAAGGGAACATGCTGGAAAGTGAAATGGGCTGAAAATGAAAGTTAAGAACTTGGGCTGACCCTAGACTGAAAGCGGGTGAATATAAGGGAAATAAAGAGAATAAGGAAGATCAGGAAGGGAAGGTAAAAGGAAAGGAAAGGACAGAGAGAACGGAGAATAGACTTTGATTTAGGACAGTGATTTTTTTGTACTTTATTTTTTAATTACAAAAAGATATATTTTAACATTACATATTTGTTATTGCCATAAACTTTGCAAGATGTTTACCAAATATACAGAATTACTAATAGAGAAAAATAATAATAATAAAGAAATAATCACTTTATATATGTTTTCTGCTCAGTGAATAGAAGGTATTAAAGATATTAAAGCATTTATACTATTCTGTCTTCTATCTTCTATCTTCTATTATATCTAGATATATATTATATCCTCTAAACTGACTTCCATATGTAAACTAAATTATTTAAACTTAGCTACTTCTCTTAAATTGAAGGAGATAAGTCTTTTCAGTTATTATTTGCCTTCTTATTTTCAGTTGTAAATTTGTAATCTGTTATCCCTTTTAATGTTTGACTGTTAATCTATTATTATTTCCATTTGTTTCTACAGAGCATTATTAATTCTTCTCATTCTTTCTCAGTTTTATCTGTAGATTTTCCATTTAATATTTGTGTTAATTTGTCTAGCTCAAAGACATCTAATAAATAAACATCAATATCTGGTGTTTCTTTTTGTTTCCACTTTTTTGCAAAACTAATCGTAGCTGTTGTAATCATGTATAAGATTTGTTTAAGTTTCTTTCTGAATTGATGGTCTGATATTTTGTCTGTCATATTTAAAAGATAAACTTCTGGAATTAATTTAAAGTTTACTTTTAGGATTTTACATATGTATGAGTGTATTTTTCCCCCAGAATTTTTTTTTGTTTGTTTTTTGACAAGATCCAAGATCCTTTTGTGGTTTTACATTTCCAGCAACTATGGTTGTTGTTCTTATATATTTTCACTATTTTTTCTGGTGTTAAATGCCATTCTTTGGTAATTTTTATGAATACTCTGAGATTTTGTAAATTGTGAAATTCTTTTTCTCGCTAAATGCCAGCTTTGTAGTTCTAAAGACTTTCCTATATCTTGTGTCCACAGGATCATGAAATGTTTTATGGCATTTTGTTCTAGTTTTCTTTCCAGTAATAGTTTATAAAGTTTGGAAGTTGTTTTTTCTTCACTTTTTTCTAATATTTTGTCCAGTTCATTTTGTTTTATCATGAAGCCTCTTTTCTTTAACTCTGTTTAAAACCTTTTGTAATTGGTTTAACAAGAATCAATGGAGTTTGATATCCAGACTTCTATTTCTTGTATTGGTTTTAATTCCCATTGCTTCTGAGAGGTTTTTCTGATGATATCTTTATATCTCAGGCAAACATTACCTTTGCTGCTTCTTCCAAAGAAGGCTTCTTGTGGGGAAACCCATCCTGGTATTTCCCTATAAAATAAATGTTTAGTCTCCTTTGGGACAATGATTTTGAAGGCAATTTCGAGAGTGTGAATCTTGGACATGAAAGAAAAAAGAAGCAGAGAAGCTGGGAAGATGGAAGGAATAAAAGAAGGCAAGAGCAGAACTGTGACTATCAAATTGTGGATTGTGGCCTGTGTTATGAATTGTGAACTGTGAATTGTAAAAACAATGAGTTATTAATAAATAATGCCATAAATTACTTTTGAGTAATAAGCAAAGGGAAAGATTAATCAGGTACTTTTTCAAATTGTTATATAAAGAATAAGAATAAGAATAAGAATAAGAATAGTAGACAGATAAGCTGAGCACAGTTTCCCCTTGATCATGTGTTAGACCAATCCTTGGCAGTTCCTATGGATCATTATGCAATGCTGATCGGTGTGAGTACAAGGAACAGGTTATTTTTAGTATTATACAATTCAGTAAAGCACATGCTTTATGTACAGAATGTCCAAGGTCCAATTCTTGGCATATCCAAAAAGGACTCAGAAAGATTCTTATACATAATCTTAGACAGCCACTACTAGTCAGTGAATGAAGATCAAGGTGGGAATCATGTTGAATTACTGCAACACCCAACATCCCTAGCCATGATAACCACTGATGAGAGATGCTGTGACTTGCAATCAAACATCATTTAGAGGCTCACATGATTTTTACTCCAGTGTAGATAAATACTGAGAGATATTGACCAGTAATTTGATTCAGCATCTACTGTCTGTTATGAATACTATCAAAAGAGAGGATGGAAATAATAGAAAGTACTCTTTTAATACAATAGATACTCAGAATCTGAAGAAGTAAGGAAATTAAATTAACTGGTGTAACAAGTATTACTTAGTGGCTTATGGAGAAACTTGCTAATATAGAGATCTAATGTAATATGTCACCTGATATATGTTATATTGTAATAATGTTTTATGAACCCTTAAAACTATATGTGTGTGTGTGTATATATATATATATATATATATATATATGGATGATAAAGCTCATGGGGAAAATAGCTTCATTCAAAATGTGTACTGGAATATATATTTACCAATACTGTGGAAAAGAAAAACAAATGGGTTCACCATTATACTTCAAACATACATATATTACAAATTTAATCTGTATTAAGAGTAATTCTCTCTTTTCAGGCAACCTCAGAAGTTGTAATTTGAGTCAAGGATGGAAGGGAAAACATTTTTTGACTCTACCAAACTCTTGCAGTTTTTGAAAGGAATCTCATTAAGCCTGCAGTCAAAACCTTCGGTTTTGCCAGTCTCTTTTGTGCATTCAGCTAAGTCTGAGATAAGGGCAGAGAATGATATAATTGCTGCTGAGATCACCAAGTGATTGCACAGATTGGAAAAGTTGCTTATGGACTATGAGACCCAGAATCTTCATGCTGGCAGGAGAATAGTGGATGGAGTGCAGGGGGAAAAAGCCATTTATCCAGACTCTGAGCAACTGATGGCTCTTCAAAGCCAATGTAAATATTGATACTGTTCCCTCACAGGGAAGAGATATTTTGAGAATCTCTCCCTGGTGGGCTCTGCATCATTTGAAATTATTGCAGAACATCCTAACTCCATAAAAGAATAAGAAATATGGGCTACTTTTTCATTTAAGATATTTAAAGCTATTTCCTTCCTCCTATGGCACTATCTATAAGTGTTCACCTTGGACCAACACATAAATCAAGGAGGAAAGCTATGAAGAAATGGCACTCGTATATCTGCCTGTTTGCTCATCTTGCTACTTACTCCAGGTGAATTGTTTGGCATGGTGGTAAAAGATGTTATTGGTTAATTGAATCAGTCACTGTTCATTTACTTTTGCATCCTTGATAGGATCAGCAAATACCTCCCAAGATTATGAAAGTGTTTCTGAAACAACATGAAGGAATCAAATGCAATGTTCCATCCCCAATGGGCCTATTTTGAAGAGATGATGAGAAAGATTTTCCAATTGAATTCAATTCTGATTTATTCTTTTGTAAAGTTTTATTTAGACCTGGTGTGCAGCTTAACGTTTTCTGGGAAACCATGCTACATAGGTTAACAAGTAAAAATCTAAATTTCAGAATCATCTGTTGTATAGAGACTTGCTCTTTTTAAGTTCCATTGCTAAACTTCTATTTCAGGAACCTAACTTCTACTTTAACACCACACAGTGTTATTTGAGACCTAAATCTGTTGTGGTTGTCATTCTAGTGTTAAAAACACTAAACCTCAGAACCAAGGGGAAACATCTTAAACATCTAATTATGCGCTTTCACTCAGTAGGCCCTGCTCTGTACTTTCTCCTATGTGCTAGCATTTTGCAGATATAATACTCTGACTCATAGAGCTATAGGGACAGAAAGACTCACCAGTTCCAACCTAGGAAAGTAATCCTTGGTTAATATTCTTTTCTAAGAAAGCAACAGGTAATTTTAGGAATTGTTTTACTCACTGTGGGAAAAACTTGAAAACTGCACAGTTTTTGAGGTCACAGTTCAGGATTTATTCTGCATAAATATTTAGTGTGCTATTTTCAATATGAAACAGTGCAGAAAAGTACTCTGGGACATAATCTGCACAAACATCACACCTTTTGTACAGAAAAAAATGTATTTTATGTACAGGTAACAACATTTTCTGCAACAAAGGTAATCTTTCTGCACAGAAACATTATTTTCTTTATAACAAATCTTTCCCTTGGCAGAAAATGCTTGTTTTCTATGCAAAAATACTACAAATGTATTTTGCACATAATATCCTTGCAATGGTGTTTCAACAATGTTTTGAATTTTTTTTTAAAAAAATATCCATCTCTAGTCTAGCCATCTGTCATGCAAGAACACACAGTTAAAGCACCCTGAAAGTATAGCCATCTAATCTACTTAAAGACATCCAAAGAGGAGGGTTTAACACCCTTTAAGGCTGTTCATTTCACTGTTGAACAGCTTTTGCAGTTCCTTCAGTGTTTAGGTGGAATGCCCTTTCTTGTAATTTCAGTCCATTGCTTCATGTTCTAGTCTCTGGAGAAGCAGAAGACAACTGACTCCATCTTCTGTGTGACATCCCTTCAGGTATTTAAATATAGCTAGATACCATCTCTCAGTCTTTTTGCCTCCAAGCTAAAAATACCCAACTTCCTTAGCCATTTCCAGAGGATTTGTCTCTTGCTATGACTAGGGTTATGAGATCCAGTGTGACGCAATGCTTAGACAAGGACTAAGGAGATACTGGGTTTAAACTCATCCTTGGCTATAAGAATCATTGAGTGACCTTGGGCCAGTCACTAACTATATGCTTAACTACCTCACAGCATTGTGGCAGCACATAAAAACAGAAGGATAGCCAGATATGCTACCTTGAAATCACTGAAGGAAATTTGTGTATAAATGTAATAAATAAAAAAATATATCTAATGCCAGGATGAAGCCAGAAGGTGGTGCTCATGACTGCTCAGAAGAAGGTGAGAGGCAGATGCCAGTGGTGTCCTATAGAATATGGGGAAAAAACAACTCCTGTGTTTTTTTACTGGCAGATGTGTTAGCTTTCTCCCTTGCCCTTCAAAGTATTGTTTTTAAAAATTCAGGGATAGCCATGTTGATGAAATAGCAAAACTCTATATTCAAAGTACACATGGTGGTGATGCCTTTATTCAGCCAACCTAAAAGTATTGGGCTGATCATTCTAGATTTTGAAGCTAACTGGCTTCTTTGTCAGCCAAAGATGGTAAAAAATGATTCAGAGGAAGAAAGTGATTTTTCTGCATCTTGTTTACTTGAGATGTTAAATAAAGAGGAACTATATGGGGGTGGGGGTGGAATTCATGCTCCACCTCCCTCTGCCCAATGCTTACATGTTTTTTCTTCCCCACCAAGTCTTAGGGGCCATCTGCATGGGCTGAAAGAAATGGCTCTGGCCCATTTTAAAACCTCTTCAGATACTGTACATGGTCCAAATGGACAGAAAAGGGACCCAAACCATGCTCCAGGGCATTGTTGTTGTTGTTGTTGTTGTTGTTGTTGTTGTTGTTGTGTCTTCAAGGCTGAGAGCATGTGACTTGCCCAAAGCCACCCAGTGGGCTTCAAGACTGAGCTGGGACTCAAACCCTGGTCTCCATAATTGTAGTCCAATACTCAAACCATTATGCCAGGGGTCGGCAACCTATGGCCTGCGGGCCGCACCCAGCCCACCGAGGCCTGCCGACCTGCCCTTGCCCAGTCCTGCCACCGCTGCCGCTGCCGCTGCCTTTTGTGGCCGCAGGGGTCCTCCAGGGTGCCATTTTGTGTTCCAAAATGGCACCTGGAGTCTAACACAACCTTTCCTGTCCTGCCCCATGATGGGAAAGGTTGTGTGAGACTCCGGGCGCCATTTTGGAACACAAAATTGTGCCCCGGACGATCCCTGCAGCCACGCTGGGCCTCTCTGAGGCCCGGCGCGGTCGAGGGAGCCCTCCTGGGGGACCCCCGCAGCCATGATGGGCTTCTCCAAGGCCTGGCACAGTCGAGGGAGCCCTCCTGGGGGACCCCTATGGCCACGCAGGGCCTCTCCAAGGCCCGGCGCGGTCGAGGGAGCCCTCCTGGGGGATCCTCATGGCCACACTGGGCATCTCCAAGGCCCGGCATGGTCGAGGGAGCCCTCCTGGGGGACCCCCGCAGCCGCGCTGGTTATCTCCGAGGCTCAGCGAGGTTGAGTGAGTCCTTGTGGGGGACCCCTGTGGCTGCCAAAATGGCACCCCATCACTGTGCGCATGCACGTGCAATGTGGGGTGCCATTTTGGTTTCCAAAATGGCGCCCCCCATGAGTGCATGCATGCACACTATGATGGGAGTTGTGCGCATGCACACGCATGCACACCAGCCCCCAGTGCCATTTCCCCTGCCTCCTGGTCCACCGGCAAAAAAGGTTGCCACCCTCTGCACTATGCCATGCTGGTAAAAAAAAAAAATCCTGATTTGCTCTGGATCAAGCTGGAAAGAGTGAACTATTGCATTGGTTTGCAGACTGTGTGCCAGTGCATAAGCTCTCAAGAGCAGGTGCTCTGGGTCTGGTGAGTCACCAATACCATTGCTGGGCCATACTTATTTTTGTCACACACTCATTAATTGATCACATAAGCAATCAAATATTTCTTTTAGAGTGATCCACAGTTTTTCATAATATATAAGGTCAAAACCTGCGCTATGATCTATAAAGCAGGCTGGAATTCTTTGGTGTGCTCGCTTACTGAAAATACTAATATTTTCTGAATCCATGTTTAGTATATAATATTTCTTGTTCCATATACTGCAAAAGACATTGTTGTAAAATATTGAGCCTTACTTTGCTTGTGAGTTTAATTTGATAATCCAATGGTTACTACAATCCCTGGTGTCCTGTACCTTTACATTGGAATGTATATTGAGATTTTGCAGTCTGTGGGCCATAGTTTAGTTTGCTATATTTGTTGATAAAAGTGTTTGTAAATTTGTGAAAAACAGGGGGGGAACAAAACTTACCTTTGCCTGTGTAGTTCCCTTTTCTTGTGGCTCTTTTACTGTGCCACTATGCCCTGAAGTCTTTTGAGAAGTGATAGAGAGAGATCAACATGTCTTCAGTTATCAGTGTCTCCCTCATCTTTGTCCCATTCCTCTTTCCCACCTTAACCCACATCACTTTGCATATTTATTTATTTATTTGCTGTGCATATCTATATTTACAAATAGACCAAACAGATGTAGATCTTGGTCTTGGAAACAACTCCTAAAGAAGTTTTCCCTGGACCCTCTAGATTTGAAAACCTATAGGCCTGTATCACATCTGCCATTCTTGAGCAAGGTAATCAAGCAGGATGTCACCTTTCAATTCCAAGTTATCTTGGATGAAACTGATTAACTAAATCCATTTCAAACCGGCTTCAGGATGGGATATGGGGTGGAGACTGCCAAGGTTGCTCTGGCTGATGACCTTCATCTAGGCCAGGGGTTGGCAACCTTTGTTGCCAGGGAGCCCGGGGGGGGG